>CM076577.1:411108054-411466098 GCA_034641835.2 Pinus albicaulis
GGCGACAAGGAATCCTACCAATCACATCTATAAATATGGAAGTGTTGATACTCCTAGACTTCCACAACCTACAAGGTTGACACCACAAAAATTGGACGAAAAAAGGGAAAAAGGGATTTGCTACATTTGTGATATAAAATACATTAAAGGTCAAAAGTGTGCTGAGAACAAATTATTTTAAATAAATTGTGAAGAGGAGGAAGAAAATGAACAAGAAAATTAAAAAGAAGGGATATACACCAGGAACCAACCCTATAGAAAGAAGAAATGAGTCCGATCATATCCTGTAATGCATTGGCAATAATTATGACTCCTCAAACTCTCAAGATAGAAGGACATATCAAGAAGAAAAAGGTAATAATGTTGATTGACTTGGGTAGTACCCATAATTTTATTCATTGTAAGGTAGCCAAGGAATTGAATTTCTTCATGTACCCAACACCAGAATGTAAAGTGATGGTTGCAATTGGAGGAAATATAAATTGCTCTGGAAAATGCCATAACATCAAGATAGCCATGGGGGAATATGTATTGAATAGTCCAATGCTTTCCATTCCAGTGGAAGGTGCTGATGTTGTACTAGGAGTACAATGGTTACAATCTTTAGGGTGATAGCTTTTACTTTTCAAGAAATTTTCTTGAATTTTTTTTCGGAAGGAAAGGAAGTTGAATTATGAGGTATCGCAGGGAAGGTGGGAAAGATAATAAGCTCTAACGTCATGACAAAGCTTCTGAAGAAAGAAAAATGAGGGGTAATTGCACAATTATTCTAACTAGAGGTTCCAACATCAAAATAATTTATTTCTCCAGATCTCCAAAAAGTCTTGGACAATCATTCCAAGGTGTTTGAAACTCCCAAAGGACTCCCACCTATTCATGACCATGATCATTCTATTCATTTGATTCCAGGAAGTGTTCCTCCAAAAATCGGGCCTTACAGATATCCTTCAAAAGAGAAAAATTGAATGTATGATTGCAAAAATGTTAGAGGCTGGTATAATTCAACCGAGTCAAAGTTCTTTCTCTGCTCTAGTAGTATTGGTGCACAAGAAATATGGATCATGGTGCATGTGTTCGGATTATAGGGAGTTCAATAAGCTCACTATTAAAGATAAATTTCCCATTCCTACGATTGATGAATTATTGGATGAATTACATGGATAGATTTATTTTACCAAGTTGGATCTTCGTTCAGGATATCATCAAATTAGAATGAAGACTGAATATATTCTGAAAACAAAATTTCTAACTCATGAGGGTCATTATGATTTTTTGGTCATGCCTTTTGGCCTTAACAATGCACCTTCTACATTTCAAGGGTTGATGAATTCCAATTTTAAACCCTTCCTTAGAAAATTTGTGTTAATATTTTTTGATGATATACTAATCTACAACAGGTCTTGGAAGGATCATGTTCAAAATGTTGACGTAGTGCTCAAAATATTGCAGGAAAAAAAATTATATGCAAAAAACTCCAAATGTTTCTTTGGAGTACAAAAGGTGGAATATCTGGGTCATATTTGATCTCACGAGCGTGTTAAGGTAGACCCTAACAAAATTAAATTCATTTAGGAATGGAAAGTCCCACAACCATAAAGCAATTGCAAGAATTTCTCGGGTTAACAGGGTATTATCGCAAGTTTGTTAAGAATTATGCGAGAATAGCAGCACCTCTAACAAAATTATTGAAGAAAGATGCATTTTCATGGACTCCTGAAGCAACTAATGCCTTTGAACATCTTAAAGAGGCAATGCACCTATCACCAGTCTTAGCTATGCCAGAATTCACAAAAACCTTTATTGCGGAATATGATGCCTCAGGAAATGGAATTGGTGCTGTTTTAATGCAAGAAGGAAGACCCATTGCTTTTGAAAGTCGTCCAATCAAAGGAAAGTATTTACATAAAGCTATTTATGAGAAGGAAATGTTGGCAATACACATGCACTAAAGAAATGTTGACCTTACCTAATGGGAAGACACTACAAGGTAAAAAATGATCATGATAGTCTTAAATACTTTTTGGAACAAAGACTATATTCATAAGAGAAACAAAAATGGGTCACAAAGATGTTGGGTTATGACTTTGAAATCATCTACAAAAAAGGGAAGCTAAATGTTTTTACAGATGCACTCTCAAGAAAGGATGAATATGTAGAAGAATTGCTTTGTGCCATTTCTATTATCCAACCAAATTGGATAATTGAAGCAAGGGATGAATGGAAGAAGGACGAAGAAGTGTGAACACTCATTCAAAAGTTGCAACATGATCTTGGTACATATGATACATTTATTTGGAAAATGATTCCTTATGGTGCAAATATCGCGTATATTTTTGTAAGAATTCCCAGCTAAAAAAAAATGTTCTTTTGGAATTGCACACTTCTCCCTTAGGAGGACACTCAAGATTTTTAAAAACTTACTATAGGGTGAAGAAATAATTTTTTGGGGATGGACTTAAATCTGATATTCAAAATTTTGTGATGGAATGTTTGGTTTTCCAGCAAAATAAAGTTGAGAAAATTAAGACCCCGAGTCTTCTACAACCTTTATCCATTCCAAGTCAACGTTGGGAGGATAGTTCAATGGATTTTATCATAGGTTTACCTAAGTCCGAAGGAAATAGTCTCATCGTGGTGGTAGTTGATAGACTTACAAAGTGTGCACATTTTTGTGCATTATCTCATCCATTTAAAGCAAGTACAGTTGCTACTGCATTTATGGAAAAAATTCAGGAGCTACATGGAAAACCAAAGTTTATTGTAAGCGACAGACATCCCATTTTTACTAGAAATTTTTGGATGGAATTATTTTCTTGTTTAGGTACTCAACTAGCTCATAGCTCAACTTATCATTCTCAATCCGATGGGAAAACTGAGATAGTGAACAATTTTTTGGAAGGATATCTTCGTTGTTTTGTATCTGATAAACAAACACAATGGGTCAAGTGGTTACCTTTGGCTGAATGGTGGTATAACACTTCCTTCCATACTGTAGCAAAAATGACCCCATTTATGGCACTTTATGGATATCATCCACCGCCCATCACATCATATTTAAGAGAAAATTCTAAGGTTCAAGCGGTGGAAGATCACATCGAGCATTAACAACAAGTTCTCCAACTCATAAAGGATAACATAAATTTGGCACAAAATCAAATGAAACAACAGGCAGATCAACGTCGCAGCGAGAAAAGTTTTGATGTAGGATACTTTGTATTTTTATGGCTAAAACCATATAAAAAAATGTCTTTAAAGCAAGTTAAGAAGGATAATAAATTATCACCAAAGTACTATGGTCCTTATAGGGTGTTGCAAAATATTGTACTATGGCATACAAATTGGAGCTTCCTGCTTATTCTCGAGTGCATCTAGTTTTCCATGTTTCATGCATAAAGAAGGTTATAGGTGACAAAATTCTAGTTCAAACAATATTGCTAGAACTTGACAAGGAAGGAAAAATCATTTTGGAACCTGAAGCAGTCACAGAAACAAGAACTCGACAGCTATGAAGTCGATCAATTTTAGAGTATCTCATCAAGTGGAAGAACTTACTCACTGAAGATTCTACATGGCAGGATAAGAATTTTATACAGAAGCATCCAAAGCTACTCAAGCATTGAGGACACCACTTTTTTGAAGGAGAGGGGCATGTTAGGTCCCTATATTACTAGTGTAGTCCCTTATTGTTGTTAGTGTAGCCCCCTTATTGTTATTGTTGTACCCCTGTAACCCCCATATTGTTATTATTGTGCCCTTACATTGTTATTGTTAGGTCAACTAGGATTATATTGTGACCCCATGGAATCTTATATATATAAAGGAGGGTTTTTAATTTGTATCATCCAAGAATTGTTCATTTATGGAATGTGAAGGAGGTTTCCCCCTCGAAGTGGCTTATTTCTAAGGTGTTGATCTCTCTTTTCTTCTATTTTTGGAGCTGATTTCATAACATTGTCCTAAGTAAAATTCCCCTCTTCCCTTCATCAGTATCATTATTGATGCCACTATTGGGTTTTAAATGATGTCTATCATGGGTGAATTGTTTGGTTATAACCAAATACACATTGTTGAAAAAATCAACTAAACACACCTTTACCACTTTGTGACAAGGATTTTGCTACAAAAATATTCCTCGTCTTTAACAATGTGGGTGTCACCTATTAGTGTGCCATGATCCAAATAATCCATGATATTATAAAGAGGATCCATGAATCATATGTTTATGAATTAATTGGGTAAATTTTGTCTCATTGTGACAACACTTGATATCTTCACACACGTTTTAGTTACGTTTTCAAATTACATGTTAGGCTAAACCCCAGAAGTGCATTTTGGGGATTGAAGTGGTAAGCTTTGTGGGTCATAATTTCAAATAATTGCATTGAGATTGAATTAGATAAGATGCATGCATTTAGATACATGTCACCTCCCTTTTTTATTATGAGAAAAATCTCTTTCCTAAGGAAAATTGAGGAAATCCAACACTTCCTAGCCAACTCCCCTTACCATTCTTGGTATTTTAAGGCCCTTATCAATAATTATACCTCCCTTAACTAGATGGTAGTAACTGAATGGTTCATTAAGGATATCAAATAAATGTTGGTTTCTCCTCCTCTCCTTTCACCTGTTTTTGATGATTACTCACTATATACGCCTCAGTCACTAAGACCTTACTAGCGAAGATCTTTTCCCAAAAACATGAGAATAGAATTAACCATAATATATTATACTATTCACAAAATAGTCCCCTATAAGGTCAATTATTTTAATATTGAAAATAAGTGCTCGACCCTCATATTTTATATTAGGAAGCTTTTACATTACATGGTCAACTATATTGCATGTGATTTTTCAACATAGCCCCCTTAGATATCTACTTAATGAGATAAACCTCTCTACCAGTTGTACAAGTTAATGGATACATATTGTATAGGAGTTCGACCTCTAGGTCATTAACCAAGACCCAAAAATGAGAATGATCATGGTTGGACATCTAGTTAATGCCTTGCTTCCTCCATATCTCTTTGACCACAAATATGATACTTCTCTATATGAATCCATTTTTCATAATAAATAGATAACTATATAGGTCTATGGATGGTACATGAATGTTGTCTAATATCTTTCATGAAGAAAATATCCTAATAATGCTACCACTCTGGAAACGTATAGTATCCCCATCACTCGTTCATGTTATGTCATAGTTAGGGGAACTATATACAAAAAATTCCATCTTCATTTATTTCCTAATCCTTGATGGAGTAGAGATCACTTTCTATGAGTGCAATTACTATATTCATGCTCTTTATTTTGGGGAACATACTATATCCTAGAAGGTCATCTATCTAGGTTACTAGTGGCCCATATTAGTGGATGACTCTTTTTTATTTATATGTAACTCCTCCTAATGCTAATAACATCATTCTCCCACTCCTTTTATCCACCTTGCATCACCACACTGGCCATTTAGAACACAAGGTCTATATATCAATAGAAAGGTCTACCCTTCAACCTCATAATAACATAAATTTATCTTAATTGTGTATTACTATACAATGTGGGTTAAAGTGATCCCTTTATGCAAAGGAACATGACACATTGATTTCATGTTTTTTGTCAAAGATATCAATTATGAGTTTGAGGTAACTCACATGATCATCTCCAATAATAGTGGATCTTTCAAGAACCACTAAATGATGATATTTTCAAGAAGTATAATGTCCAATAAAATTTTACTTTTCCCGATTATCCTTAAGCCAATTTCCATACTTGATATTTTATTAAGTCATTATTTTATGTCCTTAATAAGTGTGGGATTCTCATATGTTAACAAATTCAAACTCGACAACAAAACCAAACTGAAAAAGTGAGCAATATATTTTTAAGGCAAAATAATGTTTACATGCAACTAATCTCACTATAATCCAATTCCAAACAACATCACAAGGTCCATGGGTATTATCAATATCAATGGTCATTAACAGTCCAAAATTTAACGGTATTCTACATATAATAGGTTTCCTAAGTCAGAAAATTAATAAGCAAATATAGAAGATAATGATCAATACTTTAAACAAGAATCCACATGCAAAATGGCCCAATTGAGTTGTCATTGATTTAAGAATTCCCTTCTTAATGATCTCATATCATGAGATTTATTATTTCGGTTTATGTAAAAAACATACACCATAATTATGATCATTCATCATGCCACTTAGGTAACACTTGTTCATACAATTATATGGTCCTTTATTAACATTATTTCATTTACAAAGGATCTTAAGACTTGCCCATGAAAGCAATAGGTTTTACAATTTCATGATCTATTTCCATCTGTTAAAAGGATATTTCCAAAAGGCTATTTAAAAACTCTAGAACTAGAGTGGAACTCAAAAACAAATAGCCGTAATAATAACTAGGTAAAATTTTCTTTTCCTATCCAAGAATTATAATCATGGCCAATAATATACCATGAAAAAAATTAGATTACCTAATTCTTTTACAAGAATAGTTTTTCCTCTTTACTCTTCATTAGTTGTCAAACATATGGTATATGTATGCCTCTTAGTGCTAACCAACAAATATTGTAAGTACAATAAACAATATTCTAGTGTTAATACTTGTATTCAATGTTTACTTCTAGCACAATCAATGTTTCATTAAACAAACTACTCTATTTTAGATAACTGTAACATCATTAAAGAGAATTAGATATCATAACAACTATAATTAATTTTCATAATAGGGAATTTACCTAAAAAAAAAATATACAATCTTCAAGTGCTACTCATTCAATTACTAGAATACAAGCTATAGGAAATATTATTGTCATTGATGCCAAAGCTAGGGGCAGACTATAAATGTCCAAGATAAAGATTGCAAAATGAAGATCATTCGAAATCTTGTTTGGATACCCTATATTTGAAGGAAATTTTACTCTAAATACCTAGTTCAAATGGGATCATAGGGTTATGTTTCAAAATATTATTTCAATACATTTCCTATGGCATGTGGCACCTCCTTTAACTCCACAGGAATGAGGAGACATGAAATATTATGTCAAGTTGGCCCCCTAAGTGAATGTAAAAGCATTATAAATAAAGGATATATGAGTGCATTTTAATACCATCTAAGTAAGAAGATATCTAAGGTGCACAAGAGAATCTAAGGAGTGCTCTTGGGGTTTTAAAGTTGGAGCAAAAATATGATTTGTGGAGCGAATGAGCCACCTTGACATTTTCGCCATAAATTTTCTTCTAAGACGTTTAATGATATGAAATTTTTGGGAAATCAAGGAAAAATATTAATTTACATGTAGTAATTTTTTTTGGAATTGGTTCACTATACTTTCTGAGATGTGCTCTAAGGAAGTTAGGGTTCTTGAATGCTATTTAAATATACTTCAAACATGTTGGTTTGAAATTTTCGTTACTTATTTTTCAAGATGTTTCATATCGTGAAATCTCTATGAGACAAAGATGTGATCTCTAAGTACCCATGGTAAAAAAATTAAATTTTAGTTCACTATAATTTTGAGATATTCTGTGTGGAAGTTAGGGTTTTTGAATAGTCCTGAAATCAACTTCAAATAGGTCAGTTTGGTATTCTTTTCGTAACTTATTTTTTGAGATGTTTTAGATTGTGAAATATTTATAGATTCGATATCTCTAGGTAGTTGTGGTAAAAATTTTAGACTTTGGTTCACTATAATTTAAAAGATATTCCCTTTGGAAGTTATGCTTTCTGAATAATCCTGAAATCAACTTCAAACAAGCTAGTTTGTAACTATTTCTGTAAAATATTTGATAGGATGTTTAAGATTGTGAAATATTAAGGAGAGAGAGGCAAAATATCCAGGTACCTGTGATAAAAAAATTATACTTTGATTCACTATACTTTTGGAGATATGCCTTGTGGAAGTTAAGGTTTCTAAATGATCCTGAAATCAATTTAAATAGGTTAGATTGGAAGTTTTGATGTAACTTATTTTCTAGGAATTTTCAAACTATGAAATTTTCAAAGATCCAATGAGACATATAGAAGTGCCTTAAGTAAAAATATTGGAATTATATTTTCACAATTGAATATGTGGCATGATGTACAAGTTTATTCTTGGGGACAGGCAAAAAACAACAAGTTTTGGGAGAAGTAGACTTGGTGTGCCAATGAATAATCTCAACAATGGGGATTGTTGTCTCCAGTAGGTTGATGAATACAAATATTTGTAATAGTAGGTCGATGTTTACAAAAAATTGTAAAAATAAATTTTGTGGTTTTATCTTGAAAGTGTTTTCATGTAAATCTTGTATTCCATGTTCTAATTCTGATAGATCTCATACATGATTGTTTTCACATGGTACATGAATGTTTGAATGAGTTAAAAATATCTTCTACTAATTCCTTCCCAAATTCTAGTATAAGTGTGTTCTCAACACAAACAACATGCAAAACTAAAATTTTCTAGAAAAATTATTAAGGTAAGTGTTGAGTATGTGTTATATTCTTTGTATGACTACCTCCATGCATTGTAATTTCCACTAGGTGTAGCAAGGGGGGCGCCCTTGATTTTTTAAGGCAATTTTTCACATCTTCTTTTGGTAGTTTTAATCACATGATTTTCTCTTTTAGTGGTTTACACCATGGTTTTGTAGTTTAGGTTAAGGAAATATGATTGTATTCTAATCAAGGATAAATGGATTGATAGTTTATAGATGCCGCATGATATATATAAAATATTCTAATACTATAAATAAGGGTATACTAAAAACTCTTTTTGATTTTCCCTGATTGCGGTTATAGGGTAAAATTCATATGTTAACATTGTGTCTTTTCCATTGCATCTTCTTTATTTTGTTAAGAATCTATTTGTAAAAATTAACTATACAAGGTTGAAACCTACAGTAAGGATAATGCTTATTAATAGAAAAAAACATGACAATGATTATGCCCATTGTTGTTTTATACCAAAATCTAGTTTGGGCATTAAAGAAAATGCTTTGGATACAAATTTATAACAATGTGATTAGGGTGATAATGCAAACCATTCCATTTTCATGCTAAGATATAATGGTCAATTCATTTCTCAAATGTAATTTTACATAAAAATAATATATCGGTGACAACACATGAATTTCTCAACTAAGCCACTATGTTAAGCACATCAGGTGCAACTCTAGAAATATCCAAAATAACCATTTCCATTTTTAATTATACTCATTCTACTTCAACTACATTATCATTAATCCAATTTTTAGTTTCGTTATATGTATATATATATATATATATATAAAGAAAGAAATATTACAATATAATAGATATGAAAGGACTCACACAACATGATTGCATTCCTCCTCTTGATATGCATAAGTTATTTCGTCCATCCCAAGAGACATTACAAGGATGAATTTACACTACAAATATTCCCCACAATCAAGCCAAGAATTTTTCTCTTTAATATAAGATCCTACAAGCTATAACGAAGAATATTTATTGCTTATGCAAACAAATACCAATAGTTTTATTTTTCTAAGCGACACATTCAAGTCATTTTGTAAGCGAGATTTAAGTCTAGAAGCCACAACATAATGACAACCAACATACAAGGATCAACAAAATAAACCAACATAACTCGAGTAGTTTTATATTCACTATCAAGTGCCAAAACAAGAATGGAATAAGGTAGGAATGTTACCCATGAGGCCCATAAATAATTTTCCATTATAATGTAGCTATAAAAGCTCTATTATAGCTAGGTATGGAATCCAATCTTCTACACTTGAAAGCATATATTACATAAAAATTTTCATAGCCCTTAACATACATAAAGGATATTTATTCTTCCTATAGAATTGATCATGACTTTCAACCTTATGATTGTGATTTGCTTGCATTCTATCCAAATGATAGTCTCAGTTTGATCATTTTTACATTACATGCCACGATCGTGATCAAAACTGCTAAATTATTACAAAAGTTGCAAAAGAAAAAAATGGAATTTTCCCAAGGAAGGCTCTATAAAGTAGAATACTATTTAAAGCAAAACAAGGAGCCTTGCTTATATACATAATATGAAAAAACAATGTAAAGATTCATCATGCCAATCAAACATTTCTTCAATGACTTTGAAAACATTTTTTTAACTACCACTAAAACAAAATTACATTTACAAGTGTCATTATTTTCACTACATGGCATTTATTCCTCGATTGATAGTAATTATTAAAATCTTAGGAATATTTTCCCATCAAATAACCATTTCTCCATCACCAATATCAAATTTATTTATTTTATTATTTTATTATTTATTTATTTTTTATATCTAAAAATCCTTTCACTAATTTTTTCACACACACACACATATATAAGGTATCTTTAATCATACTAACTTGTTGGAAAGAAGACAATCAAGGCGTTATATATGCCATCCCTTTGAATTTGTTGTGAATTATACCCAAGAAAAGCATGGGTCTACATGCAAACCCATGCTTTTCTTGGGTAGAATTCACAAAAAATTCACAGGGATGGCATATATAATGCCTTGATAGTCTTCTTTCCAACAACAAGTTAGTAAGATTCAAGATACCTTAAGCATGCATAATATATAACTCATTTTTTTAACCAACATTTTGAATTTATATTATATTAAAAAATTTTGTTGGGGTCACAAATAATCCACCAAATATACATATGTGACATATCGTAGTACAAAATTTGGACATAGGATAAAAGGGGAGTTCTCTATTTTCCTTTTTTACCTAGATTATGCCTATTAAAAAATATTTTGACCCATAAATTTTTCCATTTACAATTTTTCTAGTAAAATACTAAAATGTAATAAAATTTACAATTCATACACAAAATCATATTTGTTTGTCCTCCTCCCTAGGGAGAGGGTAAATTTTTTGATTAGGATTAACCAAATTCAAATATGGATTGTACCTAAAACTAACACAAAATACGTTATTAGAAGTAGAGGGTTGGTCTAGCCTTATCGTCTAATTCATATTCTCAATCTAAATGCGCAGGCTAGCCATTTCATCCTCCATTTGGCTAAATTTAATCTTTAACTCTATAATATGGTCCATAGAGACAATAAGGGTGGATACCATCTGATTTTACTGTATCTTCATCTTAATTAGTTCTATATAGATATCCAACAACTCTAGTTACATAGTCACCCCCCTAGACATTCTAAACACAATTTCTAGAATGCATACCCAACTTGAGTTACCCTCTATCACACAAAAATTAACATCCTGATGAAATCCACTCGAGTTTCTGACAGAGGACCAACAAAAAATTCCACTACCAATAATCAGATGTTGAACAAAGGCAAGATAAGCTAAAAATGGAACCCTGAACATTTTACAAAACAATGAAGATAATTTGAAGACAACCCACTTGATGCCACCATGCCAAACCCTCCCTTCAAATTTGCACTAGTTAGAATTACCAAACAAAATATCACCCCCTGAGGAGCCTCAAAGGCCAAATATTTTAAGTCACCTAGACACAAGAAAAAATAGCACCGATGATTTATACAGAGGAAACCCAACCCAGCGAAATCATAAATTTTCATAGGCTCTCCAAAAGGATAACCTCTCCCAAATATATTAACACTATGATATGAAGAGATCTCTCATTCCTTAGATGGTATGTTTCATCCTCAAATAAGCAATGTGACAAAAAAATAAAGTCACATAGACTCCACTTACCTTGAATCGCTGCTATAAATTGACCCCGACTCCCTTTTACAATCATCTACACAAGCATAAACATCAGAGTCACATCAGTCCACACAGGAAGAGCTAAAATGGGGACATGCCAGTGGATTTCCCCTCGAGTGAGGTTGTCAACAGACTATGTAAACATGGGGGAATTTTTTAAGCTCATGAATGTAACCATTGGAACTGGTTTCACACTAAGAGACTTGTCTATAAACAGCCGTAGAAGCAAGTATGCAACAATTGGAACTGAATTTTCACTCTGAGCGAGGTGTATAGAACTCCAAAAAGTAGGTACGTAATATTTAGTTGCACCTTGTGAATGCATTTCTTGGACATGTGTCATAAGGGAGGACAAAAATCCAAATTGTGAATGAACACAAGCTATGGGATACTTAATTGACTTATAGCTCCATTTACTTAAAGGTTCTCCTTGTCCATATTTATGCCATGTTTGGATATATCATCTTCTAATGAAGTGTTGAAGCATGATCATGGAATCTCCCATGAGAATGAAGTTTCCTATGCCCATCATGATTGCTAGAAAGAGACCTTGAAATAATGTTTCTGCCTCTTCTTGGTTATTAGAAGCATTCTCGAATCCCCAAGAGTAATATTTTCCATATTGTTCTCTGAGGTAAAAAAATAACACCCCCACCCCCTTGCTTCTGTCACCCTAAAATGTAACTCAAAATTATTATCCCTAATCAACATACATTTCCGATTATATTCTAGGGAATTAATATTTCCAAAAAATTAAACCTTTTAAATAGCAATGAAGTCAATACATCATTACAACAATGGGATCCCTATTTTTTTTCTTCATAATAAGAGGTATTTTATATTATAAAAAAATTGTAGTCAAACTAGACAACATTGCAATGCAAAATCATAGAGTTTGTCCTTGGTCTCATATTCAAAACATGTAATTAAATAGCTAAATACTCCTTTTCCTAGGCCCTTATTTCTAACCTTTAAGAGCCTAGCAGGTATACCATTGAAGATATTTAGATAGTTAAAAACTATTCACAAAACATACTAGATGTAGTAAAAATCCTAGAAATTATTCCCCTGAAGGGCTTAACTCTCCATTTTTATACCCTTAGAGTTTGTCTCCACTTTAAATGTGCTACAAGGTTGACTTGACATGTGATGTCCATTAATTCTGAAACTAGGGATTGTAGGATGTCAACAACCTCCTCATTGGCTAGATAAAAACTGTAGGGGAAATGTCACCATAGGAACCATAATCTAGTGGGAGAAGGGACTCAGACAACCTCTTGATGGAGGTTAATGTTGGTTGACATCCATCCAAGTAGAGACTCCATAGAAGTAGTTTGGGATACTAATTTTAGATATTTATGATGGTGGACCTACATTAATGCCTTGGTAAATTAATGCATTGGTCGCCCCCCCCCCCCCCCCCCTTTCCATCAATTCTAGAGTATGTGTTGCGGTGTCCATTATACCTTGCCCCCTAATATGATTTTATGCTTGAATATTCATATTGAATTCTTCCTACTAACTATTATAGAAAATGGTGGAGTTCATAACAATGTATTATGCATCTATTAAAATACTCATAGTGTTTAAGTACTCTATGTATCTCATTTATCTAAAACAAGAAACAATATTTACCTTTATAATGAAAATGCACAATTGTCATTACTATTTTTCCTAGAGTCCAAATAGAGTTTTTTAGAGTTAGAGCATCTTGATCCACATCCAAAACTTGTTCATCATTGAAGTTGAGAGTAGAAATAACAAGAATACCACTGGATTAAACTACATAGCCTTTCTTGGAAAACCTACATGCATATCATAACTCTTTCATCATACTAAGCATAACTACACATGTAGGAAGGAAAACAATATATCATTGTGAATGATGGAGGAGCCTTAACATACCATCCATTCTTGACTACATGATGCCACAAGTGTTGAAATGCTTCATAATTTAATGATGCACTAACAATCCATTGAATGATAATAAGCATATAGCCCCAAAATTTGATTTACAAAACACCTCATTCCCTATCTCATAGGTTAGCTTGCACATTGGCCTCCACATTTTTCTTTTTCAAAACATGTAAATAATTTATATTCTCAAGTATTCAATTATATTGATGATACTTTAGGTGAGTCTAGAGAGTTCAAAATTTTTGAAGAGTAATTCAACGAAGCAATGACAATTAAATTACTATTGAATTATTGATCATTGTTACCTATCATGCTCCTTCCACATTTTGCAAAATTAAAACTCAATAAACTGTTATTTTTTCTACCTCATTGTTGGTTGCATTTCCCGATCCCCGATCATATTCCAATTCCTTCTCTTCCTTTGGGATAAAAATGACCCCAAATTCCCCTCCCCCCGCCCCCACCTCCAAAATTCCTATTTCCACTAGATTGAATCTTAATTTTCCACTAAATAATAATATATATGGCTTTCTTTACATTCTCCATTGCTAATATTCATGGTCCCCAATATGATTCTCCATCTATGGGATTGACTAGTTTTTTTTTTTATTTTAACCTTTGTTTATTTTTTTTGTTTTAGGATAAGGGCTCTAATCCATTTCTTCTCCTTGACTTCATAGTTTACTAAGGAAGTTTTCCTTATCTCATTTGATATGAGTAGAGTCTCATGGACGAGTCCTATAGCTTGGTTGATATCCCTTTGGGAAAAGGTGGGATCTTGTAGAAATATGGTATGGTTCCTATCTATCCATATTTTCCAAGAGGAGTATTTTGGAAAAAAATGCACAAACTCTTTGGAATAATTCCTTATTATCTAGGATAATTGGATAAGAGGCTTTCCAAGTCAAGGTCATTTATCTTCGATCTCGGGGAAATGAGTTTATAATTTTTGAATCTTTTAAAACTATCTTCCACACCCAAAGGGTGAACTGATATTCCAAAATCAGATGTTTCATTTTTCTTCTACTATTAGGTAGAGATAACAACTTCATGTCCCATTGACTCTCCATTTTGTAATTTCTCTACTATTACAGGTTTTCCTTACATTATAGGCCAAAATAAAAGCCCAACTTTTAGGATACAATCTCTACCGAATTATTTTTTTCCAAAGAAAAAATCGAACTTTCTATTGAGTATATATAAGGTTACATAGTATATGAGCATGGCATTCGATGAACTGCATGTTTCCCCTTTTTATAAAAAGGGAAAAAATGGAGTTGTAACTGTTTAGAAGGAAAAAGATTTTGAATGTTCCTCCCATCTCTTTCAAAAAATATCATATAGAGAGCATATTCTTTCAGCCCCCACGCTTCCCTAACAATAGGAAAAATCACCCTAAACAGGGGTGGAAAGCAGACCTGTTGATGTCTGCTTCCAAAAAACGAACACCTAGATGGTAGTCACCTTCCAAGATATATAGTTTTTTAATATCCAAAAAACAAAAGAAACCCACACCTGTCTCCCGGATCTCCTCTTAAGAGGAAAACAATCTGAAATAGAGATGGTGGGATTTTTAGAGTTATGTTCAGTGATGTTGAAAAAAATATACAACTAAAGTTGAAACAAAAAGTTTGAGACAAATTTCCATGCTAAACAAGAAAAACAAAAGATGTAACTGGATGTAATATTTTAGCGAGCAAAAGGAGGTTGTTCCATGATTCGAACCAACTCTCCATCAAACTATTTTTCTACCCAGAGCCCCATATATTGCTAAACACCCTCCTTAGATAGGAGGTTTGCATCAAAATTTCATTCCCTGTAAATGTGACAAGTAGAGATTTGATTAAAATAGGATTTTAAAATCGGGACCTCGTCTAATAAAGGAATTAGAATGTAATTTAGGAATCTTTGAGATCCGTTAAACCATTTTATGATGTTCATATAATCACCAAAAATCTGGGCTTCTCTCAGCTCAAAAGAGGAAAGCCAACATAGAAGGAGACGAAGAGCTTTAAGTTCTGCAAAGTTACTATTTTCAGGCTCGAGACCAATCGAAGCTTTGTACACTTTGTTGGAGGGGAGGTGTATGGTGAGCCCTGCTCCACACCTGTTTTGTGGATCAAATGCCCCATAAAAATAAGCCCACAGGATGTATCCCTTAATTTATTCCATTTTAATGACTCTGACATGCTGGGATTCTGTTGGGATTGGAATAAATTCAAATATAGATACCCCTTTCGCTGCTATAATATTGATGGGAAATAGGACGTCTTGAAAAATGACTCAGTTTCTTGCAATTCAGGTTCCCCATGCTACAATAAGCAGGATGTTCCTCAACCTGTCATTTGGTGCTTCATTGTACCATCTCTGCCATGCTTCTGAGATGGTTTTACCTTCCCATTTATGAGAAAAAATTAGGGGCGTCAAGGTTTCGGTCCAAAGAATTTTGTTAAAAGCACATGTGAGAAAAATATGGTGAACAGACTCTTGGGTAAAATTGCACAAAGAGCACCAACCAGGACCAATATTTCCCCTTCATTGTAGGAAATCCCAAGAGGGGACTTTATTCTGTAGGATGCACCAGAAAAATAGTTTTGATTTCGTCGAACCTTTTAACTTCCACAAATATTTATACCACCACTCAGGCTCCTCCCAGCCCTTCTGTGACATCATCCATTTGTAGCCATATTTCGGTGTGTATTGACCCATAGGGAAGTGAACCCACCTAAGCTCATCCAGTCTCTCCTGAATTCTAACGTTTGATTTGTGTAACTCACTGATGAAGCCCTGCCACTCCTCTTTCCACATATATTCAAGCTGTAGAGCCTCTCCTGACATCCATGCTGAGAAATATGGCTCAGAGTGCTTAAGAATCAATGATCAAAATGCTCAATTAGTTCTCTAGAGAGAGCGTAGCCCCCATTACACCCCAGCCACGGATCACGACCGAGCCTTACCTGAGCACCATCACCAACATGCCAAGCCATTCTGTGTTCGATGAACTTGACCGATGCCAGCATTGCTTTCCAGACAATCGAAACATTTTTCAATTTCTTTGTATAGAGATGCAACCATTCGTTCATTTGCATCGGGTCAATGTATTTCATTTTTATTACTAATGACCATATATTCTTCAAGGTGATGAGTCTCCAGCCCAGTTTTGCTGCCAGAGAAAGGGTGAAAGAAGTGAGCTCCTTTGGTTGCACTATTTTCTCCCATGCCACCGATGGCATTTCTTGTTCGGACTTTGAGCACGACCATAAGAACCTATTGCAAAGTTTATTGATTGTAGAGAGGATGATTTTTTGAACCCATGATAGGGGTGCCCAATACACCGGGATGGCCATATCAATGGATTTGATCAACACAAGCCCCCCTGCTCGAGAGAGCCATTTAAAGCTCCAATGATTCATTCTTGACTCAATTTTTTCCACAAGCTAGTGCCAATCATGTATTTGATAAGAGACTGAATTTATATGGAAGCCAAAATATTTGAAAATGTCATGGAGGGATTTTACTTCAAAGGGAAACACATCTGAGATTCTACCCACTTCGGTTCAGGATAGACCTTCCATGGTAATGGAGGATTTCTGACTATTTATGTTTAAGCTGGTAGCCTTTAAGAAGAGGCACATCACCGCTTTGATCCCTTGAATATCTTCTATTATTCCATTACTGAACAGGAGGATATCGTCTACAAAGAGTAGATGGGTTATGGAGAGGTTGACAACTACCTCAATGCCTTTCACCTCTCCCTTTATTTTTGCATCATGAATCATCTGACTAAGCCCTTCCACAACAAGGAGGAAGAGGAGAGGAGATAAAGGGCATCCCTGACGGAGGCCTCTTTAAATTTGAAAAAAGGGAGTAGCAGCTCCATTGATCAATATGGAAATACTAGTGGTTGTGATACACCCCATCACCGAGTTGATGAAATCAATCCTAAATCCAATATGAGTCAGGAGTAGACGAAGATACATCCAGTTGATTTTTTCATAAGCCTTGGATAGATCAATTTTTACAATGAATCCTTTTTTGCGGCTTCTTTTCAAACTGTGAATAGTTTCCTGTGCCACCCCTACTGCCTCATGAGTTTGCCTTCCATCCAAGAAGCCAAATTGTTCCAAGGAAATGTTTCGAGAGAGGAAAGGTTTTAGATGGGTTTCTATCACATTTGTAATGATTTTATATATGCATGTACAAAGAGAGATAGGTCTGAAGTCATCAAAGGATTTCAGATCCTCCTTCTTAGGAATGAGGGAAAAGAAAGTGGAGTTGAAAGGTGTATAGATGGTACTCGTGCGCCTTGACTCTTCAAACACTGCTAGCAGGTCCTCTCCCAAAGATTCAAAGAAGTGTTGGAAGAATTCCACCATCCATATGTTAGGTCCTAGGCTCTTATCCTTCTACATTTCCTTGAGAATCCCTTCCACCTCCTCTTTCTATACAAGATCCATTATACTGTCATTCCCTTCTTCTTCAAGATATCTAGGAAAAAACTGGGCTACCCTAATCACTTCAACTATTGAAACCTCTGTATGGGCTTTGAATAGGGTTTTGAAATGATTACATCCCAAATATGATAAATCCTCGAAAGATTGAACAATACTTCCTTCCTCCATCCGCATCCCCCCAGATAGTATTAATATTTTTCCTTCCTTTGGCATAGTTCTGGAAAAATTTCGTATTTTCATCCCCTGATGCTAACCAAATGGCCCTGCTTTTGAGTCACCATATTTCTTCCTTTTCCAGTAATATTTTCCTCCTTGATGTTTCAAGGATTTTTATTCTGTCCCTCGTTTCAATGGAGACATAACCCGCACCCACCGACCTCTCAAGGAAATCAAGTTCTTCATTTATCTTCCGCAAATATTCCTCCTCCATGATTTTTTTAGCCTTTTCCCATTCCATGTAGCTTTTTTAATTCGCTTGAGGTTATCCATAAATAGCAAGCTCATACTACCCGAATCATCTGCCCCTCCCTTCCTCCAAGTTTCATGGAAAAAAAAGGTTTTAAGATTCATCTTTGAGCTAGGAAGAGTTGAACTTGAAGGGTGCCACCGGTTTCTTATAAGGACCTTTAATCTCTAGGAGGATGGGCAGATGGTCAAAGATACCCCCTTCCCCAACCCAATGCCTAAAAATAGGGGATCGGGCCACCAACTCTTCATTAAGGAGGAAACGGTCCAACTTCTTTTCCACCCTATCATCATCTATTCTTTTGTTCCTCCAAGTAGGCTTGGATTAATTAATCAGGTTTGCATCAACTAGGTGTGAAGATACCAGCTTGTTGAGGAAAAAAATTAGTGAGGGGGTCTGCACGTGCAGAAGGGCCCCATGATTCAGATACCCCCAAAGGAAAAATTTAGATCTCCTCCAAGAATGAGGTTAGGATTTTTCATACAAGACTTTGCAAAGAGATTGTTCCAGTACTGCACCCTATCCAAACATGGGCCATACACATTTAAAATTAGAAGAGGGTGACATAGATCATTTGAATAGACCTCCATGGCTAATGAATTTTCGAAACCCAAAGAGGATATTTCCTTCAACCTTCCAGATTTTATTCCCATCGCCAAACCCCCGGACCTTCCTTGGACATCCAAAGCCTAAAAAGTCCACCCCGGGAACATCCTGGAAAATGCTCCAACCACTTCCTCCCCCATCCCTAAAGTCTCTTGTAACATAAGGACCTCCGACTCGTAGGACTTCATTAGAGCCCTAAGTGCTAATTTTTTGGGTTGACTAGAGAAACCCCTGCAATTAAAAAAGAGGATGATCATCGATAACCCAGGGAGGGGGTCAGCGCTGCTCTAAGAACCCCAGATAGGGAAAGCTTCTTCCCATCCGCTATGTAAAATTTGGCCCTAACCTGAGCTTTGGAGAGGTTGTATTTCCTAGCCCTCGTCTTTCTAGGGCCTATCGAAATAGGTTGAGAGTCCAAGCCTCCAATTACCTCCTCATTCATGGGTTTCTTCATAAAATATATTAAATTATAAGGGGTTTTTTTAGGGATACTGGACTGAGGAGGGGAATATCCATGTCCTAGTATAGAGGGGGCTTCCAAGCTAATATCAGGGATGGAGGTTATGATACTATCCAAAGACTTTATAACATCGTGCATTTTAACAGATTCCATTTGTGATGGCTTGGAAGGAGCAGGCCTTGAAATAGAAAAAAAAGAAGTACAAAAAGAGGAGTAAGGAGGGGAGGAAGAGACCATGATCATACCCTCCTCAAAATATGTCGCAATCTCAGCTTCATGGAGGGGAGAGGATGCTGGAGGCTACTCTAGATCTTGGTCCTTTGCTATAGGATTGTTTTGCTCGGCCATTAATTCGATAGGGGTTGCTTCTGTCTGGTTTTCACTTGCTCCTTCGACCCCTTCCATCAATTCCTCCTTAGATACTCTGGGCTTCTCTGGAACTAGGGGCCTAATTGGCCCTTAGTTTGTCCTCTTCTATTTCCTTCTCCTTCGGTGTCCAAGTGGACAATCCTTCGCCAGATGGCCATATTTATGACATCGGTGGCACCGAAAGGGCATGTTTTCATAATCTAGTGTCTGAGTGAATTCTAGTTCCTTATATTTGAGGCACATTTCTTCTACTAGAACTTATTTTGGGTTTATATTGACCAAGATTCTAGCAGCAATCAGGTCCATAGTCTGTAGGAAGGACTGATCTACTTCTAGGAACTACCCCAGAGTGTTCCCTATCGATTTGAAAGCCGAATCAGTCCAAAATGGGATCAGTAAGCCCAGAAGTTTTACCCATACTGGAGTTTCTTCAAAATTTTCCCTCTGTGCATCGAAAAACAACGTCCATTTCCTGAATAGAATAGGTTTTTTCCCAAAATTTCAATTATGTTCCATTAACCATTCAAGATGCTCCTTTTTTTCAAACTTGATCATGAACCAACCCTAGGCTAGTGTTTTGATTTCCGAAGGACTCTCAGGGGCGTCCGCCCATGCCGACGTTGCCCAGTCTGAGATGTAATTGGCCGATTATTTTCTTCCTCTAACTCCGCCTACTAGTATAGTTTCTGCCACTTCCATAACTTCATCAATACGAATATCCACTCCAAATTCACAGCATGAACTCTCCTCCTTCTTTCTAATTAGCTTGGTATTCTTTCTCTTGTTTCTTGCAACCCCACTCTTTCATCCTTCCTTTCCCTCCAACGACCTTTCATTAGCATCTCGTCCTTCAAGTTCGGGCGATCCAGGTGACCCTTCCAAAGAATGATGTGAAGTCTCCCAACGGGGGCCTCCTTCTTCTTGGATTCTAGCAGCCCCAGCTAGCTCCTGCAACTCATCACCTCTGTGGGTTCCTGAATACCTTCCCTGCTCCTCAGCTTGAGGCTTAGGATGCTGAAACTCTGCAGGTCCCCATGCAGGCAACCTCAAGACACTACAATTTTGGATTAAACCCTTACCTACCTCCGGCCATGATCCCACTGCTTCACTCCCCTGCGAAAAGAGGAGATTTTTGAGAAATTTTGTTCCCTGCCACTGATGGGGTTTTTTTTGGGCACTAGGAGCGTCCAAATGGGATCCTCTGCCCAGATCCTGAAATCTGTGGCTCTCTCCCAAGAAACCCTTGAGACCTACATTAATCTGAATGCCACAATTTGCTACAATGTCTTCCAACCCCCCAGAAAAAAATGGGATCAAAGAAATACCTTGAAGAAGAGGGCTTTCAAGGTTTGTCGAGACTTCTAATGTTCCTTACTTCCCAGGATTTGTTAGGTGTTGTAAAAGCCCTGGATCTTTCTCTTCCTTCCAGGCACATTTGAAAGTGCTCCGTAAACTTTCCTCTAAGAGTGATGCGTCGTTCGTAGTGTCCCAGGCCCCTCCTAGATCTTTTTTTTAGGCCTGCTTCACAGATTGCCGGAATATACCGCTCCAAGTTCTTCGCTAACACTTCATGTCCCCAAACAACTAAAATGTCTTCCAGCGTCAGGTATAAATCTACCGAATCTTGTTCATTAACCATGGTTCCTGTGAACATTAGTGGCAAACAAAAACCTCCGACAACACAAAAACACCTTCAAACTTGTAACCGCATGGTCACACCTCTATAGGGCAGCAGGTTTAGGGTTTGTGAACGTTATGAATACCATCCTAACCATACTAACTCCCGTTAATTGGTGCCACCTCCCAGGCATGACGTGGACAACCGTAGAGGATCCAGGTGTTTTCCATAATCTGACAGCCTGGGATGCCTGTCGTGTCGTTTCCTCCCTCGTACCGTCACCTGTATCATGGTTTAGGGCTCCTGCAAACGTCTCCCGCCACCATGGTTAGGGTTTCAAAGTTTTTCCTAATGCTCCATTTCATCCTCCTTCCTCTCAATTGCTTTTCATTCTGTGCTTATGTTACTCGTCAAAAGTTGAATTTTTTTTCACAACTTCTCTACCTAATATCCATTTATAGATTTTTAATTGGGGAAGAATCTCTTGGGAAACAAATAAAGAGAATTACCTTATAAAATTGAGTAAGCGTACTCATTTATATCCAACATGGGGAATCTTCGATAGCCTTTTCTAGGAGAGAATCTCCTTCCATCCCATCCACATTGTTTTTTTATTTTCTATTTACATGGAAAGCGATATAGGGTAAGCATCACTTAATTTGATAGTCTTTTATTTTCTAAATAAGGATGAGCCTTGAGAAGGTAGGGTGTCCAAAAAAATTATCTTTCCACATCCTTATAGTTTTACCATTATAGTAACCCATAAAATTTTAGATTGAATATTGGATGTTGAAGACTTACATAATCACAAGATAGGAAAAACATAGATTCTAGAGAGGGGATAATAGAAGCTTCTACTCTTACCCTTGGTTAAGTGATTTTTGTGAAATACTTCTTCCCATCACTCTTTCTTATCTATGATGAGGTTTTACAGGTCCCCCCCCTCCCTCCCCCATTATTTATAGGTTCATTAAAGTGGGGTTTTTGATATATAGTCCACTTATTTTATATGGAATTCTCACTATTATCTGTTTTCGTAATTCACATTTTTTTTTTTTTAATAATTTGTATTTTCCACTTGCAAATGGAACCTTTGGATTTCCTCACCAACCATATGCATAATGATTTATAACATTAGAAGTGTGTAACTTTGATATATTAAAGGGTTGAAAATATATATATCATTGTCATAACCTTGTTAGGATTAAGCCAGTATGACCCCCAATTATTCATTTGATTCTTAATCCTCTCTATAATCGGTATCTAATTAATTACACTCAAGTGATTTAGTGTAATTATGATTTCAAGATATCTTAAAGTCTTCCACTGATTGACTAGAGAAATTTTTTAAGCCTATGTTATTTGTTGCATCGCTTGTTGATAGGAATTCCATCTATATATATTTCTTTTGGATCTGTTTATACCCCACCAATGCTCGAGGTAATTATCTAAAACATTCTTGAATTTATGTCATATAAGCATCGAGGCTCCTCTTAAAAAATGGGGCACTTGTGATTTTCGAATGATTAATTTCCTTGACTTCTCTGACAATTTTTATTCACATCCAATTCCAAACTCTTCTCTGAATGATAAGATTTCTCCTCAAGGTTTATTGCAAAAAAAATTATAACAAAGAGAAATGGAATCCCTACTGAATCTCTTTGGTACCTTGAAATAATGGGGTTAATGTTTCATTCACTAAAGGGATGATCCAAGACATATTTATCAATGATTTTATCTACCTAATTAACTATGATATGACACCAAATTTATGGAGAACTCAGAAAAAAAAATTCATGCCTTACTTTGTCAAATGCATTGGCCAAGTCTATTTTTATGGCGATTCCCATATTTTTGTTGTATTGATTGATGTTTGATAAATTATTGAATAAGAATAGTTTTATATATTATCCATATTTTCTCTATAAATCTCATTGATTCTCGAAGGTAACATAAGAGAGTATGTGACCCAACAAATTTGTTGATATTTTTGCCAGGATTTTGTAGGAGGTGATACATAGAAAAATATGTCTAAATTCAGAAAATGAGATGATATTTCTTTCTGTAATGATCTAGAATGAATGAAATTATCCCTCCTCCCAATTTTAGCTTCCATCTTGATCTATGTAAAATTTGATCAAGACTATGCTTGATAATTTAATAATAGTCCTTGTAGAAGTGAATAATTAATCCATATAGCCCTAGTGTCTTCTCTAGTTCAATACTACAAATAATGGGATTAACTTCCTCTACCTCAAATAAGCCTCATCATCTCGAGCCTTAATCTCTAGTAATGTATTCTTCCTTCCCCAAGGAAATTTAATGAAATTCATCACTAAGATATCATTGGTCATATAATCAATCCTTAAATCATCAATACCAAAATTAAAATAATTTGATTTTAGATCAATTTACACCTTTTTATTAACCATTTCAAGACTGTTATATGCAATAAAATATAAAAGCTAGGTCATCTTGGTTTGATTTCCCATGATGCTTAATTAACTTGCACAAAGTAATGATTAAACCCTAGTGATTTATTCATTACTTTGTATATTTATTCATCCCCACAAGGATTGAATCATCTCATCATGTTTTTATCTCAATACCCCTTGATTTATTTAATTGTAGATGTACCCTTAATCAATTTGTACAAGGGATTCTTCCCCTTCATCTTTGGGTCTGTAAGATACTATTTTTGGTTTAGAATTTGAATCACTTGAAACCACTACTACCACTATCATCCAAAAAAAGGTTTTATGTATCTAGCGTGCTTTGGAAATAACTTATTTCAATGTTAATGGCACAAATCGATAAGTTTATTTATATGATGTCTAAGTAAATCATCAACCCACTCATGAAAAAATAAGTGTAAAATAATCAATTAGGCCCTCTATTAGTGAATTCTTACTTCTTTTGTCAATTTGTGTATAATTCTTCTCAAGGTATGCTGATAGAATTTACAAAAATATTCCTTCTTACACTTCAATTGTTATCTTCGACCATTTAAAGCTTTAAACATGTCTTTTCCTATCACTTATCATCCTACACCAACTATGAGTGTTAAGGTTTATAATTGAAAACCTTGAAACTTTAGAATTATGTGATCCATCAATATAACCCTCTAACTCATTACCAAACATCATTTATGTTTCTCGATTTTATTATTCTATAACCTTAAAAGGGCTTTACATTAAGAGAGAGACACTCCTTCATTGTAATCACATAAGTTGGTCATAGGATTTATTACATTTTCATAGTTCAACCTAGTATTTCAATGTTGTTAACTATGTCTAAATCCCAAGGAAGTTGGCCGAGCTTTAAAAAACTTCTTTAATATAATAATTTCTATGTTATTGTTATTCAATGGCACATCTTACTTAACTATCAATGATTGTTGAATAAATAGGATATTATTTCCTTTGTACTAGGGAATTTCCTCTTTTCCCTATTTTGTCTTCTTGTTTCCATACTATAGGTGCTAATTTGGTCTAATGTTACCATAGTTTCTATGGCTCCTTAAAATGATCTTCATCATTAACATGATCAGTAACTTCTATGATTCCACAACCATTTGTCACATGTTTAATTGTTCACATGATACCTTAAGAGTGCCGAGTTATTTAATCATGATTATTCCCTAAATCCAAAATTCACAATGTTTTAGGGTAAGGTACTACTTCTTGTTGATTACTTCTACTTGCTTTTCAAAGCCTGCTCATTCACCTTAAGTATATGTCTATTACATATTTATTCACTCATTTATATATCTATGAATAATTTCAATTCATCTCATCATTCAAATTTGGTTTATGATTATGAGGAAAGTAATAAGCTATCATCATTAGAGAATATACTATAATGAATTATATATACCTATTAATGGTTGAAAATCAATGCTTAAAAAACCTTCCTTTCTTAAAATCCTTTTTTTGCTACACATATATTTGCATCTTCCCACTTTATTAATAGGTTAACCATATTTCTAGGCACAATTAAATATTTATGGTATAGACACTTTATCCTAGTTTTGACTTAATTTTATGTGTACCCATGCTCTCAAATTGATCAATAATTTGCTCACATCTTGCTTAAATAGTGAGTTACATAGCCTAGTTTAGCACATTAAGTGATGATAAAGGAATTCATGCTTGATGATATCTTATTAATGTCCAAAAACAAGCTTCTAATTATATAATATAAATCATAAGGGAAACATATAAGACACATTTTGATTCTTATCATGCGCTCATTATTGCATGTCAATATAATTGTGTTATCTTCCTAGTTTGATTATGAGCACTGACATGCTATAAGGAACATATTGAAGGGTGTTTTCATCCTAATTAGATTAGTTATAAGTTGGTTATCCACCTTAACATATGGGATTTCCTATCAATATCCTTCTAGGATATATTATCATTCTTTCCTGTTCAAGGGGTGACATCCTTAGAGTAATGTTGACCAATTAAAATTTTGGTATTCCCAAATGACTATGAGAATTTAATCACATATTTTCAACCATAAAAATTATTGGAATCATGATTTTAGTTAGACCAAAACCTGTAGGCATTAGCATCTACTACAATCACCAGAGTTAGGATCCATGAGATGTAGTTAGTCAATGTTGCACAACACACGGGGAGCGCTGAACGCAATGTCCACCCCCAACATGAGCTCAGTTGATCCAGATTTATGCAGGAACACAACATAATACACATATAACCACAAATACAAAGATGCAGTGGAAATAAAACTTCATTTCATTAATATCAAATAACTGAAATTTTCTTACAGACAGAATAGAAATAAGCTAGCTAGGGTGCCGGTAACGAATCTTTGAGAAGAGATGTGGCGGCTACAGACCTCTGAACTGTGTTACAATGGGGGTCAAGGGCATATTTATTATTGAGAAATAATGGATAACTCTAAATGTCCAAAAACCTAACCCTAGGAGATGAAGCGCCTAAACTGTGGGCCCCATTTGGGTAAATTAGTGTTTCAACTTCCCGGGGACGTAACTTCAGCATACGATCTTCGTTTGACGCGTATGATACATCATTAGAAAGATATATCTGAGGAATACAACTGTTGCCGCGAACATAAATTCCGGAACAGAATCATAGAAATCATATGATCTGCACAAACGATGCCCAAAAAACGTCGTTTAGGGCCTCAAAACAGCTCAGGAAGTTCAGGACCCGAAAAACTACTAAAAATAGTAAGTTGTGCCAAAACTGAAAAATTGAAAGAGACAATGGTGGGGCCCCAAGTGGAATAGGTGGGCGGCCACTAATATCCACCTGGATCATTCCTCCCCCCTTAGGAAGAAATGGTCCCCATTGCGTTGAGTTCCTCCATGAGACGAGGAAACTTTTGCTGAACTTGGTACTTGGTGAACCACTTGCCTTGGTGCAGGAGTTGGCCAGCTTTGACAACTTGATATAGTTGGATCTTCCATTGGTGAGTGTTCTTGATTTGCATGTCCATGATACAATCTTTGGTGGCCTGTTCCATGCAGTTTGGGTTTAACTCTTTTGGTGTGAGTTCTTCTGCAGTGTCAGAGGTGTCCAGTAGAGGTGGGAAGTAGGGACGAAGGTGGTCTACATTGAATACTGAGTGAAAACCAAGAAATGGTGGAATACTGAGCTTGAAGGAATTTTTCCCTACAACCTTAGTGATGGTGTATGACCCGTATCGGAGCGGGCGAAGCTTGCGGTGGGGTCCAGTGAGGCACTCCTTCTGCAAATGTAGCCACACTTTTTTGCTCACCTGAAAGTTGTGTGGCACCCGATGTTGATCATGTCGTTGCTTCTAATTAGCATTAGATCTATACAATATGTCATGAACTTGTTGATGGATGTGATTAATGCGCTCGATGAAGTTTTTCACTTTGTCAGCCTCAGACTGGACATGAGCCGAATCGGCTACAGTAGCCGCAAATGGCATGGCTACGTTAATGGGACATAGTGGCTGGAATCCCAAGCCCATTTGAAAGGGGATGTGTCCGGTTGAGCTGTGGAGAGCCCGGTTATAACTGTGTTGTACATAGGGGAGGCTCTCATCCCATGTGTGTGGATGCTTTGAATTGTACATGTGTAGAATATGTATAATCATCTTGTTGATGACCTCTGTCTGGCCATCAATTTGGGGATGGAAAGCTGTGGACTTGGTGAGCTTGGTGTCCAAAATTGACCAGAGGCTGGACCAAAATTTGTTGAGGAACCTGCTGTCGCAATATGATATGATAGACTGTGGTATCCCAAAGTGAAGCCACACTCGTTCAAAGAAGAGTTTAGCAGTGGCTTCTGCTGTGATATTTTTCTTGTAGGCCGCCATAATGGCCATCTTTTAGAATCTGTCGATGACCACGAAAACACAGTTGTTTCCATGCTTAGTAGAAGGAAGGCATGACATGTAATCCATGGAGATGGATTTCCAAGGTCGACTAGGGGTAGGTAGTGAAGTATAGAGCCCTTGCTTCTTGATGGTCAGTTTGGAAATGGCACAAGCAGTGCAGGATCTAATGTACTTCCAGACATCCTGTCAAAGGTTCGACCAATAGAAATACTTCTGTAGTACTGCCACTATTTTCTCTACTCCAAAATGCCCAATGAATCGACTGTAGTACGCTTCCCATATCATCTTGGCACACTTGCTTGAAGGAACACAAATTTTTCCCAGGTGACATAACAATGCATCTTGGAGGTGAAAATTTGGAACTTGCATACCCCCCAAGAGTGCCTTTTATGTGTGGCTGAATTTTGGATCACTCTTATAGAGAATAGGCCAATCATAAGTCTCGTGCCCACAAGAGTTGAGAACTGTGGTTATGGCCACGATCGGTGGTCGGCTGAGGCAGTCGGCAACATTATTGGTGCTACCCTTCTTGTACTTGATGTTCAAATGAAATTGTTGCAGATATGTGGACCACCTCTGATGGCGATCGTTCTGCAACTTCCCTTGTGTCTGTATGAACTGCAGGGGTTGGTGGTCTATGTGGATGATTGTTTCATTCCCTAAAATGTAATGCTTCCATTGTCGACAAGCCTGGACAATGGAATACATTTCTTTGTCATAAGTGGGATACTTGCGAACTGTGTCAGACAATGTCTCACTGTGATATGCCACTGGATGCCCCTGTTGAGTAAGAACCACCCCAATAGCATAGTCAGAGGCATCTATCTTGATATCAAATGGTTGTTGCAAGTATGGTAATGTGAGCACTAGGGAAGAACAGAGGTGATGTTTCAATTCTATGAATGCCTTCTGTTGAGATTCTGACCAAAATATTTTTTTTTTTCACTCCTCCCTTGGTGACTTGACTCAAGGGCCAAGTGATATGAGAGAATCCCAACACGAACCTACAGTAGAAATTAGCAAGACCCAGAAAGATGCGAAGCTCTGTTAGAGTGGTTGGGGTTGGCCAATATTGAATGACTTGGATCTTGGTTGGATCCACATGCACCCCCCTTTCATCAATAATGTATCCTAGATATTGTACCCGGGTCATGAAGAAAGTGCACTTCTCCAAATTGGCACACAACTTGTGTTGTTGTAGTGTTTGGAGGACTTCTCGGATGTGGTGGAGGTGCTCTTCCCAAGTCTGGCGGAAGATCAGAATGTCATCCAAGTACACCACTACAAATAAATTGGTGAATGGACACAATATGTCATCCATCAACCTCATGAAGGTTGCAGGAGCATTCATCAACCTGAAAGGCATGACGAGCCATTCGAAAAGGCCCTCCTTGGCTTTGAAGGCAGTCTTCCACACATCAGAGGGTTTGATTGGTACTTGGTGATACCCAGAATTCAAGTCGATCTTGTTGAAATATTTTTCCCCTTTGAGTTGGTCCAGAAAGTCATCAATCCACGGGATTGGGTACCTATTCTGGACAGTGATCTTGTTCAGCGCACGATAGTCAATACAGAGTCTCCAAGCCCCATCCTTCTTCTGTACCAACACGATCAGGCTCCCAGAGGGCAATGAACTTGGCTGGATGTGACCTTTCTGTAGTAGTTCCTGAATCTGCCTCTTGATTTCATCATTCTCCAGAGTAAAGCACCTATAGATCGGTCCATTGGGTAGTGGTGCACCTGGGGTCAGGTCAATGGGGTGCTTGACCTGAAAGTGTAGAGGCACCCTTGTGGGTGAGGTGAATATGTCCCCGTACTCCTCCACAACCTTGTCCATTTGTTTTTTTCGTGCAGAGGAGCCATATCTGGAGGTCGTGGCCATAATCTTCTTCTTGCCCTGGGGGCGGATCATCAAGAAAACAAATTTCCTAGTTTGGGAAATGAGCTTATTGCATTGTTTTGCAGTAACCAAAGAGATATTTTGGTTTTCAATTTCCTGTGGTTATCATTTTCTGAAGAACTTCCTGGATTATCCACAATATCACGAAACATTTGTCGACGTTTCGAATCCCAACAGGGATCCATCTTCATTCCATTGTCTTGAAGATGGATCCCCATTGGGATTCGAAACATCAAAAAATGTTTCGTGATACTATGGATAATCCGAGAAGTTCAACCAAAGAGATAGTGGGAGGCGGTGGTACCTCTGGTATCTTGTACAACTTATTTCCCAAAGTAACAATAACAACGCGAGGTTGGGACTCATGCACAACATGTCGCTTCCACAAGTATGGTTGGCCTAATAATACATTAGAAACATCAATAGGAGCAATGTCACACAATACCTCATCCGTGAAGGGCTTGATGCGATAGGGAAGGTGACACTGCTGGCTGACGCAGAGATACTATCCTTGGTGAAGCCACCTGATGGTGTATGGTTTTGGGTGCGCTATGGTCGGAAAGCCCAACCGCTTCACGACATCTGCTGAAATGAGGTTCTTTTGGCTCCCATTGTCGACAATGAACTATAGCGGGGAACCCTTTACTCACATCTAGGAGTGGAAGAGATGCTCTACCTCCTCTGGATCTTCTGGTTCCTCATTCTAGATCTTCGTTGTGGCAAAAATGGCGTTGGGCTCCACATAAATAATCTACTTCCCTTTGCCATTCCCCTTATTAGGTTCTGATTCAAAGTCGGAGCATGCATCTGATTCAGAAGCCCTCATCTCGGCCACCAGCGACTGCTTGGTCCGACACTCACTTGTTCCTTCTTTGGCTTCATGGTGTTGTTCTTTGCTTGTGGCTTTGGCAGGTTGTCTTGGGCCGCCATGCATTGGATTTTTCCTTTGGTTTGTGGTTTGGGGGCACCTTTCCCTTACTTTTGATTCATAGATCCAAAGTCTTGCTTCTTTTGTTTGAATTTCTACTCAATCTTTGCAGCATACCGGTATGCCTTACCAAGTGAGGAGATGTCGAGGAGCTCCATTTCCTCCTGAATGTATCTTTGCAGACAACCGTGATACTTTAGCACCAAATGTTTCTCTAAATATTTGATACCCAACTTTGTGTGCAGGGTATGGAATAGATTCGTCAACTCATGCACATCTTGATCCCTTTGTTGCCGCAGCGTGGTCCATTGTATGTACTTGTCCTCATAGCTCCCCATGGGATAGTATTGTTCCTTGATGGCATCTCAAAAATAATTCCAAGTGGGTATGGCTGAGAACATAGAGGGTTTTGTCTCGTCCTTTTTCTCAAAGTAGGTTTCCCACTAGTCCTTAACATGGGGGGTTGCTTTGGGGAGTGAAAAAATAATCTTCTCCCGGTCGGAAAAGTCATGAACTGAGAAATATCCTTCTAATAGATTCAACCATCTATCTATGGCATCTGCATCTATTTGACCTTCAAATATGGGAATGTCAAAGTTTACTTGTACCTTAAAGGGAGTCGCGCCTCTAGAGTGGCTGCTGGATGCAGATGCGCAGCTAGTGCGTAGTCGTTGAAGGATCTGGGCAAAGTTATCCATCATCATGTTCCTTTGTTTTTCGAGGGCCTCCTCGAGCAATATTTTGATAGGATCTCCTGCTCCCTCATCTTTTTTTTCGTTCCCCATGAGCGTCTGTCAGGGTTTGCGAGGCTGATCTTGCAAAGGTTCCACCAAGTTGAGCCCTAAATCCTTATACGCCGACCTTGTTGGGGACATGCAAAGAAGGATCGAGAAAAATCAGACCTCTCTGACACCACTGATCCGGATTTATGCTGGAATGCAAAAAAATACACATATAACCACAAATACAAAGATGTAGCAGAAATAACACTTCATTTCATTAATATCAAAGAATTGAAATTTTCTTATAGACAGAATGGAAATAAACTAGCTAGGGTGCTGGTAGCGAATCTCTAAGAAGAGATGTGGCGGCTATAGACCTCTGAACTGTGTTACAATGAGGCTTGAGGGACTATTTATTATTGAGAAACACTGGAGAAATCTAAATGTCCAAAAAACTAACCCTAGGAGATGAAGCACCAAAACTATGGGCCCTGTTTGGGTAAATTGGTGTTTCAACTTCCCGGGGACGTAACTTCGGCATATGATCTCCATTTGACGCGTATGATACATCATTAGAAATATCTATCCGAGAAATACAATTATGGTAAAAAATATAAATTCTATAATTGAATCATATGTTCCGGACAAACGATGCCCCAAAAACATCGTTTAGGGCTTCAAAATGGCTTTGGAAGTTCAGGACTCGAAAAACTGCTAAAAATAGTAAGTTGTGCCAAAACTGAAAAAATGAAAGAGATAATGGTGGGGCCCCAAGTGGAATAGGTGGGTGGCCACCAATATCCACCTGGATCATTAGTGAGTTTTGAACTCGAGACTTGTCGCTCTGACACCACTTGTTGGAATCATGATTGTTGTTAGACCAAAACCTGCAAGCATTATTCTCCAGTACAATCACTAGAGTTAGGATCAATGCGAGTCAGTTATTCCATGTCGTGAAACACACAATGAGCATTGAAAATATTTTCCAACACAAATTGCATCTATATCATTATATAAATGATACTCCCAACCGTAAATAACAACCCAAAATCACACAAATGTACACACTTGCAAGGTCAAACTGTTACATGAATTCCATAAAAATATAAAATGCTAGCAACTAGGATACAACATAGACAATGATCACATTATTGAAACCAACTCATGAATAAATATAGTAAGCATTATCAAAATAATCAATTAGATGACTTGTTGTAGGTCAACAACATGAGAAAAATTGGTACATCTATAATAAATTGGTGAAATCAAATCATGATTGATACAACATAAAAAATTCACATAATTCAATTAGGGACACCATATTATCAATTATTCTAAAACTAATGTTGGCAAGGTCCAAAGAATTATCCCAAGGTCAAATATAAATCCATTCTATTAGTATCAAAAAAATTAATAGCTAGATCAAAAGAAACACAAACAATAAATAAAAATGACATCCTAACTTAATAAAAAAACATACATTAGGTAAGAAATCAATATTTTTTAAACTAAAAGACTGAATTTCCAACGAGGTGCACTATTTGAATGAAAAACCATGGTTGAAAGCATAACATCCTATCTTTATTAGTCCCTTGCGGTCAAAGTGCATTGATTATATATTATTTTGCTATGTTTTTGCAATTTTAACCAAAGTTTCAGGAAAATGTTGATTTTTTTTTCATAAATTCAAAAATAATTTTCTAATTTCTAGAAATATTATTTCTAATTTTCGATTGGCTTAGTGCGCTGTGATGGACATAATTCTGCTGGTGGATGGTGTTTTTTATTATTATTTTTAATAATAATAAATTTTGTGAGTGGCCATTCCCTAGGTGACTACTTTGACACTGACACCATTATGCTACTGCTCTGCCCAATGATGCAAGAATTGACGCAGTTGTAGGCCCTTTACATGGGGTGGTGAAAAAATATCCAAATAATATTATTATGTTTCATTCTGTGGAGTTTCCTTGTGGATAGATTTCCTTATGTAGAGCTTTCACTGTGCGAAGGAACGAAGTGCGGAGGTGCAAAAAAGCACCCAGTCTTGGACCTTGGTGATGGCTTTTAATCATGACCGATGGCTGCTTACCACTCAATTTTAAATTTGATTTTCTAATTATTGTATTTTGGTGGAGAATTCTGTGGCCTATCGAGAATGGAGGTCCCTCTAAATTTACAACTTCTGTTTCGATCTTAAAAATACAAAGCGATTATAGGAAATGCTTAGCCGCATTAAAAGCCAATTTAATGAGATCACTATTTAATCAAATAATTTTCCATGAGTGAGGCATTTCATAGTGGAAGAATAAACCCCTTGTTGCCTTTAAAAAGTTTGAACTCGACCATGTTGAGCGACATTTTTAGGTTTGGTATGTACCATTTTGTTTCATTTATTTTCATATTTGTTTTGTATGATTGTTTTATTGCCGTCACTACCTTCAATTTCATTTACAGATAACACAAGGTAATAATGCTTCAAATATCATTTAGATTTGGAAATATTTTCAAATATTTTATTTTCAAGATGAATTATGTATTGATTTCTCTAAGAAAATGTGTAGAAGCTGCACTATTTATTGTGCATTATTTCTCTAAAAATTGCTCGTTAAGTAAAATTGTTAATGTGAGAAGCTTCAACTGTGTGGAATGCAAAAAAAAATCATTGTGCGGAGTGTGGAGGGAAGTTCATTATGGAGAGTGCAGAGGTCCCTCTGAATTCCACGCAATGAACTTGCTACTCCCCACTCCCCAAAATGAACTTTCTACTTCAAGACATTTTGAGGGTGTCTTTATTGCTGAGCTATTCCAAACTAGTGTTATATATACATGCACAAGAAAAATCCCTCACAAAAAGAACCAAGTGTAAGAGTTACATTTTTATTATAATATGCATGTTTTGACGTTGTGGTTCTTAATGGATTTGATGAAACTTGGACAGCCATGACGTATACTGCGTTTACGCCATAACCTGTTTCCCTTTTAATTCACTTTCCCTGGTACAAAAAATGCAATGCAATTCAAGCAACAAACAAAATAGGAGGAGCGACACACATTTTTAATTTAAGTGAACATGTTAAGTGTCGTCTTCGATTTGGGTGGTAGAAATATTTATACATATCCACCTCGCTTACTTGTCCTTTCGTGCCCTGTGTCGTTAAGCATATTTGAGCATTAAAGATAAAAATTGATTAAATTAAAATGAGCAAAATTCAAAGTATTAAACAATTCAAAAGTAAATTTGAATCCATTAATGAGCGTGAAATTGAATGCGGAGGACTTTGCTATATCAATCAATATTTCAAATAAAAGTACTTATATGCAACTTGGAATCATAAGTGCATTAATATTTTAACCATAGATCCTCATCCAATGCAAATATTGGAATGGTTGGGCTGAATGCAAAGGTGGATTTTATTGTGGGGAGGTAGCTTAGCACTCCGTACAATGAAAGTCACCTCTACACTTCTTACAATAATTTTCATAAGTTGATGAAGTTGAAGTTTTTTTTTAATACTATTTATATGGATTTTTTAATTAATTTATTAAAGGTTGTGCAGAGTGTGGAGAAAACTACACATAATGAAATCTCTTTGCATAATGAAAGATCTCTGCACAATGAAATCTCTTTGCACAATGAACCCATTAAAAATGGGAAGTCAACAAATTTTGACTTCAAGCATTATAACATACTAATATTAACATATTAATATATTCTCATTTGTTTAATACATAAATCTGCTAGTCCAATATTTACTAGGCACAACTCATCTGGATTTAAAAATATACAATACAATTATTCTCGACCTATATGAAAGAGTCGTTAATTTGAAAGAAGGCGTGTCAGTCGAGAAATATAGTGAAATATTTGCTGAAAGTGATGACAACTTACATAATTGTTTCATTGTCCAACTCATCTCTACAACTAGAGGTGAATATGATGCACTGATTCGTGGCTCAATTGGTAGTATTTAATTGATTATATATGTAAAGGCTGTCGTGCTATTTTTCAGTCCTGCCTTCAATAGGAACTATAATAAGAAATTATGACAAATGGTACTCTCAATGAAACCTAGGGAAAAAGTTTGAATTATCATCCACCAAATTTTCATTTTATGTTTTATATTTCAAATACATACCAATGAGATGTTATATTATAGCAAAATTATATCGATGAGTTTTTATATAAGCACATGTCCCCATGAATTGTTGGATCTTATTTTAATGGGCTCGATTTTTTATTCCGGCTCGAATAAGAGACCATAGTTTTTGACCCTGAGGTAGACACATCAGTCCATCAGGATACCACAGTTCCACATTTTCCACTATTTCTCGGCCAACATATCCCCAGTGATGCCACATTATAAGGTCGCGACCTTAAAGAAGACCTCGACACTGTGAAGAAATTATATAAGTAATAAAAATTAATTAAAATAATATGTTGTAGATACATTACCTATGAAAATTAGTGAAGGGACTGACATAATGCATTGGTGTAACACACCAACTAGCCTTGTGAGAATCAAAATTGTAGCGTTATAGTTAGAATTGAGAAGATCTATCTCTTTCATGTGTTAGGCGATGCTCATTTTTATTTCAATCATTACAAATCATTCCTTAATACTATTTATGCAACATTTATGATTATATATGATCACATTTATAATACGGGGTCGACTTGTAAATTTTAACATCTATAATAATACTACACATCATTAAAAACAAAGTTATGCAACATTTATCACTATATTTTGAAATTTACAGAGTTGGATATGTGGACATATACATGCAAAATGTAAATCTGAGATTACATGACAAGAGAAGTTGCATTGCTTGCACTGTATGATTTCCAGATACTATGCATAACGAGTGAACCTGTTTTCAGATAATTTTTTGGCTAGGGTAAACATTAAAATGATTTTCATTATCAAGATTCTCACAATAGTCTTTGACAAAAGCCTGCGATGTCGAAATATATGGGCAAAGTGAAACTCAATATTATATACGATGATGTAGAACAATAGTTTCTAGAATAACATAGTGTTAAAGAGAAGCTATACGATTAGTTTCTCTGTATTTTTCCTAATGGTTGTGGGAAATAAGTACAATTTAATTGAATATTTCTCTAGAACGAGACTATTCATAGAGTGGAGGAAGCTCCAAATCACTACATGTGGAGGAGGTTCTTGTGTGGGAGTCTAGAGTGTAGAGGTTTATGTTCATTTCCCCTTACACCATCCTTCCACACATATTTAAAAGTGTTATGTTGTCATTTTGAAACAAGGGAATTGATTTGGTTGGGGCCTGGCCTCGTTATGCAGAAGTGTGGAGGTTTATGTTCCTTGCTCTGCACACCATCCTCTCGCACATATTTGAAATAATTATGCTTTCATTTCAAATATTTAATAAGTGGGGACTAGGTGCCTTGTTGGACAAGATTTACAACTACACAACATAAATATAATTTTCCATCTTCACAATCACAACAATGTTTCGCATGGAGCTCGACATTGGTGATCTGTCGACATTCTACCAGGGTCCTTCAATATGCTAACAAATTGTTAGCCTCTACTATGCAAGAGTGGTTGTAGTATGTATTCACAAAATAGATAAATACTCCCTCCTCCGTAAACTTCAGGGCCACCTGCATCAGGGGATTTATTTGGCCATGTGCAAGAAAATGAATGACAACAACACGATGTCGCTTGCTGCAACTAATATCCATAATTCCTTCATTTATTGATGCCACAATATTATAAATTAGATTCCATTTTTCATCCCGACTGATATGAGAAGTACATTGTCCTCAATTGTTAGATTGATGCTTTATCATTTGTAACAATGTTTGTGATAGGTACCAATTCGTTTTTTAAGGTTTAGGTGAGGTTTATCTACCTTTTGTAAGGTGGAATAATCTCCCATATGATACTCAACACCCTTTGAATTATTCATTATCATACCCTGTAACATTTTTCAAGAACGAAACAAAATGTTAGGAAAAATACTGAGAGGGGGGGTGAATCAATATTTTTATTTCACTTAATATTTGATTTCAAATCCAGAGAAGTGTACACTACTTCTATTCATAAAACTCACATGTTTACACACCTTTAGTGAATGAAGACCGTATATGTGCAAATTACCAATTTTTTCATAATTTTGATCAATTGTATAACCATTGCATCATTATTTCATTAGCTATTTGTTAATCATGAGAAGTAAGGAGTCGATAAACCATAACAGATAAGCAACACATCAACACATAAGGACGCCAAGATTTTAGGTGGAAACCCAATTGGGTAGAAAACTACCATTGCTGTTGTCTCTGGATTCTTTCTTATTATACAGAAAGTCTTCATACATCTAGTACTAGAACATGGTATTACTAGCACACAAGCTTCTACCTGTAGGAGACTACAACCTCCACAAATTCTCCAACTTCTACTTGAAGGAAGATACTACTCCTTGTCAAGTTTATCGGCCCTTATTAGAAGGAAGATCCTACTCCCCCATTGAAGTTTGCAACCCTTAGTAACTCTATGGAGCACATTTTAGAATTTTCACACTGGATCCAGCTATCTCAAACTGCAACAACCCCATGTTAAAAGTTCATGTAATAAATTTAATTAAGGAAAAATAATACCAAGGTCATAGGACACGTATTCCAAGATGAATTTTGGGAAAAACATCCTAGTGGGTGTTCATTTGGTTTATTATGGCTAAGGAAATTGACAAAGGCATTGGAAAAGGCTTTGGAAAGGAAAAGAGACATTAATTGGAATTTATTTATAAAATAAAGGAAAATAGGAGAAAAGGGAGATGAAAGGTCACATGTTACACGTGAGGAGGAAATTGAAGAAAATAGAGGCCTTAATGATAAAAATACTTATGAGGATTAGTTCATGGGTTTTGTTAGTTTTTCTTTGGAGTTAAGCTTCAAAGAGAGAAGAGCACCAAGATGAAAAAGAAAGCAAGGAAAAGTGAAAGGAAGGAAAAGGAAGGTAAGGATAAGAAAAGGAAGGATAAGGAAAGCAAAGAAACAAGCAAGGAAAAGTTGGATGAAGCAACTTCAACGGGAATACTTTCAAGTAACAGGTTGCATGTGTGATTTCATAGCTGGTTGGTGCATGCATGGTACATGCATGTGTGTATTCAATTATCTTGCTGTCATTGGAATGATTTTTTATAGGTTTGACAATGGTTTCAACATTTTCTTGCCAATCCCTGGATAGCCATGGTGTGATGGGATTCATTCTTGGTTGAGCTTTGGATTGCTGGAAGGTTTTGGATCTGGGTGAGATGGTCTCAAGAAAATACCAAGGGTTGGGGGTGGAGATGGTTTTCTCCGAGAAGCCCTCAAAAGGTGGGTGGAGACATGAAAATTCCTCAAGGGACAGTGAAGGAATTCTAAGGCATCCAAGTTTGGTTTGGTTTTGTGATATCATGTCTGTTTTAGGTGAGATCACGATAGTGTGAGGGTGGAGGTGGTTTAACCTTTGGATTCCCTTAGTTGTATATGTATTTATTTATCCCATTGGATACAACATTCATTCTTGGGATATGGCATGAGGGTGATTGGCTAAAATAAATATTTGGTTTAGCCCAATATATAGTCAGGTGGTACGTGGAAGTCCCTGAATTGGTTGGATTTTTCATATGTTAATAAGATCCATTTTTCTCTTGTATTTTATGATTAAATGCACTTGTTATGATGTGGATTTGATGTTTGTTCTATTATTGTTATTTATATGATTATATGATAGTTATAAACATGGTTTTATGACATATTCTAGTTATGTCTCTCATCATGTTTTGATTGGTAAATGAATGGTTATTGAATGCATGACTGTTACACAACATTTTGTCACCGTCCCTACAATCCCTCATCCCGCACATTGGAGGACTATTCTTGTGACTTGTGAATGGTAAAATTTCCTAAAAACACCTTCATAACATTCTCCTGCATAAGGATAAACATTCTCCTGAAGAACATTTCCTCTGAAAAACCCTAAAAACAGATGTTTTAGCCTTGGCGCAACTATTCAGTTCATCCCTCGCACCAATGGGGGAAATCCACACTAGAGGGCATGCCAGTTGGCACTCTGTCCCTATGTTTCACTCGCGCCAAGCCTATTAAGGAATTCTTTTTAAAAATAAATGGCGGATGTTTGATTCTAACAAACTCCAGAACGAATCATCAAAAGAAGTTGAGTGGTTTGGCTCCAGATCTCCATGTATAGGAAGTGGTTTTCCACCTCTCATGGAACCTTCCTAAGAGATAAGACCTATCCCATGATTATAGGGATCCCAACTTCCCTTCCTCCATCTATAAAAGCTTTCCCTTCCATTTCCAAGCTAGCTGAACTTTTAGGAGGAAAACTATAGCTGGGAAACTATTGAGAGCAGAGCTGAGGAGAACCCCGTAAGAGAGAGAGCTTTGTCTAGATTCCCGACAGGCTTCATTGAGACGCGCTCTGCTACAAGCCCCACCGAAGGAAGATCATAGCGTCAGAGCATTTGGTTGTAATCTCCCTTTTTGTCATATTTAATATAAGCGACTCTGATTTTGGTTCCATTCTTGTCTTTACTCTTTTATGAAATGCAATGAATTATATCCTCTCTGACTAATATACAGTTACATGCTTTAAGTATTACGTTGTATGTCGTCATTTCTCTGCATGTGTACAGGTGTACGGATGGAGCAAACAAAAGGACTGTGATCTGTCAGGCTAGGGATGAAGAGCACCACTTCTTCCTCGACAACAACAACGTGGGATTTGAGGTAGGTTACTTATCGCAATCTTTTTCTTTCTTGTAACTAGGAACCAACGTCATTGCATGATTCGATTTTTGCTAGACCCACTCTAGGGCTAGTGGGATCGCCTTTGTCCACAGAGGGGATTTACTGCCTCAACACTTTGGTGACTCCACTGGGGATCAGTGGGAGTTAGTCCTTCTTCCGTTTGGGTTGTTTTCTTGGCTTTTGATTGATTTATTTGCTCTTCTGGGCTTCCTTGGTGTTAAACCCCTGTTCAACACCCAAAAGACTAGATCCAGTCTCTGTTTGTCCTTTTTCATCATTTTTCTAGAGTAAACTCGATTGGCGCAGTTTTTCCCCTGGAAGTCGTGTCAAATGGCGCTTGTTGCTAGTTAGGCCCCTACGCCAATGCCTTTTGGTGCAGATTACAACCAAACATGCATGCCAACTCTGCTTGGTGTTAGGGTTTGCTTGATTTTGGGCTCTATGAGCTTGAGTTTTTTTCCTGGTGTCATTTTTTTGATTGATTGAGTGCCTTGAAGTCATTGTTGACTGTTTTTGGCCCTTGTCCTATGGTTGTTTTCCCTTTACTATCAATTTTGCATTCTAGCCCTAGGGCTTCTAGGTGCTTCAGTGTGCTAAGCCTCCCGTGGGAGTTTTGGGTCGTTGCTTTCTAGGACAAAGTCATTTTTGCTAGATTCCATTGTATCATTGCGTTAGTTGAGTGATTTTTTCTCTTTCATTCGGTTTGCTTTGTGTTACTCAGCCTAGATTACACGGTTTGTTTGAGTCTCTTTCAAGATTCGTCTTCGCTTTGAGGGATTTCGTCATCAGTTTGAGTCTTGATTGTGTGCATTTGGATTGAGTGAACTTGCTTGTTTCAACTCTCTCTATGTCATTTCTCGGATTGGTGTTTTCATTAGTTTTTCATTCATTTAGTGCATTTTCTCTTATATGTTGAAAAATAAAAAAACAAGATCTTTTGCATTTGGTTTGGCGTAGTGAAAATTGAAAGCTCTTTCGCATTATTAGTATTATATAATTCTAGAGAGAAGTTTTCTAGTTTCATTAAATTGCATTGGAAACAGTAGTGGATGTTTTTTGTGTTCATTTTGTTGTCATTTGAAAAGCTCTCATCTCTCCCATAGATAGCTCTTCATTGAACAAAGTGATATTTTGTGGCATGTATTTTTCATTTGGGGTTTTATGAGATCCAACATTTGATAGGGCTTGAAATTGAAATGTAAATTGAAGATCAACTTTAAAATTTATTGAATTAACCTAAGGCAGCATTGAAACTTAATGCTCACATTTTAGTGGTCTAGGCTAGTGACGTGTTCCGGTGTCACTAAACCTAGTAGCTGTCGTTCGCCATCTAGCTTTAGACAGCACTAGTACGGACTTGTGCTCCCTGTACCGTTGCGTATATAAAGGGAGACCCCATTAGGTTGCAAATCCTTTATCCATATGAAGCTGAGTATGCCACCTTGTAACTGTGATACACCGGACACAACATTCGGGGAGATTACCTGCACATACGTTAAGTCCTTGGTCATTTCTCTTTCATTTCTACTAAGGTGTATATGGTAGTTCACGGATATCTGGTACACCCATTTACCTAGATTACCAGAGTAGTCAGTTTGATCTTTACTGTCTCCCTAAATTTGAAAATATCGTCAAGCGCTTGTCCTTTCACGCTTGTTTTCAAACTGAAAGCGATAGAGTCATCTTTTACTTGTTTCTCGACTCTTAAAACATGAAATGATGAATTTCTGGTTTCGATGTCATAAATTCAATTGCCCATGAAATATTCTCGGTTAAAAGTTATTGTCCTTAGTGTTTTGTTTCAAGGTCGTTTCCGATGGAAAATTTTCTGGAGTTCACCAACCAAGGAATCCCCTCCGATGGGAATCCTGGTCCTTTTTATGCATTTTGAAATGTTGGTGCTCCTTATATGGCAGTGTTGTCCCTTCCTGGGTTAACTGTTGGGTTGCTTGTTTGGTTGTTTTCAACCTCTGTGGTACCGAATGTCTCGGCTATTGTTCAATCAGTCCCTATGCCGGAACAACATCATGTTGATTGTAAAGTGGACCTCTCCCCTTCTTCGCCTGTTTCTTCATCCTCTTCTCCTACTTCTCAGGGTGAAAGTTTGGATTCTAGTAACCATGTGGCTAAGAAGAAGAAGAAGAAGACGAAGAAGAAGGAGTCTAATAAGAGAGAGGCTAAGGCTGCAGCTACTGCTTCTAAAACATCTGCTCTTGATAAACCTTCCAACCCTCCGTGGAAAGTTAAGTTTCCTTTCATGTTGTGCCAGGAAAACCATCTTCTTCGAGATTTCCCTGGCATTCCCAAGGTGCTCGAAATATGGTCCAACGGTTGTCCGCCGTTGCCTTTGGCTTCTGGGAGTCAGGTTTGGGGCACATCTTCAGCTAGTGCTGGTAAAGCTCCTAAGAAGCAGGGTAAGCTTGCCAATCCCTTTAAGTTGTGTGAATGGCACCATGCCATTCCCCTTTGTCCGTATATGGATGAAGCTAAGAGAGTTTTGGACAACTCGAATATTTCTGCACCGTGCCTTCCGGCTAGCTACAAGCAGCTTTCTTTGAGTCCTACACCAGCTGATTCCACAATCAGTCAAGAGTCATCCCTGCTTGATCCCACTCCCCCAGAAATTCACCATCATGAATCCATCCCTGACCAACCATTGGTCGTGGGATCGGTTGAGCTGGCCCCGTCTGCGTTGCACCAGGTATTTTTAGTTGAGAGTGGATCTCACATTCCTCAGGTTCTTATTGTTTCTTTAGATTCCTCGGACTTGGAGAAATATTCTCCTGTCCCTATATCTCAGGAAGCTATTCATCTGCCTCCCATGATGGAGGTCCTGGAGGATACTCCTTCTGCCTGTAGTATGGAGGGCAGAGGATCTTCTGTAACACCAGGAAAGACCATCTCAGTTCGATGGTAGCCCCTACAAGTAGTTTGGTCGCTTCCTTCATCAGTCGATTCACAAAGTTATCGCTCTTCTTATGTGCTAGGACCACAGTGGCAGACAGCCTCCCAACTAGTTGTACCCAGCACCATTATAGATGAAGGCGCGTCTATTAGTATTTTATCCTCAACTACTTGGCAAGCTTTCGGTTCACCGCCGCTTGTGCCTGTTACGCAGAATATGTTGGCGTTTAACAGAGGAACTAGTCAACCATTAGGGATCCTTCCGAAGTTTCCTGTTACTTTGGGAGGGAAAACTGTCCATATGGACATGATGGTTGTTTCTGGCCCCTTGGAATTTAATTTACTCTCGGGCAACGATTATACTTATGCCATGGGAGTACTTGTCTCCTCCCTCTTTCGTGGGATGTGTTTTCCGCACCATGGTGGGATCGTGACCATCGATCAACTTGCGTTCTTTGGCCCTAATATGGAAGCTAGTCCACCATCATCTCTGCCAGATCTTTATCCGTCGGTTGTGTCATCCCCGCCGCATGTCAATTATGTGGCTACCTGTCCTGTGCCCGTATTTAGTGATAGTGTCCTTGTACATTGTGTGCTGGGGGCATTGGGTTCAGAATTCCAGAATGTTTTCCTTCCATTGGATGGGAAACCCTTGGAAGCTATGACTTCTTATTCATTATGATGAGGTCGTTGGAGCAGAGTTCATTTTCTTGTGTCAAGCTCCTTAAAAAATGAAACAAGGTTGTTGAAGCAGAGTTCGTTTTCTTGTGTCAAGCTCCTTAAAAAATGAAAACAGCCGGCCGTAGCATGGATCATTCCGCTGTGTCAAGCTCTAAAAATGAAACAAGCTGTCGGAGCATGGTTCATCCGTTTGTCAAGCTCCTTAAAAATGAATGTTTTTGTTAGAGCATACTTCATTTTCATGGCCGTTTGTTAAAAAATGAAACAAGCTGGTTTTGAGCATGGTTCATCTACTTGTGTCAAGCTCCTTAAAAAATGAAACAGCCGGCCAGAGCATGGCTCATTTGCTTGTGTCCTACTCCTAAAAAATCAAACAAGCTATTGGAGAAGAGTCTGTTTTCTGTGTCAAGCTCGTTAAAAATGAAACAAAGTGTCAGAGCAAAGTTAGTTTTCTTGTGTCAAGCTCCTTAAAAAATGAAACAAGGTCTTCAGAGCAGAGTTCCTTGTCTTGTGTCAAGCTCCTTAAAAATTGAAACAAGGTCTCTGGAGCAGAGTTCCTTTTCTTGTGTCAAGTTCCTTAAAAAATGAAAAAAGGTCTCTGGAGCAGAGTTCATTTTCTTGTGTGAAGCTCCTTAAAAAATGAAACAAGGTCTCTGGAGCAAAGTTCATTTTCTTGTGTCAAACTCCTTAAAAAATGAAACAAGGTCTCTAGAGCAAAGTTCGTTTTCTTGTGTCAACCTCATTAAAAATTGAAACAAGGTATTCCAAGGATAGTTTGTCTTATGTATCAACCTCGTTAAAAAATGAAACAAGGTCATTTGAAGATAGTTCTTTTAATGTGTCAACCTCGTTAAAACAATGAAACACTTTCCTGTTCAATTCGAGTCTTTGATAAGATCTCGTAAAATCCCAGTCGAGTCTTTCTCTTGATCTCGTAACTTGAACCTTCACTCCATCTGCCTTTCATATGGATTGAAGCTTGGGGGGCATGTACCTCGAATTGAGTCACCATGCTGGGGGCATGCAAAATTTTTCAAGCATAGTTATCTTGTTTTGTTTTCTGTGTAAAAATGAAACTTTCGTTTTAATTTCGTGATTTCCATTTTATCAACCTGTTGTCGATGAGTTTTGGTTTTCATTCCATCGTCCCACCGGCTTCGTCGATCATACACCTTCACTTGATCAGTTGTAACTAACTCAGGAACCGATGCAAGGAGGGTCTTGTTAGCCACTTGACTCTATATCTTGTTCCTCATAGTTCCACCATCACCGACCAGTTACCTGCCTCTTTTTATACCACTCTCTCTTGTTCCTCCAGTAGAGTCACCTTTCGCCCTTTTCTTGCTCTCTAAAATTTAAAAGATTTTAGATGCTCGTCGCTGAGAGTCACAAAATTGGTCGCGAAACGACATCTACCCAATATACGTTTACCCCTTTTTCGGGCTGGGATGGATTATTTACGAAAAAGGAATACCCTAGCCTATCGCGACTAGGAGGTTTTCCCGGATATTGTTTTCTACCTTTTCGGATCTGGGGAACTATTTACGAAAAGGGACCTGTGGAGTTTTATTTTCCGTTGTCTTTTCAAACTCTCTAAACATGAAAAGACGCCGAGTTCTTCCTTTGTCAGACTCGTTAAACCCTGATGACATCGTACTCCATTGTAATGACACTACTTGAGTTCTTCCTAGGACTCGTTAAACGTAACAGGTTGAATTTGTCCAAGGACAAACTTTATCGCAAGCATATGCTATCTCTGTGATTGTTTCCAAAAATAATTGGGGTACTCGCCAGAAATGGTGGGGGAAAATGGAACCAGTATTATAATCGTGTTGGCAGTATGTCGCTCTTGAATATGGCACTTGTCTGCATTCGTGTCGGGTTGGGAACATCTCATCTCGTTATCTGCTTGCCTCCGTGGGTTTGGGTAATCTGTTTTGACCGCTCATCTACTCTTTGCCATGTCACCATGACCTCAGAGCCTGTGATGTCAAATAATTCCAAATCCAATGTCGTGCTGCCGATATGTTCAAGAGAAGTTGGTCTCTACAGTTTTCAGCCACCCTTTGATTCTCTGTCGATCTTGATTCACAAACATTATGCCCCTCTGTCTCATGTCAATGATGTGGGAAACATTATGGCCCACCTTCGATCAAGGTCACTTCCTGTCGACTTCAGCTCATTATCTAGGAAGTGGTCTAGAGACTCCCTTCAAGTACCTTGGAGCCTGCATGCCTCAATGGCAGGTTATTCGCATTCGACGCAAGGTTTTCATTATTGGCCTTCCATCGGATGATTCTGCGGGTGTTCGACACCATCTCACGATTCACACTCCGTGGATTGTACCTATAGTGCCTTGAGGGCCATCCTCATTATTGATCGTTCCTCTCGCGTCTGTTAACGACTTTCATTATTGGTTGGTAATCAGATGATGTTCTTGCATGTTCGACTTCAGCTCACTTATTCACATGCTTGGACTTGTACTCTGTTTGGGTCGAGATGGAGTGCAAGACCATGGATTTTGTCTGATGAAATCCAGGCTGCGGATTTTTTCGTGGATTATCATGATTGATTACATACCTTATTTGATTGGATGGTCATAATTATACTCACAGCCTACTTATTGATCCTTTGCCGGATGGTCAGATCTACAATTTTGATCCTGGGCCTTTTCGTACACTTTATTATGGTTGGTTGTGCCCATACCACATATCATGTATTATAGATATCAGTTGTATTTGTATTTACAGGTCTTCCAACTACAGTGTTTTCAGTTGGGCGCGTTCTCATAAAGCATTTCACCCCTCCCTCTCTCTCGGACCTCATGCTTTTGGGGGCATCTGTTACACAACATTTTGTCACCGTCCCTGCAATCCCTCGTCCCGCACATTGGAGGACTATTCCCATGACCTATGAACAGTAAAATGTCCTGAAAACACCTTCATAACATCCTCCTGCGTAAGGATAAACATTCTCCTGAAGAACATTTCCTCTGAAAAACCCTAAAAACAGATGTTTTAGCCTTGATGCAACTAGTCAGTTAATCCCTCGCACCAATGGGGTAAATCCACACTAGAGGACGCACCAGTTGGCGCTCTGTCCCTATGTTTCACTTGCACCAAGCCTATTAAGGAATGTTTTTAAAAAATAAATGGCGGAAGTTTTATTCTAACAAACTCCAGAACGAATCATCAAAAGAAGTTGAGTGGTTTGGCTCTGGATCTCCATGTATAGGAAGTGGTTTTCCACCCCTCCTGGAACCTTCCTAAGAGATAGGACCTACCCATGATTATAGGGATCCCAACTTCCCTTCCTCCATCTATAAAAGCTTGCCCTCTCCATTTCCAAGCTAACTGAACTTGTAGGAGGAAAACTATAGCTGGGAAACTATTGAGAGCAGAGCCAAGGAGAACCCTGTAAGAGAGAGAGCTTTGTCTAGATTCCCAATAGGCTTCGTTGAGACGCGCTCTACTGAAAGCCCCACCAAAGGAAGATCATAGCATCAGAGCATTTGGTTGTAATCTCCCTTTTTGTCATCTTTAATATAAGCGATTCTGATTTTGGTTCCATTCTCGTGTTTACTCTTTTATGAAATGCAATGAATTATATCCTCTCTGAATTATATATAGTTACATGCTTTAAGTATTACGTTGTATGTCGTTGTTTCTCTGCATTTTTACAGGTGTCCGGACGGAGCAAATGGAAGGACTGTGATCTGTCAGGCTATGGACGAAGAGCACCGCTTCTTCCTCGACAACAACAGCGTGGTATTTGAGGTAGGTTACTTATCGAAATCTTTGTCTTTCTTGTAACTAAGAACCAAAGTCATTGCATGATTTGATTGTTGCTAGACCCACTCTAGGGCTAGTGGGATCACCTCTGTCCGCAGATGGGATTTACCACCTGAAAAATGACCTAATAGATGTTATTGTAGCTATATTTAGAGGGAATTAGACATTCTTGATGATTCTAAAATAAGTATCATATCCCCATGTTCAGATATTCATTCATTACTTGTAGATTTCATGTTCACCATGTGTTTAACGAAATGATTGTCATGGTTGTTGAAAGTCCAACAAGAAATTGCAGCACACACACTAGTGTGGGACCACAAGTCCTAGCGATACATTAGTGTGAAGGCCAATTTAATTAATTAAATTGGTGCATTTTATAATTTAATTTTCCCTTAATTAGATTGGACAATAAAATGTAATCTTATCTCATAATCACTTGTAATAGTTTACTGAGTGTGATAAACTCAGTTAGCTCATGTATTTCAAGTTGAGGGTGGTTGGTGAGGCATGTAGAGTAATTCTATTAGTTATGGAGTTCGAATTGCAGTTGGTGCATTAGTTTAATGCATGAGTAATCAATTAACTTAGTTAGGTGAGTTAAAGTCAGTTGAACTAGTTGTAACTATTGTTGCACTAGTGAGAGATAAAGTGAATTAAATCTTTTTTAATCCATAATCAATGATCTAGCATGAAACTGATGATTTACTATTAATAGTTGCATGCATGTCAGTTCCAGTGGAGACCCAATTGAGACAAAGGTTAAAGGGATGTTAACTATTAGTTGTGTGATTAGTAGGTTGCTTGCATGCAACCAGACATCCATTGGATTTCCCATGATCCTTGCGCAGTTTTGGAAAGCTAAAATTCCTAAAGAATAGGGAGTGCATTCCACATGAATTGCGCAAGCAAGGCAAGCTGTATAGAGGCTGAGAATTGGCTAAGTGTTGGTCGATTTTGTCCGGGATAGTATGAGACAATTTTGAGAGTATAGGAGACTCTTGTGAGAAGAGTGCATTGTAATAGTTTCATGATTCCATGGTGAATATACAATAGAATATAGAGGGGTTTTGAGCAGTAAGCTTTCCATGGGAAATTATATGTGGTGTGGTTTGATTTGATTATTTCTTTACTTGTTGTGATTGGCGATCATGTTTAGTTTCCAAAATTGATTTGTAGAAGGATTCAATATCTAGCTTTAGTACATTGCTTGATTGGATTGAATCCATTGATATACATATGTTTGTATAATTTATACATGGTATCAGAGCATAGGAAATAAATACAGTGGAGGAGAAGCTGAGTTTCTGATTTAATAGAATTTATATTTGTAAAAGTATTCTTGGTGCGACAAGAAAATCATGATCAAAATGGCTTTCAATAGCTTGAGATTGGTGTATACACTCGAGGGCAGTTGCAATTTTATTGCGTGGAAATACAAGATGGAGGCATTATTGGAGGAAATGGGTTGAAATAATTCATTGATAATGATGTTCCCAAACCCGCTGTAGCAGATGCCGCAAAGCTTGATGCTTGGAAAAAGAAGGTTGCAAAGTTGAGGAGGATCTTACTGGAGGGAGTACGAGACCACATTGTCTCAAGTATCCCTAGAAAAGTGACACCATATGAAATGTGGAAAGCTTTGATAGATCTATTTCAGAGCAACAGTGATCATAGAAAATTGGCACTGAAGGACAAGCTCAGGAAAATCAAAGTGGAGAAAGGCGACACCATTCCGAAATATTTAACAAAGTTTGTCCAATGTTGGGATGACCTTGGGAGTGTTGGAATTACTGTCGCAAATGATGAATTGGTGAGCCTGTCTATTCTAGGAATTCCCAAGAGTTGGCATAGTTATCAGGACTCTGTCAATGGGAGGGAGAAGATGCCAAATTGGGAACGACTTTGGTCAAATTTGGTGCAAGAAGAATTCAGGCGGAATACCAGGGATGTATCTTCATCTAATAATTATGATGAAGAAGATTGTGCTTTGGCTGCTAAGGTGAAGAAGGGGAAAGGAAAGAAATTCCATTCCAAATCTGAGTCTGGAAAATATGGCAAGAAGCGCAACATGTCCAGAGTGAAGTGTTTTCATTGTCACGAGCATGGACATTATGCCACTAATTGTCCACAAAAGAAGAAGAAAAAGAAAACTTCAGGATCTACATCTTTTGAGGCTTTTCCCTCACAACTTGAGCTTGACTTCTCACTCATTGCATGCATGATGTCAAGTGCAATGTGATTGGTGTGGTACTTGGATAGTGGTGCATCCTTTTACATAATGGGAGAAAAATAAGTTTTCAGTAGCTTGGAGGAGTAGGACCTCCAGATGCATATTGAAATGGGTGATGACGAGTGGTACGGTGCTACCGATATTGGTACAATTACCTTCTAGAGGTAGTCAGGTAAACCCTTTCTATTAAAAGATGTAATGCATGTACCAGGCTTGAAGAAAAATTTACTCTCAGTCACAATGTTGGAGGATAGAGGCTATGATGTTGTTTTCAGTGAAGGAAAAGCTTTCCTTCGACGCAAAGAAACAGGACAAGCCAAGAATATTGAGATTTGTGTGAAGAATATCTATAAACTTGATGTATATGGCTGCACAACATGATGGGTAAGGTAGACAAAGTGGTGAGCCAGGATGAGGGTGAGTTATGACATAGGAGATTGGGCCATCTACACCACAGAGCCTTGAAGGTCATGCAACATACTTCTACAAGTCTTCCCAAGGGTACTTTTGCGCAGTTAGACACATGCAAAGGATGTACTATGGGGAAGTATGCAAAGGCCACTTTTCACGAGAAGGAGAACCGAGCTTCGGAAATCCTTGAGAAAGTTCACTTAGATGTGTGTGGACCATTCTCTACTACTTCGACAGAAAAGCATAAGTACTATGTGATCTTTGTTGATTATTTTTCTAGAAAGTTTTGGATCTACTTCATGCAAAAGAAAGATCAAATGTTCTCAAAATTTCTTAAGTTCAAGGCACTGGTGGAGAAAAACACGGGGAATCATGTTAAGGCTCTTGGGAGAAAAAATGGTGGTGAGTACATCTCGAATGAATTCAAGAAATTATATAGCAAAGAAGGAATTCATAGAGAGTTGATTGCGCCTCATAACCCACAACAGAATGGGGTCGCAAAAAGAAATAACAGAACAATTGTGGGTGCAGCACGAGCAATGTTGCGTGATCAGGGCCTACCGTTGCATCTGTGGGCGGAGGCATGCAACACAACGATATTTGTGAAAAACCGTAGTTCTAATCGGATACTTGGAATGAGTACACCAGAGGAGGCTTTTAATGGTAAGAAACCTGATGTTTCATATTTTAAGATTTTGGCTCATCTGTTTATGTGCATGTGACAAAAGACGCCAAGAAGAAGCTCGAACCAAAAACTGAGATTGGGACATTTGTGGGATACAATGACACTCCCCACAACTATTGGGTGTATTTTCCAAACAACAGGATGATTGTTGTGAGACGGGATATAAAATTTGATGAGGAGAAAGCCATACGATTGTCCCTTGAGAGGGAGCTAGATTTGCATGAAGATGAGGAACTCTTGGTTCTAAAGAATGAGCCTCAATATGTGGAGCAACCACACGAGGAGGATCATGAAGTGGCAGAAAACACTCATGCAGAGCCATCCACCAGAAATGGTAGAAGGCGCACCACAGAAGCTGATAGATTGAGACTTGATGCGGCAAAAAATGTAGGAACCCCTATTTCACTACGTAGACAGAGACAATCTCCAGACAGGTTTACTGGATACATGGATCTTATAAGCAAGTGTATTGTGATAGAACCATCTTCCTTTGAGGAAGCAGTGCAACAACCAATTTGGGTTGACACTATGGTAGAGGAGTATGACTCCATCGTCAAGAACAATGCATGGGAAGTTGTCCCAAGACCGGTCGGAAAACCAGTGGTTGGATCTAGATGGATCTATAAGGTGAAGAAAGCAGCGGATGGGAGTGTCGAGAAGCAAAAGGAAAGATTTATGGCCCAGGGATTCTCACAAGTTGAGGGGATTGAGTATGAGGAGACATTCACACTAGTGGCGAGGTACTCATCCATTAGATATATCCTTGCACTCTCAGCGCATATGGGGTGGCACATTCATCAAATGGATGTGAAAACTATGTTTCTCAATGGAGTTATTGAGGAATAAGTGTACATAGAGCAGAAATAAGGTTTCAAGATCTTTGACAGTGAGTCGCATGTGTGTCGACTGAAGAGAGCACTGTATAGGCTAAAAAAAGCACCTCATGCTTGGTATACTCGGATTGACGTCTATTTCACCAGGTTGGGCTTCACCAAAAGTGAAGCGGATGAAAACCAGTAACAAATTGTGGTTGATGGTAAGCTCTTAAATATTGTAATTTATGTTGATGATATAATTTTGAAAGGTGATGAGCAGTTGATAAATTCACACAAGGAGGATCTTGCAAGGGAGTTCAAAATGAAGGACATGGGACTCCTTCACTATTTCCTTGGTTTGAAAATATGGTAGCGGGTTGATGAACTATTTTTTTCTCAAGGAAAGTATGTGTTGGTACTATTTTATTGCTATTCTTTTCTTCTAAAAATCCATCATTTCTCTACCATTTTCTTCCATAAACTCCTCATAGTCCATTGAAATTGATTAATGTAGCATTATAATTGTTATTTTACATTAAATTTAATTTATGGATTTTTTATGTTAAAAATTGAAAATTTTCAACAAAATTACAGGATGTAATAACTTCCTGTAATCGATTTATGTTGTGACATGTGGCATAGCAGGAAAATCGAAACAGAAGACAAGGACGTGATCTAGGATGTACATACATGGTGGAAAATCTATCTAGCATCGAATTTGGAGCTCCTGAGTATCTGGTCAACGCTGGTCAAATCCAGCCTATCCAGCAGAAAAATCAGAAGTCATAATGAATGTACTTGATTTTTTTCTTAAGATTAGGAACTCTAAACTGATTCGAACTGTTTTGGGATCAGTTAGGATTAGGGAGGAACGAAAATAGCCTTTTTGGTTGTAAATTTTAATAAATAGGAGGATGAAAGCATGTAATGGGGGGATTGATTATTATTGAAGAAAAGGAATGCTAGTGAAGACATTGAAAGGAATAGACTTAAGACTATAAGCGTGTTTCAGAACTCTATTTTTAATGTAATCCATTCTCAGTACTTAATCAAAGACAGACTTTCATCAATTATGGTGTATATGAGTTAACGTTCTTATCACTTGAAGTTTTTCAAAGCGTGCCTTCACAGCGTGGAAGGGCCCCCACGTGAGGATTGGTACACTTTCTTTTCTGTTTCATAAAATTTAGTATTTAGATCTGAATAGCATTTTATTTCATTCCATTGCTTGTGAGTTTATCAATTTAATTAGAAGTTCTTGTGATTGTTATTTTATGATTCATAGTAGTAGCTTGAAAATTCAATTGCAAAATTATTGAATAAGTCCTTGTAAAAGGTTTAATTGAGCATTGAATTTCAAAACATTTCTATGAACTCTGTTTTCATGAATTTGATTTTTAGTATGCTTAGTGTGTTATTTTGAAAGAGTTTTTGTGAATTATATCCTTGTAAGAGGATTGAAAACTCAGACTAGTAACACTCTGTTTTTTTTAGATCAGTAGATTAAATTAGATGATATAAGCATTTAAAGTGTGAAAGGAACTACATTTCAAGCTCTTGTAAGAGAGTGTTAGAGCCTGTCACAGTAAGAATTTATCTAGACAAATAGAACAGATCCTTTTAGGTCTATAAATATTAGACATGCCTCTAAGATTACCTACCTTGGTCAACAATAAATTTAGTCTAATCTAGAACCCTTGATTGGTCTTTACATTTTGGCGCCGTTGTCGGGGAGGCGCAACTAGAGGATTTCTAAAAAAAAAACAAAAACAAACAAAAACATAGATTTAATTTTAATTCATCATTTTGGAAGACATGCTTACTTATGTCTAGACCTAGAGATGATAAAGGTAGATTCATAAAAACCCCCCATCCAAGAACTAATCCACCACTAGGGGTAGACCCTTTAGAAAGAATTGAACACACAACTCCAGCTGGGAAAGTCACTGTACAATAATTAGAGGATAAACAAAAATCAGGGCAAAGACTTACACTCATAGAGAGACAAATTTTATTGGCATATGAAGCAAAGAAGAAACATCTCCCTGAATCCTCTATAACAAGAGAAAGTAGCAAAACAACTCAACAATCTCTCCTTGAACCTACTGATTTTGAAAAATTTCAAGAAGGAGAAAAACCAGCAGAACAACTTTTCTTTGAAACAAGTGACACTGAACAAGAACTTAAATCAACAGAGGAACCTATCAAAATGGCTGAGGAAGGAGGAGGATTAGCAAGAGGACCCACTCCTGAACAACTTAGAGAATATGAGAGACAACAAGAGGAAAGAAGAAGACAAAGAGAGGCTGAACTGAAACAAAAGCAAGATCAAGATCAAAGAGAAGAGGAAGAGTCAACCTTTAAATTTCCCATTCAAGAACCAGGAGAAAATAATGATGAGGAAATAAAAATGAAAAACATACCTCCATCTGTGCTACCAAACTTTTATGGCATGGATTCAGAAGATCCAGATTCATTCTTGTTTGAATTTGACATAGTATGCCAAACATATGGTTACACAGATGATGCCCATAGGCTTAGACTCTTCCCAGCAACATTAAAAGCATCGGCATTAAGATGGTTCATGGGACTTGGTGAACATGAAATAACTGATTGGGATGGCATGAGAAAAATATTCTTAAAGAAATACCAACCTTATTGTAGATCAAAAGATTCTAAAGATGATATTTTTAGAATGAATCAACAAGAGGATGAAAGCTTAGAAGAGTATTTGGAACGATTTGTTTACAATCTACAAAAATCAAAACATAGAACCATGTCTCTTGATCTGATCCGAACAATATTTTTGAAGGGCATTCGAGAGGAATACTTAGATGATCTTAATTTGATGGGCAAAGGTGATATTTCCACCTTACCTTTCGATGAAATTGCTGATTTATGTGAAAAGTATTCTAGGAGCAAAGCTAGAAATGGAAAAAGAACCATATCATCCAAAGCCACAAAATCTGCTTCAGCTAGTGTCACAAGGGCTGAAATAGGAAAATTATTAGAAGAATTCAAAACAGACCTATTAAGTACCTTAGGAAATCAAATTGACACTCTGAAAGCAAAGAAAAGACAGGAAGAAGAAGATCAATTAATGGCTGTCTTTTGCCCAAAATGCCGGAAAAAACATGCTTTGAAAGACTGCCCTTTAGAAAACATTCAAGTCTGTGCCTTTTGTACTGAAAATCATGATATATTTCATTGCTCTAAAATCAAGATTTTGCAGAATTGTAATTTGGAAGCCAACGCAGATATGGAGAATGTGTATTTCATGGGCGCCAAGAGACCATGGCAACCGAGACCTCCACCTCCAGGTATGTTTCCAAACCAAAATTTGCAATTTCCTGCACAAGATCAGATGTATGTTCAGAATTCTTGGAATGTACCCATGCCATGGCAACACCAAAATTACCCACAACAACAATGGAAACCATTTCAGCAATACTCTCAACAATACCAACCATATCCTCAACCATACCAACAATATTCTCAGCCATATCAACAATATCATCAGCCATATCAGCAGTATCGTCAAACATATCAACAATATCCTCAGCAGCAAGTTTTCCATAAACCCCAAAACACTCAACAAACATTGCCTGCACCTCCACCAATAAATTCACCTCAATTACAACTTCCATCTAACCAACCTCCTAGACCCACTCAAATTCCTGCTCAACCTGTACCAAATCCAAATAATAGAGCAGATAGACCAGCTTACAGTGTAGATGAGGGACCATCATATCCCACATTACCTTTACAAAATATTGAGTTGAGGTCTGGTAAGATACTTCAAAAAGAACTTCCAATAGCTGAAAAACAAGAAGAAAACAAAGACAATGAAAATGAAACTCCAACTCAAAAGAAACAAAATGATGACATCAACAATAAACAAATGCAACCATTGCATCCACCACCTTTTCCAGAAAGATTGATCCAAGCAAAACTTCCCATGTCTTTACCATAGTTTGATGTTTTAGATGAGCTGAAGAATGTCTATATAAAAATTCCACTACTTCAAGCCATAAAATACATTCTGATATATACTAAAGCAATCAAAGAACTATGCCTCAAGAAGCCTACAAGAAAAATACTTGATCCACAAACCATTCATGTTATTGGACATCTAGCTGGCCTTATGACAAACACCATTTCAATGGAAAAGTATGTTGATCCTGGTATTTCAGAGTCACTACAATCATTAACAACATACCTATTCCAAATACTTTAATTGACCTTGGGGTAGCAATAAATGTGATGACTCTTGAAACAATGAAAGCACTTCAGCTGACAAACTTGCAGTACACACCAATTGTCCTAGAACTAGCTGATAGGTCTAAAGTGATTCCTGAAGGGATTTTGGAGGACATAATTGTTTCACTGGACTCTTGGGAGTATCCAGTGGAATTTTTAGTTCTTCAGCCAAAATCTAATTTAGGAGGACACCCTATCATCCTTGGTAGACCATGGTTAGCAACTGTTGATGCATTCATAGGGTGTAGATCAGGTAATATGATCATTTCACGAGGAACTGAAAGGAAACAACTCACTCTATACCCATCAGCACAATCACCAGCAGTAGCAAACAACTTATGGCTTGATGATAAATACAATGATAAGGAAGAAGTTCAATCTGTTTTCAGCATCAATCAAATCTATGATTTTCAAGAACATAATAATGATGATTTGATAGAATTGTTCCTTTCTCAACCTGATATTTCTGAAGAATTAAGAAATGAACAATACCATGCTGCAGATGAACTTTTAACACAGAGTTTTCAAGAAATATGTACCATTCATTCTTTGCAAACATCATTTGAAAACATTTTTCCCATTCAATCTATCACAAACACACAGAGCAAGACCATAGAGATTAGTCCAGGAAAAACATTGAATATTAGCACTCACCTAGACTTATCTCAGGAAGAAAAATTGATTCAATTATTGAGGAAGTATCAGAAAGCATTTGCTTGGGACTACACCGATATGCACGGAATCCACCCTGAAACATGCACTCACCATATTTACACAGATAGTAATATAAAACCAGTGAGGCAACCACAGAGAAGAATGAATCCCATTCTTCAGGATATTGTTAGAGATGAATTACAAAAACTATTGAAAGTCAATTTTATTTATCCTATCTCTGACAGTCAGTGGGTATCCCCATTGGTAGTAGTGCCTAAGAAAAATGGCAAGTGGAGGATTTGTGTTGATTACAGACAATTGAACAAAGAAACCCTCAAAGATTATTTCCCACTACCATTTATTGACCAAGTGCTAGACACATTAGCTGGGAAATCATCATTCTCTTTTCTTGATGGTTTCAGTGGCTATAACCAGATCAGGATAGCCTTAGAGGACCAGGACAAAACCACTTTTACTTGTCCCTGGGGCACTTATGCCTATAATGTTTTACCATTTGGACTTTGTAATGCTCCAGCTACATTTCAGAGAGCTGTATTAGCTATTTTTGCTGATTTAGTTCATGAGTGTGTTGAAGTTTATATGGATGATTTTTCAATGTATGGTAATTCATTTGAGCATTCATTAGAAAATCTTGAGAAAGTTTTGAAGAGATGTATTGAAGCTAATTTGTCCCTGAGCAATGAAAAGTGTTTTATGATGCTAAATGAAGGGGTAGTATTGGGTCACTATATTTCTTCTCAAGGCATTAAAGTTGATCCATCAAAAATCCAAATCATTGTCAATTTGCCAATTCCGAAGACTCAAAAAGAGGTAAGAAGTTTTCTTGGGTATGCAAGCTATTATAGAAGGTTTATTGAACATTTTAGTAAAATAGCTCTACCTCTGTTTAAGCTTCTAGCAAAAGATACACCTTTCAACTGGAATGAAAATTGTCAGAAAGCTTTTGAAACACTCAAAGAAAAATTATCAACCACACCAGTCTTAAAAGGACCTAATTGGACCCTACCTTTTCACATCTTTACAAATGCATCTGATACTGGAGTAGGTGCCTCATTAGGCCAAAAAGAAGAGTCTTTGAATTATGCTATCTATTTTATTAGTAAAAATCTAACACCTGCAGAATTAAACTACACGGTCACTGAAAAAGAAATGCTTGCAATCATACACGCTGTGAATAAATTCCGACATTATATAACTGGTTATGAGGTTTTTGTACATACTGACCACTCTGCCATTAAATATCTAATGAATAAACCAATCACTAATGGCAGAGTTACCAGATGGCTGTTATTACTACAGGAATTTAATATTACAGTGTTAGATAGACCAGGTAAGGAGAATCAGGTGGCAGATTTTCTTTCTAGACTCCAGAATTCAGGTGAGGTTGTTCCGGTTGAAGATTCTTTTCCAGATGAAAATTTATTTGCAATTTCAGTAGTAGATCCATGGTATGCTGATTTAGCTAATTATTTGTCCACAGGAAAGATACCTCCATATTTTACTACAAAGGAGAAGAAGAGGCTCATCAAACAAAGTGCTAGATATTCATGGGTCAATGGAGATTTATTTTACACCGGTTATGATATGATTATTAGAAGATGTGTAAGAAATGATGAAATAATTGATATTTTAAAATCTTGTCATGATGAACTGTGTGGTGGGAATTTTGCAGCAAAAAGGACAACATTCAAGATCCTCAGCCTTGGCTACTATTGGCCATCTATTTTTAAGGATTCAAAGAAGTACGTGAAAATTTGGGACAGTTTTCAAAGAATGGGTAGACCAACAGCTTTAGATGAAATGCCACTTCAGCCCCAAGTACATTTAGAGCCATTTGAAAAATGGGCTCTAGATTTTGTAGGACCCATCAATCCACCTTCAAAGGGAAAAAAGTACATCCTAGTATGTACTGACTATGTGACAAAATGGGCTGAAGCAAAAGCACTTTTCCGGGCAACAGAGCAAACAGTGGTAAACTTCCTCTTTGAAGAAATTTTTGTAAGGTATGGAGTACCTAGGGAGATAGTGACAGATCAAGGTACTCAGTTCACTTCAAGGTTGGTTCAAGATATCACAGAAAAATATAAAATCAAGCACAGAAAAAGTACACCTTACCATCCACAGGCCAATGGCCAAGTGGAATCAACAAATAAAACTTTGGAAGGAATTATCACTAAAACAGTAGCAATGAACAGAAAGAATTGGGAGGAAAAGCTCAAAGATGCACTCTGGGCTTACAGAATAACGTGGAAAGACACTACAGGATTTACACCATATCAGCTGGTGTATGGAAAAGAGGTAATGCTTCCTATTGAATTTCAGATACATACTTATAAAATGGCTGCAGATTTAGGAATTGATCTCAATGAAGCACAAAAGGAGAGAATTATGCAATTGAACCAGTTGGATGAGATGAGGCAACAAGCAGAGGAGAGAACAATCCTAATGCAGAAACAAAGGAAGCAGTGGCATGATGCACACATTAAAAAGAAACAGTTTAAAGAAGGAGACTGGGCTTTACTCTTTGACTCTAAATTCAGAGATCATAAAGCCAAATTTACAACACATTGGATGGGCCCATATGAAATAGTTCAAGTATATGAAAATGGATCAGTCAAACTTACTACAATTGATGGAGAAGGCAACACCTTTATTGTCAATGGACGCAGGTTGAAACTCTATCATAAGCCCATTAGCAAGGAAGATTTTATTCAAACTGTATCTCAGCAAAAGGAAGTTGAGATATCACAGCCTTCAGCTATGATATATCTACCTTAGTCATTTCAATTTCTTTTAAAAATAAATAAATAAATAAAAAACACGCACAATAATAAAAAAATAAAAAATAAAATAATGGTTTAGATGTGAAAACCAGACTCTGGCACACTCTAAACCCGAATTCTTACTGGAAAACCAATCATTTGGCTGGTAAGAATTCCTTGTTCTACTTCTTTACTATTTTTCATCCATTCAATAATGACTTGAGGACAATTCAAAGACTAAGTGGGGGAGAAGAAACAGTGGTTTTTCCCTATCTCATCTCCTCAATTTCAATTTTTCAAGGAATTGTTGTTTTAGTCATTCAATCAAAAAGTTGTTTTGTTCTAATCAGTGAAGGGACCTCTTTGAGCAATAAAATAGCCAGTGGGACCTGTTTTAACATAATTATACAGAGGGACCTGTTTAAAAAGGCTATGTCAATATTACCAATATCAGAGGGACCTGTTCGAAGACTGCATCAGAGATAGATAAGGCTACTTCAACAAGTTTTCAAAGGTTGTTTATCAAAATTCTAATCAAAGCTACATCATCAAGGTTGTATCATCAAGACTACATCATCAAGGCTACATCAAAGATAAAAGAAGTTGTTCTTCAGATTTTAAGGGACCTATACAAGCAGATCAGCCACACCTGTACAAACAGATCAGCCACACCTGTATAAGCAGAATTTGATTAGCCCATAAGTGTAATGTATTGAAATTTTTATTTTTAACATTTAAAATTCTTAAATTATTTTAGTGTTAAAAATGATAATTATTATTTCTTTTTATCAATTTCAAAAAGCCTTTCTTAAAATCCTTATACCCATAACCTTTGTAATATTCCCTATATACTCACCTCATTATCACTCTGCCTATTTCTATATGATCATTTCCATTTCCCTATCACACCTTAGCCTATTTTTATTTTCTATTCCTACTACGCTCTTCAAACCTTTTCATAAACTCATCATTTTTAAATCCGACCTCTGCCAATAAAGTACCAACAAGTAGTGGCCTTAATAGATACTCAATATAAAAGTCCGTTCAATGGAAAGACATTTTTTAAAATGCCTGTCCTCAAATGATTTCATTCATTTCGACTGCTGGAGTTACAAAAACAATCTTCTGACCCAAATATTCTTATGAAATGTATCCGTTATGATTTCATCACCAACACGATTTGCATATTGTGCTATCATGATTATGCTTCTGCAAATCAGTACTACTCCTCTATATTCATGATTTGAACGCGCCTTCCGACTCTGAAAACAATCTCACGGCCTCTGATAGTAAGACTCTGTTCTCTGCGTTATCATCATAGCAATTGGATCTTATGACATCAAGCAAAATGAAGGTTGACTGTTGACTTTTTATTTTATAAAACTCTGAGTTCATAAAGTTAGTTAAGGAGTTAATGTTCAGACTTTGAGTTTCTTAAAGAGGGCCAAGATAGTAGGTGCTAAAAAAGGAGAAAATATAGCAGACAGGCTTATCCAGAGTTTTTTTTACTTCCGCCAAGAATTTGAGGAAACAGCTCAGGCAATTGAAGAAGTAAGCTCAGAGAATTGAGGACGTTAGCCAGGTCAGCTCAGTGGAACGCAGGAAAAGAGGTAACAAGTTGAAAACCCTGATTGAATTTTTGAGCATAAAAAGGGGTTAGAACAGAGATTTTTACAATGGAAAATAGAGCAGAGCCTGAAAAATTTGATAGTTCAAAATATCATGAAGACTGTGTTAAGATTTTGAGGGAAAAACATTGGTTGTCTTTTCTAGAGAAATTTAATGGAAACAATGAGGAAGTTACGAAAAAATTTGCATTTACATTTAATGGAGAGAAAGCTTTGATAGGAAATTTCTCTTTTAGAATCTCAGAGGATATAATAGCACAGACATTAGAAATCAATCCAGAAGGGGAAAAGTATTTCAAAACCAAGCAATTTAGAGAAAAATCATGGACTCAGTTTATGTCTAGGTCAAGGGTTTCTTCTGTCAATTGGAAAAAGGGTGTTCCTAGAAGTTGGTTAATTCACCCATGGGATGAGATAGTATACATTCTTCAAAAATTTGTTACATGTGAAGGACATTACAGCATAGTATACCTATATCACATAAAAATTTTGTTGCACTTAAAGGGTCAATGCACTATCAGTCTGCCCTATTTTCTTTTACAAAGTTTGACTAAAATGTCAAAGACCATTCATAAACAAAAGGGTAATGAAGATAGGAGCTTGTATCATTTTGGTTTGATCAAAATTCTAATAGAATTTGAGCTGTAGAAGAGAGGGAAAACATGGGAAGAATTTTTAATTGCCAATCAAATCAAAACCAAAGAAGATGAACAGGAGAAACAAGGAAGCACAGAGTTTATGGTTGATATTGATGAGGAAACCCCTGAATTTAAGTCAAGCATTGTTGCTCAAATTAGTAGTAGTGTGAAGACAAGAAGAATGAGGCAAGAAGATGCCAAGAAAATTGCAAAAGATAAAATTTTCACTACTTACAGAAGAAGATCAAGGACAATAAAAAGAAATCAAATACAGGATGATCAACCAGAGCAAAATGTAAATACACCAATGGAAATTGAAAGCAGTGCTAATTCACAGCTAGAACAAGAAGCAGAGATGGAAACTGAAAGTAACAAAGGAGAAAGGAAAGAGCCAGTACCTACAAACAAGAAACAGAGAAAGTTAGAGAAACAAATTGAAGAGCTAAAAGAAGAACTGATGGAAGAAAATATGTTAGAGAAGGTCATAAAGAAAGAAAATGAAATTTTGAGAGCCCATAGCAAGAATATTCAGCAGAAAAATGAGAAATTGAAGAAGAAAGTCAAAGAACTTAAGACTCATCAAACTGAAATATGCAAATGGGCAACAACATGGTACACTCAGAAAAAGGTTCTCAAAGAAAAATATAAGAATATGAAACATGAGTTCCAAGTTCAGAAGAATTTAGATGTATTGCTACAAGCAGCAGACGCACAAGCAGAAATAGAATATAAAGGGAGCACATCAGGATTAGCATGAGGACATGCTAAATCATTGAGTTTGGGGGAAATGTTGGTACTATTTTATTGCTATTCTTTTCTTCTAAAAATCCATCATTTATCTACCATTTTCTTCCATAAAATCTTCATAGTCCATTGAAATTGATTAATGTAGCATTATAATTGTTATTTTACATTAAATTTAATTTATGGATTTTTATGTTAAAAATTGAATTTTTTCAATAAAATTACAGGATGTAATAACTTCCTGTAATCGGTTTATGTTGTGACATGTGGCATAGCAGGAAAATCGAAACAGAAGACAAGGACGTGATCTAGGATGTACATACATGGTGGAAAATCTATCTAGCATCGAATTTGGAGCTCCTGAATATATGGTCAATGCTGGTCAAACCCAGCCTATCCAGCAGAAAAATCTGAAGTTATAATGAATGTACTTGATATTTTGCTTAAGATTAGGGACCCTAAACTAATTTCGATTTGTTTTAGAGATCAGTTAGGATTAGGAAGAACGAAAATAGCCTTTTTGGTTGTAAATTTTAATAAATAGGAGGATGAAAGCATGTAATGGGAGGATTGATTATTATTGAAGAAAAGGAATGTTAGTGAAGACATTGAAAGGAACAGACTTAAGACTGTAAGTGTGTTTCAGAACTCTGTTTTTAATGTAATCCATTCTCAGAACTTAATCAAAGATATAATTTCATCTATTATGGTGTTTATGAGTTAACGTTCTTATCACTTGAAGTTTTTCAAAGTGTGCCTTCAAAGCGTGGAAGGGCCCCCACGTGAGGATTGGTACACTTTCTTTTCTGTCTCATAAAATTTAGTATTCAGATCTGAATAGCATTTTATTTCATTTCATTACTTGTGAGTTTATCAATTTAATTAGAAGTTCTTGTGATTGTTATTTTATGATTCATAGTAGTAGCTTGAAAATTCAATTGCAAAATTATTGAATAATTCCTTGTAAAAGGTTTAATTGAGCATTGAATTTCAAAACATTTCTATGAACTCTGTTTTCATGAATTTGATTTTTAGTATGCTTAGTGTGTTATTTTGAAAGAGTTTTTGTGAATTATATCCTTGTAAGAGGATTGAAAACTCAGACTAGTAACACTCTGTTTTTAGAACAATAGATTAAATTAGATGATATAAGCATTTAAAGTGTGAAAGGAACTACATTTCAAGCTCTTGTAAGAGAGTGTTAGAGCCTGTCACAGTAAGCATTTATCTAGACAAATAGAATAGATCCTTTTAGGTCTATAAATATTAGACAAGTGCCTCTAAGATTACCTACCTTGGTTGACAATAAATTTAGTCTAATCTAGAACCCTAGATTGGTCTTTACGGTATGCCAAAGAGATACGTAGCAAGTTTCACATGGGAGAGTTGTAAACCCATGGATACTCCTCTTCCAGGAAATTGGAGGAAAGAGGATGCTACTTCAAGGGTAGTAGTGGATGCTACTATCTATAGAAAGCTAGTGGGTTCACTGATGTACTTGGTGAACACCAAACCAGACATTTTCTAAGCAGTTAACCAACTGAGTCAAGCTATTGTTAAGCCAACCAAGCTCTTTTGGAAGGCGGGGAAGCATGTCTTTAGATATCTTAAGGGTACTACAAAGTATGGATTATGGTATAGATGGACAAAGGGAGTGAAGCTTCAAGGCATCATGGATGCATATTGGGTAGGCAGTTCATGAAATAGAAAGAGCACATCAGGGGGTATCTTCAAAATAGGATTGACAACCATTTCTTGGTACAACAAGAAGCAATGATCTGTGGCACTCAGTTCAGTCCAGGCAGAGTACATGGCAGTAAGTCAGGCTGCATGTGAGGCCATCTGGATGATAAATGTCCTGGTTGGTTTGTTTGGTTCTCAGATGGATCTGATTGTGGTACATTGTGATAACCAGAGTTGCATTAAACTCTCAGTTAGTCTGGTATTCCATGATAGGTCCAAGCACATAGACATCTGGTACCACCATCTCAGAGATTGTGTTCAGAGGCACATTGTGTTACTTCAGTACATTCCCATGGAAGATTATGATGCAGATATTCTAACGAAGGCTCTCGCTAAGAGAAAATTCGAATACCATAGAGGCAGGATTAGGGTGGCAGATAATCCATTTCTTGTTGAGAGGGAGTGTTAAAATTCCAATAAGAAATTGTAGCACAAACACTAGTGTGGGACCACATGTCCTAGCGATACATTAATGTGAAGGCTAATTTAATTAATTAAATTGGTGCAATGTCTAATTTAATTTTACCTTAATTAAATTGGACAATAAAATGTAATCTTATCTCATAATCACTTGTAATAGTTAACTGAGTGTGATAAAATCAGTTAGATCATGTATTTCGAGTTGAGGGTGGTTGGTTAGGCATGCAGAGTGATTCTATTAGTTATGGAGTTCGAATTGCAGTTGGTGCATTATCTTAATACATGAGTAATCAGTGAAATTAGTTAGGTGAGTTAGAGTCAGTTGAACTAGTTGTAACTGTTTGTCGCACTAGTGAGATATCAAGTGAATTAAATGTTATTTAATTCACAATCAATGATATGCCATGCAACTGATGATTTACTATTAATAGCTACATGCATGTCACTTCCAGTGGAGACCCAATTGAGACAAAGGTTAAAGGGATGTTAACTATTAGTTGTGTGATTAATAGGTTTCCCACATGCAACTAAAAATCCATTGGGTTTCCCATGATCCTTGCGCAGTTTTGGAAGGCTGAAATTCCTAAATAATAGGGAGTGAATTCTGCATGAATTTCACAAGCAAGGAAGGCTGTTTAGAGGCTGAGAATTGGCTAAGTGTTGGTCGATTTTTTCTAGGACAGTGTGAGACAGTTGTGAGAGTGCAAGAGACTCTTGTGAGAAGCGTTCATTGTAATTTTTTCATGATTCCATGGTGAATATACAATAGAAGATAGAGGGGTTTTGAGTAGTAAGCTTTCCCTGGGAGATTATCTGTGTTGTGGTTTGATTTGATTCTTTCTTTACTTGTTGTGATTAGTGATCATGTTTATTTTCTGCAATTTATTTGTAGAAGGATTCAATATCTAGTTTTAGTACATTACTTGATCGGATTGAATCCATTGATATACATATTTTTATATAATTTATACAATGGTTAGGCCTTTTTAGGTCAATTTCTTGACTAATTTTTGTGTTAGAGACTTTTTCCTTGTGTCATTTATTGTTCTGGAAAGTATTGAAAAGTTATGGGTAGTTATATGGAGATTATTCCTGAAAAGGTGGCATAGATTTTGCGTCTACAGGCTCGAAATTGAGAAATTGGGACTAAAGTTGCTACCTTGTAGGCTTATGCATGAAACTGGAGGCCTATAGTTGTATGGATGCAGGATTGTGCATGCGACTGGGAGTCCAAATCACTCTAAAGGAAAGTTAGGTCAGGGTTTGGGCACTTGGAATGGTTGGTTAGCTCTTGTGGGTCTGGTACCTCCTGAGGAAGGTCAATAAAGTTTTGGTTTATCGATTCCAATTCCTTAATTGTACTTAGGAGGTTGAGTCATGTCATAGTATCCCTCCACTCATGTCTATCCTGATAGGATGGTGAAAGTGGGTAAATGTGGGAGGGGTGGTTACAAAATGGTATCAATTCTTCCAAGTTCAAACAGTTGGAATGGATGGGAATAATGCGTTTCTCATGAATGAAATTTAGTTGTCTATGTGATTGTTATATACACATTGGGATAGTCAGTGTTGCAGTTTGTGTCATCATGATGTTGTTGGTTTGCTGCGATGCTAACGTGTTGGCTAAGATATAGCGGGAGATGTAGATCATCAGAGCGAGGTTGTAGCACTAAACCTTGGGGTAAGAGTAGATCTTCATACAAGTATTGTATGTTTCACATGCATGTATGATGATTACTTATTTTTATATGCATTTTTGTCATTTTATTGTTGTTGTGGTTACATGCATGATAGATGTTAGCTGATCAATGCGGTCTTGTGCACATGTGTCAGATAATCATGAATGTTAGTAACTTTTTTTATATGCATTGTGGCCATACACATGATGATTATGGTTATTGCAATTAAGATATTGATGTTCTTATGTATCATGCTAATATGGATTGGTCTGTGCAGATGGTTAGGGTTATAACATTCATGCATGAGTCGATATACTTGTGATATTATGTCATACTAATCTTGATGATTTTTGTAGATGTGATAGCCTCCCTTGAGATACATTAAGGTATGAGTTTGATTATGTCTTCTGGTTTATTTAACATGGTATGTTTACAGACTGTTTGAATGTTTGATTAATTGCATAATATGAGTATGTGTTTATAAGATTGCATGAATGAATGATCTTGTTTTAAGATGGTTGTACTAACACAATATGTGTTGAGGAAACTGATATGTACTTGAGTGTAACTAGGTTATAGTTGTAGTATTATGATTTGTGACTATGAGTTGACTATTGATTATGACATGACTGTTAGTCTTGGTAAAGATTGATTTCAATTAGTAGATACAACGTCTTGATATTTGGAACATGTTATTGATATGTGTGAACAATTTCAGGGAAACATGTTTGGTATTAGCATGGAAATGTAACAATTGATTTTTTTATATAAATAAAAATTGGGTGATGTGATAGCACATAATAAGACTCAATTGCAACAAGGAAAAAAGGTAAAAAAAGGAATCGGGTAAGAATTCCTTGGGCTATGTTTGTTAACCACAATTCCAAACGAATGAGTGTTTTGCATGAGTACAAGAAGTCTTCTTAACATTGATTTTTTATAACATTATGTGGATATTTTTTATATTCATGAACATGTATTTGACACGTATAAAAACTGGTTTCTAGTTCTAGATGGATTCGTCAAGAATTGGAATCCCTTGAGAGATGATATATGTACGTGTTCAGTTACAAGTCAGCAGGCTGGGTACAACAAGGTAAGGTAACCAATATAGTGTTATATTTATTTATACACTGACAATTATGCGTTTATGGTAGTATGATGTAGGGATTTCATGACAAAAGTGATTGCCATGAAATATTGAAGAAGGATCAAGTTGAATTTTTCCTTTGAAGCATTAGTAACCCATGGGGATTGAGTCATGGTGTATGTTGGGAGTTTTGTGCCTTTGGTATTTTGTGATATGTTGCGCTCGATTTTTGGTTTTTATTGTGTCTAGTGCATGACCATGCCACTTTTTTTGTGGTGTCACACTTCTATTGGTTTTCATGGTTTTCTTCTTTTTTGTTTCTTGTATTGCCTTTTATGTTTTGAGGGCCTTTGGAATTGGTTAAGGAAAGAGGAAAGTTAATGGGCCTTAGGAGGAGTTGAATCAAACCCAATAAGTAATGTAATACCTGGATGAAGCTCGGTGCATGAGTAAAGGGTAGTTGAATGTAAGAATATGAAAACCTGTTGGATTGGTGGGTCCATTGCTGTAAATAGATGGTGGCAGGAAAATCATGAGAAAGGTAACCATGAAGGGTAAATTAAATGTATTTGAGGCGTCAGATTCCTTGGCTATGTTGGGGACTTTTGTTCTCAATGTTTTTCATGTTGTGCATGGATAAAGGGAGTTCTCTAAACCTTCACCTTATGATATCTTTAAATTATGTTGTGATCATGATTATGTTGATGTCTATATATGTATAAATGTATGTATGTATGTCATTTTCTAACAGGGTTGTCAGGGATCATGATTATTTTATGCTAATTTTTACATGCATATATAGGTATGTATGTCATTGTATGACAGGGTCATCAAAGATCATTCTTGTGGAGGAATAATTTCTTATGCAGGTGAATGGCATGAATAGGTTCCAGGTTGATAGGGAATCAAATGGGAAGAGTAGCCCTGACGAATCTGTGAGGTCAATATCATGTGGATATGATTTAATATTATGTGTTTATACTATTTCTATGTTTATGTTATAGCAATTAATGTCGAGGGATACATCAGCGGAATGAAAGCAATGTGATCTGCGACATGATGGAATAAACATATATAGTGGAAAGACATTAGAAACAAGGTTTCTTGGTAGATATAGTGTGGTCTCCAGATGTGCAATACTGGTGCTATGTACATGTTTTATATGCATTACTCTGTACATATGGTTCCATGTACATGTTCATGCGGTGTCGTGTACATATGGTATTGTCTGCATGTTGTACATGTGGTGTCATGTGCATGTGGTGCTGTGTACATGTGGTACATGTGGTGTTGTGTGCATTGGGTGTTGTGCAGGTGGTGTTGTGTTATTTAGAAAATATACCAACGAGATTCAATTTGATCTTGTAATGTACCAAAACAAAATACTCAATCCTTCTACAATTTGTAGAAACAAAATACGATAGCGCAATCACATAACATGAAAGAGAAAGAAATAATCAATCGCACAACACAAGATGTATCTAGGGAAAGAAACTAATCAAAACCCCTCTATCTCTATATTTAATATGGTCAATATCATGAAACAATACAATGCTCTTTCTCCACTGAGAAACTTCCTGCACTCTGCTGACTATCTCACTCCGATTTAGCTCGGATCTGGCTTGCAATCAAAGCAATTCTGGTCCAATATTTAACTTGTTGTTTGCCTATGCTTGGCCTTCCTTCCTTACACATTTTTGGACTAATCAAGCCATTATTAATTAGGAAAATCCCAAGTAATGATTTCTCAATCCTTCAAGGCCTTCCTGATGACCTCGTGCATTACCTGTACAATTTTCTAATAGTACAACTAATAGATCTCTTCCCTTTAACCTCAGTCTCAACTGGGTCTTCCTTAGAACTTGATCCAGGTGGATATTGATGGCCACTAGCCTATTCCACTTGGGGCCCCACCGTTTTCTCTTTAATTTTTTCATTTTCCTTAATTATAACATAGTTTAGTATTTTTAGCAGTCTTTCGGGTCCTGAACTTTCAGAGCCGTTTTGAGGCCCTAAACTACGTTTTTTGGAAAAACTAGGAGAAATGTGGGTCAATAGATTGATGTTTCTCACTCAAAATTTTTAGTCCTCATATAGATATTTCTAACGAGGTATGGTGAGCGTCAAACAGAGATCATATGCCAAATTTATGTCCCCGGGAGGTTGATGTACTAATTTACCAAAACGGGGCCCATAGTTTTGGCGCTTCATCTCCTAGGATTAGGTTTTTGGATGATTATGGTTTTCCATTGTTTTTCAATAATAAATAGGCCCTCAAGCCTCATTTTAACACAGTTCAGAGGCTCGTAGCCACCACATCTCTTCTCAGAGATAATCTACCGGCACCTTAGCTAGTTTATTTCCATTATGTCTGTAATAAAATTTCAATTCTATGATATTAATGAAATGAAGTGTTATTTCTTCTACATATTTGCATTTATGGTTATATGTGTATTCTGTTGCGTTCCTGCATAAATCTGGATCAGTGGTATCATAGCGGTATGCTTTTTCTGGATCCTTCTTTGCATGTCCCCAATGAGGTCATCGTATAAAGAGTTAGGGCTTGATCTAGTTGAACCTTTGCAAGATCAACCTCGCAAACCATGACAACCGCCTATGGGAGACGAAAATAAAGATGAGGGAGCAAGAGATCCTATAAAAATATTTCTCGAGGAGTCCCTTGAAAAAAAAAGGAACATGATGATGGATAAATTTTCCCAGATCCTTCAATGACTGCCCACAGGTGGCGCATCTGCATCCAGTAGCCACTCTGGAGGTGCGACTCCCTTTAAGGTACAATTAAACTTTGAAATTCCCATATTTGAGGGCCAAATAGATGTAGATGTCATAGATAGATGGTTGAACCTATTAGAAGGATATTTCTCAGTTCATGACATTTCCGACCGGGAGAATATTATTTTTGTACTCCTCAAAGCTACTCCCCATGTCAAGGACTGGTGGGAAACCTACTGTGAGAAAAAGGAAGAGATGGAACCCTCTCTGTTCTTGGCCATACCCACTTTGAATTCTTTCTGAGATGCCATCAAGGAACAATACTATCCCATGGGAAGCTATGAGAACAAGTACATACAATGGACCTTGTTGCGAAAACAAAGGGATCAAGATTTGCATGCGCTGACGAATCTGTTCCATACCCTGCACACAAAGTTGGGTATCAAAGATTCAGAGAAAAATTTGGTGCTAAAGTATCACAGTTTTCTGCACAGATACATTCAAGAGGAAATGGATTTCCTCGACATCTCCTCACTTGGTACGACATACTGGTATGCTGCCAAGATTGAGCAGAAATTCAAACAAAAGAAGCGAGGCTTTGCATCTGCGAATCAAAAGTAAGGGAAAGGTGCCCCCAAACCGCAAAAAAACAAACAAAGCCATGGCATGGAGGCCCAAGACAACATGCCAAAGTAGCAAGAAAAGAACAACATCGTGAAGCCAAAGAAGGACACGGGAAAGTGGTGTGAGTTCCATAAGAGCGCCACTCACAACACAAGTGGGTGTCAGGCCATGCAGTCACTGGTGGTGGAGATGAGGTCTTTTGAATCAGATGCATTCTCCTACTCTAAATAAAAAAACAACAAGGGCAATGAAAAAGGGAAGAAAATTATTGACGCAGAGCCCAATGCCATCATTGCCACTATGAAGATCCAAAAGTAGGAACCGGAAGATCCAGAGGAGGAGGAGCGTCTCTTCCACTCCCAGATGTGGGTAAAGGGTTCCTCGCTATAGTTCATTTTCAATAGTGGGAGCCAAAAGAACCTCATTTCAACAGAGGTTGTGAAGCGGTTGGGATTTCTGAACACAACACACCCACAACCATACACCATTAGGTGGCTTCACCAAGGACGGGATCTCCACGTCATCTAAAAGTGCCACCTTCCCCACATCATAAAACCCTTCACAGATGAGGTATTATGTGAAATTTCTCCTCTTGATGTTTGTGATGTATTATTAGGCCAACCATACTTGTGGAAGCGACATGTTATGTATGAGTCCCGACCTCACGTTATTATTTTTACTTTGGGAAATAAGTTGTATCGGATACCAAAGGTACCTTTTCCTATCACTATCTCTTTGGTTACTGCAAAAAAATGCAGTAATATCATTTCCAAAATCGAGAATTTTTTTTTCCTAATGATTTGCCCCCAAGGAAAGAATAAGACTATGGCCACGACCTTGAGACAAGACTCCTCCGCACGACAAAAAAAATGGACAAGGTCATGGAGGAGTACGGGTATATCTTCACCTCACCCACAGGGGTGCCTCTGCACTGTCAGGTTAATCACCCCATTGATCTGACCCCAGGTGCACCGCTACCCAATGGAATGATCTATCGACGCTCTGTTTTGGAGAACGATGAAATCAAGAGGCAGATTCTAGAGCTACTGCAGAAAGGTCACATCCAGCCGAGTTCATCACCCTATGGGAGCCCGATCGTGTTGGTACAAAATAAGGATGGGACTTGGAGACTCTGTATTGACTATCGGGCACTGAAGAAGATCACTTTCCGGAATAGGTACCCAATCCCATGAATTGATGACCTTCTGGACCAAATCGAAGGGGCGAAATATTTCAGCAAGATTGACTTGAAGTCTAGGTATCACCAGGTACCAATCGAACCCTTCGATGTGTGGAAGACTAACTTAAAAGCCAAGGAGGGCATTTTCGAATGGTTGGTCACGCCTTTCGGGTTGATGAATGCTTGCATATCCTTCATGAGGTTGATGGATGACATCTTGTGACCATTCATCAACTCATTTCTAGTGGTGTACTTGGATGACATTTTGATCTTCAGCCAGACTTGGGAAGAGCACCTCCACCACATCCAATAGGTCCTCCAAACACTGCGGCAAAAAAATTTGTGTGCCACTTTGGAGAAGTGAACTTTTGGCAGGACCCAGGTTCAGTATCTGGGATAAATTATCGATGAAAGGGTGGTGCTTGTGGATCCAACCAAGATCTAAGTCTTTCAGGATTGGCCATCCCCAACCACTCTAGCAGAGCTTCGTAGATTTCTGGGTCCTGCTAATTTCCACCACAGGTTCATGCTAGGATTCTCTCATATCACCCTTGAGTCAAGTCACCAAGGGAGGAGAAAAAGAAAAGTTCATTTGGTCAGAATCTTAATAGAAGGCGTTCTTAGAATTGAAACATCGCCTCTGTTCTTCCCTAATGCTCACTTTACTAGAATTGCAACAACCATTTGAGATCGAGACAAATGCCTCTGACTATGCTATTGGGGCAGTTCTTACTCAATAGGGGCATCCACTGTCATATCACAATGAGAAATTTTCTGACACAGTCCACAAGTATCCCACTTATGATAAACAAATTTATTTCATTGTTCAGGCTTTTTGAAAATGGAAGCATTACATTTTGTGGAAGGAAACAATGATCCACATAGATCACCGATCCCTGCAGTTCATACAGACACAAGGGAAGTTGTAGAATGATAGCCATCAAAAGTGGTCCACATATTTGCAATAGCTTCATTTGAACATAAAGTACAAGAAGGGTAGCACCAATAATGTTGCAGTCTGCCTCAGCAGACCACCGATCGTGGTGCTAACCACCATTCTCAACTCTTGTGGGCACGAGACTTTTGATTTTCCGCTTCTCTATAAGAGCGATCTAGAATTCAGTCACACATACAAAACACGCTTGGAGGGTACGCAAATTATAAATTTTCACCTCTAAGATGCACTGTTATGTCACCTGGGACACCTTTGTGTTCCTTCAAGCAAGTGTGCCAATATTATTTGGGAAGAATACTACAATCAATTCGCTGGGCATTTTAGGGTCGAGAAAACAATGGCAGTACTTCATAATTATTTCTATTGGCCGAACTTTCGACAGGATGTCGGGAAGTACATCAGATCTTGCACTGCTTGTGCCATTGCCAAACTGACCATCAAGAAGCAAGGCCTCTATAATCCACTACCTACCCCTAATTGACCTTGGGAATCCATCTCCATGGATTACATGTTGGACCTTCCTTCTACTAAGCATGGAAATGACTGTGTTTTCATGGTCGTTGACAGATTCTCGAAGATGGCCATTATGGCGGCCCGCAAGAAGAATATCACAGCAAAAGCCACTGCTAAAATATTATTTGAACAAGTGTGGGTGCACTTTGGGATCCCACAGTCTATCATTTCAGATCAGGATAGCAGGTTCCTCAACACATTTTGGTCCAACCTCTAGTCAATGCTGGACACCAAGCTCACCAAGTCCACAACTTTCCATCCCCAAACTGATGGCCAGACAGAGGTCGTCAACATGATGATTGTACACATTTTGTGCATGTAAAATTTAAAGAATCCACACACATGGGACGAGAGCCTCCCCTATGTACAACACAGTTATAACCTGGCTCTCCACAAATCAACTGACCACATCTCCTTTCAGGTGGGCTTGGGATTCTAGCCACTGTGTCCCATTGACATAGCAATGCCATTTGCAGCTGCTCAGGTTGATTCTGCTCATGTCTAGTCTAAAGTTGACAAAACAAACAGCTTCATCGAGCACATTCAACACATCTGCCAATAGGTTCATGACATATTGGATAGAGCCAATTCTATGTACAAGCAACGACATGATCAACGTTGGGTGCCACACAAATTCCAGGTGGGCGACAAAGTTTGGCTACATTTGCATAAGGAGCGCCTCACTAGACCCCACTGCAAGCTTCGACCACTCTGATATGGGCTGTATACCATCACCAAGGCTATAGGGAACAATGCCTTAAAGATTAGTATTCCACCATTCATTTTTTTGCACCCAATATTCAATGTGGACTGCCTTCGGCCCTACTTCCCACCTCTACTGGACACCTCCGACATTGCGGAACAACTCAGAACAACAAAGTTAAACCTAGACTGCATGGAACAGGCCACCACAGATTCTATCTTGGATAAGAAAATCAATAACACTCGCTATCAGAATATCCAAGTATATCGGGTTGTCAAAGCTGGCCAACTCTTGCACCAAGGCAAGTGGTTCAGCAGGGACCAAGTTCAGCAGAATTTTCCTCATCTCATGGAGGAACTCAAGTACGCAATGGGGACCATTGCTTCCTAAGGGGGGGAGGAATGATCCAAGTGGATATTGGTGGTCACTCGCCTATTCCACTTAGGGCCCCACCATTTTATCTTTTAGATTTTCAGTTCCCTTAATTATAGCACAATTTACTATTTTTAGCAGTTTTTGGGGTCTTGAACTTTCGGAGCCGTTTTAGGGCCCTAAACGACATTTTTTTGAAAAATTGAGAGAAAAATATGTCCATGGACCCATGTTTCTCACTCAAAAGTTGTATTCCTCAGGTAGATATTTCTAATGGGTATGGTGTGCATCAACAAAGATCGTATGCCAAAGTTACGTCCCGGGAAGTTGATGTACCAATTTACCCAAACGGGGCCCATAGTTTTAGCGCTTCATCTCCTAGGGTTAGGTTTTTGGATGTTTAGGGTTTTCCATTGTTTCCCGATAATAAATGGGCCCTCGAGCCTCATTTTAACATAGTTTAAAGGCCTGTAGCCACCACATCTCTTATTAGAGATAAGCTACCATCACCCTAGCTAGTTTATTTCCATTATGTCTGTAAGCAAATTCCAGTTCTATGATATTAATGAAATGAAGTGTTATTTTCGCTGCATCTTTGTATTTATGGTTATATGTATATTTTGTTGTGTTCCTGTGTAAATCCGGATCAGAACTAACATGCAACAAAAATTTATAACAAATTATCAGTTAACTAATTGACCAGGTGCTCAAAAATATGCTAAAAAATGAAAGTTGTTAGAATGGTGTGGAACCTAAAGGACTGTGTAGATCTCATCATTCTGAATCTGACACAACTTGTTTCTCAAAAAATTGACACCGTATGCTCCCGAAAACGAGTTTTGTTCATTTTCACAAACATGCAAACTTTTGGAAAAAAATGTGTAGGCATCCCAGTCAGCAGTCCATACAACTGACTAGGCCTGCTAACTAGGCATGGTTGACTGGGCTCATTGGACCAATCTGGTCGCGCCACTTTTCTGAATTCTATTTGTGCTGGTTTGGAATTTTTTTATTGGGTGCTTGGTGGCCAACCAAAAGATTCCACCTTTCCCAACTAGAGGCCACCATGTGGCAGCTTGGGGGCCACAATTTTTTTTAAGGTCCGAATTACCTCCGCAGGAGTCGATACCGCAACCTATTACCAAGCAACGCAACGCCTTAACTGACAGGCCACAATGGTTCTTATTAAACCATATGACAAAAACGTTATATAAAGATTGATATGGGCAGAGTTGGGGTAAGGGGCTAGGGTTTAGCCTCGCCCCCCAATATATGTTTACCACACGACCTTGTCCCTGAACTGGAGGCGCGACGGAGGCGAAGAGGGCCCCGCCCAAAATTTTTAATTAAAAAAAATTAATTCGACCACCGGTTAAATGGTTTAAAGCCTTGGAATGCATTTTAAATATCCCACAGATTGAGCCGAAAATTCACATTTTTTTTTCTCTATTGGTGGAATTTAGGGCGAATTGGTAGGACGGTTCCATATTTTGGGGAATTTGTGGAGTGACTAGTAGCGACTAGTAGCACAACTAGGGAAAATCATAACTTCTTTAGTTTTTCACCAATTTGGGAGCAGAAAGAGGCTACACATGCATTTTTGACAGTTCTAAAGCTAATGGAACAAGTCACCAAGATCAGATCACTGTAAATTTTTGTAACCACCATTTTTTAGCATAATGATATAGGGCCAAGCCATTGGAAGCTGGACCAAGGAGATGTAGCCCAGGAGGGGTGAACTCCTTCATCACTTGATGTGTTGTGGTTATTTTTATGGTGTATTTGTCTGATTTTTTTTGCTGTCCAAAGTTTTAATTCATTATTTATGTGTGTAAAAATGTAACATAAAATCTCACAAAGCTATTTTTTAACTCTTTCAATTTGCACAACCTCAAGAAAATTTACATTGAGATCTCATACAGATAAATTTTGGCATGAGAGCTTAGGTTTTCTTTGCTACTGTGAGAATTTAATTGTCTGCAAGTGTTTCTGATTCTTACAAGGTTTGAGCTCAAGAGAGGAGAAAGAAAACTTGTGGGTTCAATTCCTCAATTTGGGACAATGATAAGGAGAGCACATTTTCCACAATCTCCACCACAAGTTTCACCTTAAGTTGTACCTGAAGCTTCAGTAAGCATATCTCATGAAGGAGGAGATGATAATATGTCAGAGGAAGATAATACTTTCAAAAAATATTTCTTTGACATGAATGAAATGGTGAAGGTTCTCTATGAAGAGAGAAATTCAAGATTGCAGGGTGAAAGTTCCAAGCCTTCAAAAAGAGAGGGTTCTTATGGAGGAAAGTAAATGGTGACAAACCACCCTCTTCTCCACCATCATCTTCACCTCCATCCTCACCTTCATCTTATTCCTCTTCCACAACCACTGTTACTCAAACACATCCACATACCCTATGGGTTCATGGTAAAATTCCCTTATTAAAACCTGATATCAATTCAAACTACCTATGTGTAATGGTGAAGTGAATATTGAAAGACTTGATAATTGGGTTCATTAACTTGAAGTTGATTGCAAGAGTTAGAATATCAAAGATGATGAAAAAAAATTCAACTTTCTTCATTAAGGTTGGAAAGTGTTTCTTTGATTTGGAGGGAAGCCGAAACACAAGAGGATGTGAAAAAATATGGTAAGGTCTCAACCTTTTGGATAGATTTTATTGTTGTGCTTAGAAGACAATTTTATTCATTAGCTTACATGAAAAAGGCTATTATGGTTTGGCATAATTTTAGACAACTAAAGGGCCAAAGTGTGGAAAGTTACATTAATGAGTTTAGAAGAAGGTATTTGATACTAGGTGTAGACTCACAATCACAAGACACTTTGTTGAAATATATTGGGTGTTTACAATTTATTTGAGGCATACTATTCTTATGTTTAATCCTACAAGTTTAAATGAGGTTTGTGTTCGGGCAACACATCTTGAAGCAAGAGGGTAGTAAGAAGCCATTCAAAAGTGGAGACAAGGGTAAGAGTAAGTTCAAAGGGAAAGGAAATAAGAATGCATCCATCAAGAAGGAAGGAGAAAAATTAACATGCAAACATTATTCCAAATAGGTTCATGATGAAGCTCACTGTTGGAAGCTTCATCCTGAGATGAAACTAAAGAATTTTAATAACAAAGGGAAGCAAAAGACAACTGCAACTACACAACCTGACTTAGGCTCAGATTCAGGAGATGAAAAAAATATAAAAACAATGGGAATGAAAGGTAAGGACATAGAAAGCACTATCTCTTCAAATTTTCCTAATGATACTCAAGATGCAAAAAAAAAAATTTAACTTTTCCATATTCGGGTTATTTCAAAGCATACCAAAATCGATACACTCTTTGATAGTAGTTCAAAATAAAATTTGATTTATGAAGACTTAGTCAAGAAGTTAAATTTAGAGACCATTTTTTATCCAAGAACTTATCCTTTAGGTTGGATATGCAAGAATGCAAACTTACAAGTGACGGGGAAATGCATACTTAGATTTGCAATTACAATAAAATTTCTTGATGAAGTTGAACTTGATGTAGTTCCACTTGATATTTCCATAATTGTTTTGGGAAGCCCATATTTGTATGGTAGGAAAGCTATTTTTCATTGCCATGAAAACAAGTATCACTTGTTCAAAGATGGTGTTGAGTACATTGTTAGAGAACATCGACATAAACTAAATATTTCACTTGTAAATGCCGAACAAATGAAGAGACTCATTAACTCTAGCAATAATTTTGTGCTTTTAATGGTCAAACGAAAGAATGATGTTAAGAATTAAGATTTTCAAGGTTGTGACTCAAGATGTAAATATGATTTGGTTGAGGTTGTTAACCAATATGATTAGATGTTTCAAGAGCCCAAAGGATTTCCTCCAAGGAATGGGATCAAACATGAAATACAATTGCAACAAGATTGTCCTCTTCCTAACATTGGCATGTATAGGATGTCAGTGATGGAAAGTGCTGAAATTAAAAAGAAAATTCAAGAGTTGTTGCAAAAAGGGATCATCAGACCAAGTACTTCGCCATACAGGTCACTTATTTTTTTGGTGCCAAAGAAGGATGGAACATGGAACATGTGTGTGGACTTCTGTGCATTGAACAAAATTACGGTAAAGAACCATTACCCACTTCCTAGAATAGATGATTTACTTAATAAATTGAAAAATGCAAAATATTTTACTAAGTTCGACTTAGGGAGTGGCTATCATAAAATTAGAATTGCTAAAGGCGACATATGGAAGACAACATTAAAAATAAATAAAAATGTTTGTTTGAATGGCTAGTTATGCCTTTTGGTCTTTGCAATGCTCCTACTGCCTTCATGCATATGATGAATGATGTATTGAGGCGATTTATAGATTATTTTGTGATATTATACTTAGATGACATCTTGATTTTTAGTAAATCTCATGAAGAACATGTCATGCATGTCAAAAAGGTACTTGATGTCTTAAAGAAAGAACAATTGTTTTTAAAGATGTCAAAGTGTGATTCTGGAAAAACTTCTTTATTGTATTTGGGTCATATCGCTGGAGAAGGTGAATTGAAAATTGATCCCTCCAAGGTTGATGTCATTCTGAATTGGCCAAAGCCAAAAACAGTGATGAAGGTAAGAAGATTTTTGGGAGCAGCCCAATATTGGAGGAAGTGTATTGCTAACTTCTCTTCTATCGCAACTCCATTGCATGCATTGACAAGTGTGAAGCGAGTCTTCCAATGGGGAGGTAAACAATAAAAGGCATTTGATGCATTGAAGGAAAATATCAATTCAACTCCACTACTTGCATTTATAGACTTGAGACAATCATTTGAGATTTAGACTGATGCTAGTGACTATGCCATGGGTGCAGTCCTCATGCAACATGGTAAGCCCATATGTTTTCATTCATAAAATTTTAATGGTGCAATGATTAATTATCCTACATATGACAAGGAATTGTATGCATTGGTGCAAAGTGTGAAAAGGTGGAAACACTACTTTATGGGTAAGGAAACAATCATTCACACTGAGCATAAACCATTGCAATACTTGCAATCACAAACAAAGTTGTAGCAATCAAGGCATTTTTGATGGATGTGTTTTCTTCAACAATTCCACTTGGTGACCAGGTATAAGAAAGTTATCTACAATAAAGTTGCTAACATGCTTTCTAGGCCTATTTTTAGTGTTGTTACTATTATTAAGCATTATTATGTTTTGCATGATAGCTATGTTGAACAATTTGCTTTAGATAGTGATTTTATAGAAGTATATGCAACTTTGATTCAAGGGAACCAAGTAGAGGAATTGGTTTATCACATGCATGATAACTTGTTGTACCATCTTGGTAAACTTTGTATTCTACAGAGAGAAAGAGTCAACATCATAAGAGAAGCACATACTTCTCTTATTGCTGGTCATTTTGGTGTAAGTAAGACGATGGAACATCTACATAGGTATTGCTATTAGCCTCATATGCTTGAAAGTGTGTCACATTTTATTTCAGGTTGTTCATTATGTGATATCAATAAGCCTAGCAATAGAAAGTTAGGATTGTACACACCACTTCCAGTACCGTCTCGACCATGGGAGAGTGTTTCTATGGAATTTATTGGAGGTCTTCATATGTCAAAAATGAATCATGATTATTTTTATGTAGTTGTGGATGGGTTCTGTAAAATGTGTTGAAAATGCAGCAAAATGATGGAGCTTAGTGAAATGAAGTCGCCTTCACTAAGTGGGCCCGCAGGCGATTTTTGGCGCAAAGTCTATTTTTAGACATATGGAGCATGGTCCAGGGGTTGCAGTATGTTATTCTTGGAGTATTGGTCATGTTGGTAAAAATAGATGGACCTCTATTTTTTAGACATATAGGTCGAAGTCTATTTTTAGACTGCCTATCCTAAAAATAGGGAAGTCAAATATTATTTACCCTTAATAATATTTGGACTCTAAACTTCAGTTTACTCTCTTGGAGCACTTCAGTTCGAGCTACAGAAGTGGCTCATGCATCCGACAGAGGAATTACGCTATTCCTAGGGGTTTGGTGAGCTCATGCATGGTTGACTTCAGTTAGGACTTCAGTGGCAGAAGTTTGGTGGAGTTGATGAGACAGTTGGTGGAGTTGTGTTCGGTTTAACTTAGTTGAACTAGCTGAGATTAGTTTAACTAGCTAATCAACTAGTAATGAGTGGAGTGAATTAAATATTATTTAATTCACTAATTATTAACTCATTATTCAACTCAAGAACACATCATTTCACTACAGTGCATGGACAGTTTAGTGGAGACCAGTGAAAGAGGTAGATGAAAGGGTTGAGATAGCTATCAGTTGTGACATCAGTTGTGCATGAGATTTGCACCACACTTGGAGGAATTTCCCATGAGGATTGCGCTGTCAAGCCAAGGAGATTCGAACCTTGGATCTCTCATTAGACCAACCTTGATTGCGCAATAGAGGCAGGCAATTAGTGGATGAGTTTTGAACTTGTGACTTGTTCAAAACCAAGCTAGTTTGTGTGTAACTTCAGGAGATAGTACTGAGTACTTGTGAGGAGTATTGTACTATGTACTGTTACATGTTCTCTCCATTATAATATACACAATAGCTGAGGGGTTTTCAGCTATAAGCTTTCCCCATACATACTGTGTAATGTGTGTGATGTTTTGATGATTGTTTGATCGCATACCGCTTGTTTTATTTCCGCATGTTGATGATCTGAGTGGAAGATATTATGTGTTGCATATGAATTCGAATTGATATGTGATCAGGATAATCTCGGTGGATAATTAATCATTATTCAGCAAATTTCTACATGGTATCGGAGCTATTGAAGCAGAGATTGATCATCATAGTGATTACAAACTTATTTCGGTAGACAGAGTCTGCATGCGGGCCAGGTAGCCTCTGGATCCATCCTTTCCTTTGAAAGGTGATATATCCAGTAAATGCCCCTGCAGTCGATCTCTGTGCTAGAAATAATTTTTTCTCACAGATCAAGAGCGGTTGAGCTTTGAGCTTGGAATTTGAATTTTGCAGCAGTTTTGTTTTCTTGGTGCCGGAGTTGAAAATGTCTTTCAACGGTTTGCGACTCGAATATGCTCTTGAAGGCAGTTCGAATTATGTTGCATGGAAGGATCGCATGGAGGCAGTATTAGAAGATAATGGACTGAAGGAGTTCGTGGATATGGATGTCCAAAAGCCCACCGATCCTGCTGAAGTCGAAGCATGGCAAAAGAAGATGGCGAAATGTCGAAGGATCCTGTTGGAGGGCGTCAAGGATCATATTGTATCCAGCCTGCATGGAAAGGCTTCTCCATATCTAATGTGGAAAGCTTTGACGGATCTATTCCAGAGTAAGAGCGACCAAAGGAAGCTGGCGCTCAAAGATAAGCTCAGGAACATCAAGATGGAGAAAGGCGACAGTATCGCCAAATACCTCACGAAGTTCACTCAATGCAGAGATGAGCTGGGAAGTGTGGGGGTGACTGTCGAAGACGAGGACATGGTCGACCTGGCTCTCCTTGGTCTTCCGAAGGCTTGGCACTCATATCAAGATAGTGTCAATGGTCAGGAGAAGCTGCCGGGATGGGAGCGCCTTTGGGTGGATCTCATGCAGGAGGAGATGAGGAGGACTACTCGAGATGGATCTTCATCAAAGGGAGATGATGAAGAAAACTGCGCTTTGGTTGCCAAAGCAAGGAAGGGGAAGGGTAAGAAAACCTCTCATTCTGGTGCAAAGGGCAAGAAGCAGGATATGGCGAAAGTGAAGTGTTTTCACCGTTCACCAAGATGGACACTATGCCACAAATTGTCCGCAGATGAAGAAATAAGAAGGTCACGGATTCATACGGGAGAGGCATTGGCTTCTCAATTCGAACCGGATTTTTCACCGATCACATGCTTGGTTTCAAGTGTGGCAGATCAATATGGTTCTTGGACAAGCAGCCATTTCACATGACCGAGATCGAGATCCGTTTTCGCCGTATCCGGGAGGAAGATCTTGAGTGCACATCGAGATGGGCGATGATGGTAGATACAAGATGATCGGTATCGTACTCATTTTCGAGAGGGGAGTCCGGTAAACCTTTCATATTGAAGAAATTTTTGCATGTCTTGCATCAAGGAAGAACTTGATCTCTGTGGCGATGTTGGAAGATAAGGGGTATGATGTGGTCTTCAGCGAAGGAAAGGCCTTCCTGCGCAGTAAGACTACTGGAGAGACCCGGAAGATAGGGATTCGAACCAAGAACATTTATCAGTTGCAAGTAGATGGCTACGCAGCAATGGCATGCAAGGCGGGAGAAGTGGTGAGTTGGGATGATGAGGGCGAAATGTGGCACAGGAGATTGGGCCACCTTCACCATGGAGCTTTGAAGATCCTGCAGCAGATTTCTACTGGGCTTCCTAAGGGCACTCTTGCGCAATCAGATCAGTGCAAGGGGTGTACCTTGGGGAAGTATGTGAAAGCCACCTTTCACGAGAAGGATAGTCGCGCCACGACGATCCTTGAGAGAGTTCACAAAGACGTGTGTGGTCCTTTCTCAGTTGCTTCGACAGCAAAGCACAAGTATTATGTGATCTTTGTTGATGATTTCTCTCGAAAGTGCTGGATCTTCTTCATGCAGAAGAAGAGCGATACATTCGCGAAGTTCAGACCAAGGCTGCAGAGAAGGAATCAGTGGGAAGTTAGCTGCGAAGGCTCTAAGGAGTGATAACGGTGGTGAATTCATCTCAGCTGAATTCAAGGAGTTCTGCAGCACAGAAGGGATTCGGAGAGAGCTCATCGCACCCCATAACCCATAGCAAAACGGGGTGGCTGAGCGGAAGAACAGAACGATCGTGGGTGCTGCACGGCGATGTTGCATGATCAGGGCCTACCCCTTCACTTGTGGGCTGAGGCATGCAATACAGCAGTGTATGTGCAGAACCGTTGTCCTCACAAGGTTCTTGGCATGAGTACACCGGAGGAGGCTTATTCTGGCAAGAGGCCTGATATTTCCCATTTGCGGATTTTTGGTTCTCCTGTCTACATGCATGTGACTAAGGATGCAAGAAGGAAGCTGGATCCGACCGTAGAGGTTGGAATATTTGTGGGGTACACTGATACACCTCACAACTATTGGGTGTATTTGTCAGACAGTCGAAAGACTGTTGTGCGACGGGATATAAAATTTCAGGAGGAGAAAGCCATGCAGTGTTCGCTTGAGAGGGAGCTACACTTGCATGCAGATGAGGAGCTGTTAGTTCCTAAGGAGGAGCTTCCGAATGTGGATCAGCCACAAGAGGAAGTTCAAGAGGTGGAAGAAACCACCCATGCAGCGCCAACCATCAGAGGGCGCATGCGCACTACAGAAGCTGAGCGACTGGCTCGGGATGCAGAGAAGGTTGTAGGACCACCTACAGCACAGCGCAGACAGAGACAGTCACCGGATCGGTACACTCGATACATGGCTCTTGTGAGTCAATGTGTTGTGACAGAGCCATCCTCTTTTGAGGAAGCTGTGGAGGAACCCGCATGGGTTGATGCCATGATCGAAGAATATGATTCGATCGTCAGGAACAGTGCATGGGAGATTGTCCCAAGACCGGAGGGGAAATCAATGGTGGGTTTGCGATGGATCTACAAAGTGAAGCAGGCGGCTGACGGGAGTGTGGAGAAGTACAAGGCGAGATTTTTCGCCCGTGGCTTTTCACAGATCGAGGGGATCGATTATGAGGAGACCTTTGCACTTGTCGCAAGGTACTCTTCCATACGGACGATCCTTGCTCTCTCAGCGCAGATGGGGTGGCACATTCATCAGATGGATGTGAAGACTGCGTTCCTCAATGGAGTTATTGAGGAAGAGGTGTACATAGAGCAGCCTGAAGGTTTTGAGATCTTCAGAAGTGAGTCGCATGTGTGCCGACTCAAGAGAGCACTGTACGGGCTGAAGCAAGCACCTCGTGCTTGGTACACTCGGATAGACAGCTACTTCACCGGGCTTGGATTCTCCAAGAGTGAGGCGGATCCAAACCTGTACCAGATTGTGGTGGAGGGGAAGCCGTTGATCATCGTACTGTATGTAGATGATCTGATTTTGACTGGCGATGAGCAGTTGATACTTTCATGCAAGGAGGATCTTGCACGAGAGTTTGAGATGAAGGACTTGGGCATCCTTCATTATTTCCGGGGATTGGAGATTTGGCAGCGCAGCGGAGGACTGTTTGTTTCTCAGGGCAAGTATGCCCGGGAGATTCTGGAGAGGTTCAACATGCAAGGCTGCAAGCCTGTTGACACTCCTCTTCCTGGTGGTTGGAGGAAGGAGGATGCTACTTCAGCGGAGGTAGTGGATGCCACTGTCTATCGACAGTTGGTGGGGTCGCTTATGTATCCGGTCAATACACGACCCGATATATGCTATGTTGTTAACCAGCTTTTGCAAGCTATGGTTAAGCCTACCAAGCTCTTTTGGAAGGCAGGCAAGCATGTATTGCGTTATCTTAGTGGCACATCGGGATATGGTCTATGGTACAGACAAGAGGATGGAGCGAAGCTTTCTGGCTTCACTGATGCAGATTGGGCAGGGAGCCCAACGGACCGGAAGAGCACTTCTGGAGGAGTTTTCAGCATTGGGTCGACATCAGTTTCCTGGTACAGCAGGAAGCAGAGATCCGTGGCACTCAGTTCAGCAGAGGCCGAGTACATGGCAGCAAGCTTGGTTGCATGCGAGGCTATTTGGATGAGGAAGATCCTCGCAGGATTGTTCAGGTTGCATTTGGAGCCTACAGTGATCTACTGTGATAACCAGAGTTGCATTAAACTCTCGGCTAATCCAGTATTTCATGATAGGTCCAAACACATCGACATCAGGTACCATCATATCATAGATTGTGTTCAGTGGAGAATCATGATGCTTTCATATGTTCCCACGGAGGATCAGGATGCCGACATCCTGACGAAGGCGCTCACCAGGAGCAAGTTCGAATTCCACAGAGGCAGGATAGGGGTTGCAGATAATCCATATCTTGCTGAGAGGGAGTGTTGAAAATGCAGCAAGATGATGGAGCTTAGTGGAAAGGAGTCGCCTTCACTAAGTGGGCCCGCAGGCAAATTCTGGCGCAAAGTCTATTTTTAGACATATGGAGCATGGTCCAGGGGTTGCAGTATGTTATTCTTGGAGTATTGGTCATGTTGGTAAAATAGATGGACCTCTATTTTTTGACCTATAGGTCGAAGTCTATATTTAGACTGCCTATCCTAAAAATAGGGAAGTCAAATATTATTTACCCTTAATAATATTTGGACTATAAACTTCAGTTTACTCTCTTGGAGCACTTCAGTTCGAGCCTTGGAAGTGGCTCATGCATCTGACAGAGGAATTACGCTATTCCTAGGGGTTTGGTGAGCTCATGCATGGTTGACTTCAGTTAGGACTTCAGTGGCAGAATTTTGGTGGAGTTGATGAGACAGTTGGTGGAGTTATGTTCGGTTTAACTTAGTTGAACTAGTTGAGATTAGTTTAACTAGCTAATCAACTAGTAATGAGTGGAGTGAATTAAATATTATTTAATTCATTAATTAGTAACTCATTATTCAACTCAAGAACACATCAGTTCACTACAGTGCATGGACAGTTCAGTGGAGACCAGGGAAAGAGGTAGATGAAAGGGTGAGTACAGCTATCAGTTGTGACATCAGTTGTGCATGAGATTTGCACCACACTTGGAGGCAATTGCCCATGATGATTGTGCTGTCAAGCCAAGGAGATTCGAACCTTGGATCTCTATTTTAGACAGGCCATGATTGCGCAATAGAGGGAGGCAATTAGTGGATGTGTTTTGAACCCGTGACTTGTTCAAAACCAAGCTAGTTTGTGTGTAACTTCATGAGATAGTACCGAGTACTTGTGAGGAGTATTGTACTGAGTTTGTTACATGTTTTCTCCATTATAATATACACAATAGCTGCGGGGTTTTCAGCTATAAGCTTTCCCCATACATACTGTGTTAATGTGTATGATGATTTGATGTGATATCGCTTGTTTTATTTCCGCATGTGTGATGATCTGAGTGGAAGAGATTATGTGTTGCATATGAATTCGAATTGATATGTGATCAGGATAATCTCGGTGGATAAATATCATTATTCAGAAAATTTCTACAAAATGTGTATTTTGATGCCATGTAAAAAGAAAATTACAGTTGAAAAAACTGCTCAGTTATTCTTTCAGAATGTATGGGTGAATTTTGGATTTCCCACATCCATTGTTAATGATCAAGATTACTACTTTGCTGGGAATTTTTGGTCAAGCTTGTGGTGATTCATGGACACCAAATTGATAAAGAGTACAAAATTTCATCCAAAAATAGATGGTCAAACAAAGGTGGTGAATAGGATGGTGCTACATCTTCTTCGTGGTTATTGCAGCAAGCATCCTAAGTTGTGGGATGAACATTTTCACTATATTCAGCATGCTTACAACTGGGCTAAGCACTCTTCAACTCAACGGGATAATTTCCCAAGTATCCTTTGTATTTCATTTTTGGAAAGGATGTTTCTATTGATCTTCATAGTGACATAGACAAAGCTAAAAGGTTCATTGAACAAATTCAATTGGTAAATCAAATAGTTCAAGAATATCTAGAAAAACAAGGCATGATAAGAATCGTGTAGATCACAATTTCCAAGTCAGTGATGAAGTTTGGCTTCACATTAGCAAATAAAGGCTTCAAGGAGAAAGTAAAAAATTGAAACCAATTCGATATAGTCCATTCAAAATTTTAGAAAAGATTGGTGATAATGCCTTCTGATTGGATTTTCCTTCATATATGAAAATTTATGCTATTGTTAATGTTGAGAACTTAAGGTTATATGAGCCTCCTTTAATTGAAGATCAAGGAGATAATGTTCAAATTCCTTCTATTAAGGATTTCTCCCCTGAATACCTGGAAGGAATACAACAACAAAAGAAAAAGGACTTTAAAACAGGGGAATGTGGAGCACCTTTGTGTGGGTCTCAAAGGAACAAATCAAAGAAAAGCCAAATGGATCGAGATTGGAAAGGTGAGGGAACTATACCCTCATTTACTGAACAATTGAAAGTGATATTTTGGGGTCCAAAATCTTCCAGTGGGGAGGAGTGACTAGGTGCTAAAAAATATGCTCAAAAATGAAAGTTGTTAGAATGGTGTGGAACCTAAACGACCGTGTAGATATTGTCGTTCAAAATCCGACACAACTTGTTTTGCGGAAAATCGACACCGTATGCTCCCAGAAACAAGTTCTGTTTGTTTTCCCAAATAGGCAAAATTTTGGCAAAAATTGTGCAAGCAGCCCAATCAGCAATCCGTATGGCTGACTGGGCCAACTGTCTAGGCATGGATGACTAGGCTCATTGGACCGATCCGATTGCACCACTTGTATAAATTCTATTGGTGTTGGTTTTGCGCTTTTTGATTGGGTGGTTGGTGGCCAACCATAGGTTGCCACATGGCCCAACCAGAGGCTGCAACGTGGAAGCCCGGGGGCCACCACAACTTTTGGTTAAGGTCTGAATTACCTCTGTAGGAGTCGATACTGCAATATATTACCAAGTAACACAACTCCTTAACTGAATGTCCACCATGGTTCTTATTAAACCATATGACAAAAACGTTATATAAAGATTTATATGGGCAAAGTTGGGGTAAGGGGCTAGGGCTTAGCCCCGACCACCCATATATGTTTACCACATGAACTTGGCCCGAAACTAGGGGTGTGGCGGAGGCGGAGAGGGCCCCGTCCAAAAATTTTAATTAAAAAAAATTAATTCGACCACTAGTTAAATGGTTTAAAATTTGGGTTTAAGGCCTTCACGTGCATTTTAACTATCCCACAAATTGCACCAAAACTTCACATATTTTTTTCTTCGTTAGGGAAATTCAAAGAAAATTTGTAGGATGATTCCAGATTTTGGGGAATTGGTAGAGAGATTAGCAACAAAGCTAGGGAAATTCAGAACCTCTTCTGTTTTTTATCAATTTGGGAGCAGAAAGAGGCTAGAAAAGCATTTTTTTATAGTTCTGAAGCTAATGGAACATGTTTTGAAGCCATTGGATCACTGTAAATTGATGTAACCACCATTTTTTACCATAATGATATAGGGCCAAGCCATCGGAAGCTGGACCAAGGAGACATAGCCCAGGAGGGGTGAACCCTTCATCACTTGCTGTGTTGTGGTTATTTTTATGGTGTATTTGTCTGTTGTTTAGAGTTTTAATTCATGCTTTACGTGTGTAAAAATTTAACATAAAAGCTCACAAAAACTCAATTTTTAACACTTTCAATTTACACAACCTCAAGCACATTTACATAGATCTCATACAAATTATTGATTAATAACTACTTATGAATTAAATCAGATTTAATTCACTAGACCTCTCACTAGCTCATCTCTCAGTCAGAACTAGTTAAACTGATTTTAACTCAATTAATTGAGTAAACTAATTACAACTCACAAATAACTATAACTGGACCCCCTAAAATCATGGAAGGTCCTCTACATGCCTTCTCTTTCACCTCTAAATCTAATTTCCTAAGCTAACTAAGTCTTCCTGACCCATTTAACTAATAAAAGTTGTCATGAGATGAAATTACATTTTTTCTTCCAATTTAATCAAGAGAAAATTAAATCAGAAGCCCCCTATGGTACTAGTTCCGGGTGACATTTTCTGAATTCCATTTTGAATGTTTCTTGTTGCAAATTTCAACACTCCCTCTCAACAAGAAATGAATTCAATCTATCCTGATCCGGTACCTTTGGAATGTTTTGCATGCAACACTTCTCTAGTGGGTTTTTCTCTTGCAACTCCTGAAAATGAATAGCCTCCAAAAAAAACTGAAGTAGTATGATGCATCTGCCATCAGAGTCACTGACTGTTGCTAGCTACTGCACTGTCTACTGGAAACTCTGCCCTATTGCTGACTCTGCATATGTGCCCTCTGCACTGCTGCCAAACGCTGATTTGCGCTCCTATATCTGACATCTGTCACTATGATTTCTATTTTCCTGACATCTGACTTCATCAATCCTACTGATCCTTCCTGCTACTATGTACTTTCAGCTCCTCATAGCCAGGTCCAATCCATGAGACAAGCCATATCAATGGATCCTGCCCAAATTTGTTCTCTTGGAATTTGTCTGCACATCACTCCACCTATCACCTAGAGGTATGGATGAATGTGCTCCCTCTTCCCATCTGCATCAAACTTTCTCCCTACTGGAGGTCTCTAGTTGAGTGGATGCATCCACTCGATCTCCTCTCTGCTTCTCCAACTATCGCTGCTCCAAAATGTTCTGAGTTTGTTTCTGAGGCTACATGTTGAGAGGTAATTTGTGCTCCCTCTAAACCACCAAGTCACTAACCTCTGCTTTGCTCCTCAAATCTTTGCATGGATATGGTACCTTAAGTGCATACAGGTTCTTGACTCGCACACACTAAAATTTTACCGCCATCACAAATTTTTCTAAAAAAATAGATGATTTTAAATCGACGATATATCCCTCATCCGAACTCTGATTCAACCATTTTTTTTTTGGAATTTGGGTATTTTTTCGCAAGAAATCCAGGTCTGCTAATTTTTTTTTTACTTTTTTTGAATAGAAATTTTTAGATCTTCTCTGCAAACTCACCACCCAAAAAATTCCTTCTATGATACCATGTAGAAAATCTACCAATGGGATTCAATCTGATCTTGTAATGTACCAAAACAAAATACCAAATCCATCTACAATTTGCGGAAACAAAATACGATCGAACAATCACATAACATGAAAGAGAAATAAATAATCAATAGCACAACACAAGATGTATATAGGGAAAACAATTGCTCAAGACCCCTCTATCTCTATATTGCATATGGTTAAGATCATGAAACAATAAAATGATCTTTCTCCACTAAGAAGCTTCCTGCACTCTGTTGAATGTCTCACTTTGATCTAGCTCAGATCTAGCTTGCAATAAAATTTGTCGGTTGCCTCTGCCTGGCATGCCTTCCTTATGCATTCCTAGGCTAATTGAGCCCCTTTTAATTAGGAACATCCCAAATAATAATTTTGAAATCCGTCAAGGCCTTCCTAATGACCTCATGCATGACTTGCACAATTTTCTAATAGTAAAACTGATAGATCTCTTCCCTTTAACCTTAGTCTCAACTGGGTCTTCCTTAGAACTGACATGCAACAACTATTTATAGTGAATTATCAGTTAAATGATTGATCACTACTTGTGAATTAAATCAGATTTAACTTATTGGACGTCTCATTATCTCATTTATTAGTTAGAACTAGTTAAACTTATTTTAACTCAGTTAATTGAGTTAACTAATTACAACTCACAAATAAATGTAACTAGACCCCTTAAAATCATTGAAAGTACTCTACATGCCTCCTCTTTGACCTCTAACTCGAATTTCCTAAGCTAACTAAGTCTTCCTGACCCAGTTAACTAACACAAGTTGTCATGAGATGAAATTACAATTTTTCTTCCAATTTAATTAAGGGAATATTAAATTAGAAGCCCCATATGGTACCATTTCTGGATTCCATTTCTGGTTTCCATTTTCAATGTTTCTTATTGCAAATTTCAACAGGTTACATGTATTGTGTAGTCGTTGTGTAACGACATGTGTATTCGTTGTATTGTACGATGTGTATATGTATTGTGTTATACACCGGGTGTAGGTGTATGTGTTGTGTTGTACACTGGGTTTAGGTGTACGTGTCATGTTATACATTGTGTGTAGGTGTATGTGTAGTGTTGTACACTAGGTGTAGGTGTATGTGTTGTGTTGTACACTGTGTATGTGTATGCATTGTACAATATGATGGGACAGGTGGGTATTGGACTATCCAGGCCGTTGTTGTTGATATTGAGGGTTGATGCGGTTTAGACTCGGGATACCCTTTTTTCTATTAAGGTTTAAGGTGGTTTAGTCTTTGGATGCCCGTGTTGTTGATATTGAGGGTTGAGGTGGTTTAGTCTCAGGATACCCTTGTTTCTATTGAGGATTGCAGAGGTTTAGTCTTTGGATGCCCTTGTTTTTTATATTGAGGGTTGAGGAATTTTAGACTCGGGATACCCTTATTTCTATTGAGGGTTGAGGCGGTTTAGTCTCTGGACTCCCTTGTTGTTGATATTGAGGGTTGGGGCGGTTTAGCCTCAGGATATCCTTGTTGCTATTGAGGGTTGAGGTGGTTTATTATTTGGATTCCCTTGTTGTTGATATTGAGGGTTGAGGCGGTTTAGTCTCTGGATAACCTCATAGATATTGAGGATTGAGGCGATTTAGTCTCCGGATTCCCTTTTTGTTACTGTTGAGGGCTGAGGTGATTTAGTCTTTGGATTCCCTTATTGCTGATATTGAGGGTGGAGGCAAGTTAGTCTTTGGATGCCCTTATTGTTGATATTGAGGGTTGAGGTGGTTTAGTGTTGGGATACCCTTGTTGCTGATATTGAGGAAGGAGGAGGTTTAGTCTCTGGATTCCCTTGTTGCTTCAAAGAGAAGAGAAGGTATGAGGTGTTTGTCGGGTTTGGAAATCGATCTAGTGTGTGTACGAAAAGGATAAAGAACAAAGACAAATTCAAATAACCATTTGAAAGATAAGTATTTTATTTTAGTTTAATTATGCATGTGATTTATGATGGTTACATGTGATTTATGATGGTTTAGTTTTGAGCTAACTGATGTGATATGTTTATACATGATTATTTGATCAAAGATATAGTTTGACTTGTTGTGACAGGAAGTAAATGTAATTTCAAGTGTACTTTATTGAAAAGCCACCAATGAGGCATGATTTGAATTTATTTTGAATCTAATGAAAATTATGTGTTTGGTACAAGAAAGCAGGGAAATTCCTTGTTTGGGGTGGTTGAAATTGACTACAAAAATTGGCAGCAACCGTGAAAGGAATTAGAACAAGAAGCAGTATGCTGGTAAAGAACTTCAGGAGCAAGGCCATTGTGGGACACTGGTACCTAATAGTGTCCATTTATTTCCATGAGCATGCTATGACCGGTATGATGGTTTTGAGGTAGGGATATGCCTTGGTTTTTGGACCTTCTGATGCGAGGAATCCTTGCCAAGGATGGATCTCCCAGGAAAGGGCATGCCAGGGAAATTTTAAGGTGAGTGACTACATGGAAGGGGGTTATGAGATTTCCTGAAGGACTGTGTAGCAAAGAAATAAAGGCCAAGGGATGGATTTTTTTTGGTCATTAGCATTGCTATATGGAATTAGATGCACATTGGGAGTGTGCACTGGAACAATGAGTCAGTAACTGTTCACTGAGGGAACAAATAGTGTAAGAATAATAGTGTTGGAAATTGGATGTAGGTATGCCTTTGGAATTGGATTTTGGACTTTCTGGGAAGGAGGTGAATCCTGGTATTACTTTAAGGGTGGAGGTGTGAGCCTCTGGACTCCCTCGTTGCGGATGCATGCATCATATTCTTTTATTTGACAGCTAGATAAAATGTGCATATATGCATATTACTGTAAATGCTCCATGGTCAATATGTTTTTTTTAGTGGTCTTATTGGTCATAGGAGTCATAGAAAACTGAGAATGGTGTTCCCCTAAGGGGGAGGGGTTTGTAACAACCCGGGTTAAAATTTCATGTAATAAAGTTAATAAAGACAAAATAAGGCCATGGTCATGGGACACATATTCCAAGCTGAATGTTGGGGAAAAAATATTAGTGGGTGTTCATTTAGTTTATTATGGCTAAGGAAATTGGAAAAGGAAATGGAAAGGAAAAAAGACACTAATTGGAATTTATTTATATAAAAAAGAAAATCGGAGAAAAGGGAAATGAAAGGTCATAGGTTGCATGTGAGAAGGAAATTGAAGGAAAATAGAGGAAATTAAAGAAAATAGAGGCCTTAATGATAAAAATGCTTCTGAGGATAAGTTTATGGATTTTTTCAATTTGGATTTGGAGTTAGCTTCAGAGAGAGAAGAGCACCAAGAGGAGAAAGCAAGCAAAGGAAAGAAATGACAAGCAAAAGGAAGGAAAAGGAAAGCAAGCATAAGAAAAGGAAGGACAACGAAAGAAAAGTAATAAGAAAGTAAAATTTGGTTCAAGCAACTTCTGCGGGAATAATTGCAAGTAATAGGTTGCATGTGTGGTTTCCTAGCTAGTTGGCACATGCATGGTACATGTATGTGTGTATTCGATTCTCTTGCAGTCATTGGCATGGGTCTTTCTAGGTTTGACAATGGTTTCAGCCTTGCCTTGCCAATACCCGCATAACCATGGTGTGATGAGATTCATTCTTGGTTAAGTTTTGGATTACCAAAAGGTTTTTTATCCGAGTGTGGTGGTCTTAGGATAATACCAAGGGTTGTGAGTGGAGATGGTTTTCTCCGAGAAGCCCTCAATAGGTGGGTGGAGACAGGAAAATTCCTCAAGGAATGGTGAAGGAATTCAGAGGCATCCACGCTTGGTTTGGTTTTGTGATCTCGAAACTGGTTTAGGTGAGATCACAATAGTGTGAGGATGGAGGTGGTTTAACCTCTTGATTTTCTTGTTTGTCTATGCATTGGTTTATCCCATGAGATCCCACATTCATGCTTAGAATATGGCATGCGGGTGATTGGATGAAATGAATATTTGGTTCAACCCAATCTATGGTCAAGTGGTACGTGGAAGTCCCTAACTTGGTTGGATTTAGCATATGTTAATAATAGAAATTTTCCTCTTGTATTTCATGAGTAAATGTACTTGTTATGATGTGGTTTTGATGGTTGTTCTACCATTGTTATTTATTTGGTTATAAGCATTCTTTTATGATAGATGATCTTATCATGTTTTGATGGTAAATGAATGGTTGTTGAATGCATGACCTAATAGACTTTATTGCAACTATAGTGAGAGGGAATTAAACCTTCTTGATGATTCTTAGAAAAGTATCATACCCCCATTTTCAAATATGCATTCACGACTTGTAGATTTCATGTTTACCATGTGTTTAATAGAATGAATGTCATGGTTAGGCCTGGTTAGGTCAATATCTTTATTAAATTTTGTGTGAGAGGCTTTTTACTTTTGTCATTTATTGTTCTAGAAAGTCTCATCAAGTTCTAGGAAGTGATGTAGAGACTAGCCCTGAAAAGGTGACACAAATTCCACAGCTGCAGGCACAAAATTGGGAAACTAGCAATGTAGTCACTACCTTGCAGGCTTATGCATGCGATTAGAGGCCTATAGTTACATGGGTGCAGACTTGTGCATGTGAATGAGAGTCCATATCACTCTAAAGGAAAGTTAGCTCAGGGGTTGGGCACTTGGAGTGGTTGGTTATCCTCTGTGGGTCCTGTAGCTCATGAGAAGGTCAGTAAAGTTTTGGTTTGTCGATTCAACTTCCTTAACTGTACTTAGAAGGTTGAGTCATGTCATAGTAGCTCCTCCTCTCATTTTTACCCTGGCAGGTTGGTGAAAGCTCTATTAATCATCAAAAAATAATAGAAAGGACCATATTCATCTATAAGTGACAACATTAAACAAACCACTACTCTTCAGAATATATGCTTTAATTTAGAGGAAAATTTTCGTATGTAAGCGAGATTCAGGAATGCAGGTAGCGGGCAGATCAAAAAAAAATTAGACAGTCAACCATATTCCAAAGGAGTAATAAGCATATACATATCTACTACAAATAAATTGTGCATAATCCCTGCATAAGCACATTCATATTGATCCAAAATTATTAGATTATTTCATTTGCCCTCGAATATACCTCCAATACATTCATTACTTTATTTAGAAAACTTGAAATATTTTATATTTTTCCTCCTCCTTTCTCCTTGGTGCATACCTTTCCAGATAAAATAAATACATGAATATTTATGGAATGCACACACAAATCCTTGATCTCCTTCTCCTTTTATAGCTATTTCTCTTGCAAATACCACATCCAAATCCTTTAGGTTTGTTGTTAGTAATTGTCTAATGGGATCAAATATCTGCTGTCATCACAAAACTATGGGAGATTTCCATGGGAAAAGCTCATGGTTTTTCATTATCCATGGTTATGGTACGTACTTAATTTTGCTCATTAAACTTGCGTATGTTCGTGATTTTTCTTTACATAGGTCGTGCATACTTTTCAAACTTCACGTTTTCATCTAAACTTGTGACAAGGATTCTAATACACTTCCTCATTTCTACAATATTTGTGCCAATATTCATGTCATCCACAACAATTCTATAATCATCAAGGGAAAAAAATCATAGTTAACATCAAGGAAATATTTGACACATCAGGGAAATATTTGACATACAGGTTGCCATAAAAAACAACATATTAGCCATAATGACAATATAAAATCCATTCGGGTAGCCCTATAATGTTTACTTTTCAAAGTTTTTAGCACATGAAGTGTGCAACTAGGAAGCTTTCCAGCGATGAAACGGGCCCAAAGCTGACCCCATTTTCCTCCCGAATGGAAAATCATGAAGGAACTGTAGTAGATTCAGAAAATTTTCCGGGTTTAGTTTCTATATTTGCTCCTTTTTTGAAGGATGTAGACGATGAAAAGGAAGGTTTTGAGCGTGCCAAAAAAAATGGAGTCAAGAAAAAAATTCATGCCAAAGATTCTAATAAAAGATTGCGAGTAGAGTCAATGAAGCTAAGGCCACAACAAAAACATAATATCTCTTTCCAAAAAAAAATATTTCTTACTGCCATTCACATGCACATGCAGTGGCTAATTACGACACAAACTTTGAATTTTGTGTGGAAGCTAGAAAGAAATCTTTTTATAAATCTCAAGAAGTGGCATGGTGACTTAAGAGCCAAGAAACTTGGGTTATGACTAGGGACAAGAACACAAATTTATTCCATAGATTTGCATCCATGCAGAGGAAAGAAAATTGTATCTGGAATATTCGTGATGACATGGATTCCATATACTCCACTCAACAGGACATCGAACAATTTGCATATATACACTTCAAATATCTATTTTCTAAAAGAGATCACTCATTTCAAGATAAAATGGATTTCATTAACCTTCTTCCCTCGATGATACAGGAAGAATAAAATGATATTTTGGGCAGGCCTGCTTCGACCGATGAAATTCACAGTGTTTTACTTGCATGTGTCGGGGACAAAAGTCCTAGTCCGGATGGGTGGGGGGTTGAACTTTACATTCAATTCTTCAATCTTATTTCCAATGAACTATTGGTATTGGTGGAGGAATCTAGGGAAAAGGAAAATATCATGAGAGGCATTAATGTAACATTTATTTCTTTAATTCTTAAAATGAAGCATCCTCTCTCTTTTCGTGATTTTCAACCCATCTCCCTTTGCAAAATTGTCTACAATCTAATATCTAAGCTCCTAACAGTCAGACTTAAATCGTACTTGATTGTTCACATTTCCCTAGAACAATTCCAGTTTCTAGAGAGGAAGAAGATTCAGGATGCGGTGGCCACTGCTCAAGAATATTTAAATTCTATTAAGGTGAAGAGGCTTAGAGAATGTCTCATGAAATTTGATATTAGAAAAGCATTCAACAATGTTTATTGGGAATTTATGAGATTGATACCATATAAAATTGGAATCTCTTTTTAGAATGCTAACTAGATAATGGAATGTGTGAATTCTACTAATTTGTATATCATCATCAACTATTATCCTACTACTTTTTTATAAATCTTTCATAGGATTGCGCCAGGGTTGCACTCTGTCTCCCATCCTACTTTTATGAGTCGTGAAAGTGCTTAGCAGGAGCATTGAAGACTATAGAGATAAAGGTCTGATCGTGGGCATATAAATGAAAAAAAAATAGATGTCACACATTTGATGTTTGTGGATCACCTCCTTTTTAGAGGTGAGACTTCTAGCTTTGAATGGAAGTATTTTCACCACATCCTCACTTCTTTTGGATCCACTTCTGGCCTCAACATGAATTATGGTAAATCCAAACTGATTACTGATCATAAAGAGGTGGGAGAGGATGAACAAGCTATTCGAATACTTGGGATTAAGGTCCAACCACTTGACTATGGGTTCACATACTTGGGATTCCACATTAAACTGAATCATTATCAGATTTTAGACTGGGGTTGGATCATTAAGAAATTCGATCTCAGATTAAATCATTGGTCCCACAGGTGGCTCACTATGGGGGGTAGAATTTTTTTGATCAAATCCGTATTAGAGTCCATATAATTATTTTGGATGAACCTATACATGTTGCCAATGGCTATTATGCACAATATTGATGCAATCTTGGCTAGATTCCTTTAGTCCAGTTCAAATGTATCTAAGAAGATCCACCTTGTCTGTCTGCCCCTTCTTGCCAAATATGCTAACAATGGGGGTTGGGGGATATTAGACACGTTATCATTTAATCGAGCTATCATTTACAAGAGCTTATGGAGAAGTCTGACCGACAGGGGCATCTGGTCTCATATATTTGGGGAAAATATATGGGCTATAAGGATATAGAGAACTGGATAAAATATGGAGCCAAATTCCCCACTTCATCCCCATACATTTAACATAGTATGATTAGGAAAACACATTGGATACTAGCAGGATTATGTTGGGAGGTGGGAAATAGAAATAGGACTCAGGTTGGTCTGTATAACATTAGGGGTCTTATGGGAACTCACACTCTTACTGTACCCCTCCTCTAACATCTGCATGGTAGAGGTATGTTTTATTTCTCTAACATTGTTTCATATAGGGCTTCTACTACCCATATACAATCTTGGCATCGGGAAGAAGACATTGACATCACTAGTACTTTGGCTACATAATGGGATATGTACATTATACATGGCAAGGCTGCAGAGATTTATATCATTGAAGATTTGGACAAGTTGAGTTGGGTTGGGAAAGCACAAAAGGGCCAAATTGCGGTTGATGAACTATAAAAACATATCACCAACCCACATCCAAATTTTGAGACACGACCTTGGTATCATAAGATATGGTAATGGTAGTTTCCATTGAAACTCAAATATTTCAGCTTGCTATCCCTTCATGACAAATTTCTCACTTGGGAGAATTTGTTCCATAGAGGTTTCCACGGTCTAGGCATATGCTCACTATGCATGCATAATTTAGAAGATGTGACACATCTTTGATTAAATTGTCCTATTGCTGCTGAAATATATCACTTTGTCCTACGTATTTTCCAAATTGGTGGGAACTGGACACAACTTACTATGGAGGCATGTTTTAAATCATGGATTGCAACTCAACAAGAGTTATGCTCCCTACCATTTTTCATCATTTTGGGCATTTGGAATTGCAAGAAAAATTGGATTTTTGAACAAAAGAAGGTGGATATAAGGCGCTCTTTTATGGGGAGTGCGACATACTACTACGAGATAGGTACCAAGAAACATAAAACCAATCCAAGGCAGATTATCAAATTGGATGCGTGGAAAAAGAACCCGGTTGGATTCTTTGATGGTGCACGCAACAACAATCAATGTGGATGCAGTGCTATTATTTCCACAATACCTGGATGTTACTATCATTTTTTGTGGAAAGGTGGTAGGGGCATAAACAACCAGGCGAAAATCATTGCACTCTAGGATCTGCTTTTCACAACACATTAGCTAAAAATCAAAGACATGAAGTTTTTTGGAGACTCAAAAGGTTGCATAGATTGGATCAAGGGGCTCAATTTCTTTTAGCCTCCACTACTGTCATATTGGATGAAGCACATCCTCCTTTTAGAGTGTTCATTTCATCACATCTCCTATGAACACATATACAAGGAACATAACAATATTGCTGACATGCTCTCCAAAATAGAAGCAATGAAAACATCCAAGGTTATTCAGTGTGCTATATACAAGCAGGACAGAAGGGTGTATAATGGAAGTATTCTCATTTCCTAATTTCTTCTTTTACTTGTCTTTTTCTTTGTCAATATGCAAGATTATATGTTTTACATGAAGATTTATTTCTACAATCTGTGGTTTCTTTTTTTTGGGAACTAGAATCACATATTTAAACATAATAACCAGTTAGAGATGTATTTTTTGGGTCTCGTACCATATGCTAAATGTAAGAGATACAATATATCTTCCTTTTTTTTAAGACTTTGCATGAGAAGAAACGACTAAGAACTATGGAAATGTACTAACTTTTTTATATATTAAAGTCAATTTTTTTTTTCTTCTGAAAAAAAAGTAGGAGTTGCAATGGCTAGAATTCAACCTTTGAATAAACTCTCCTCATTGTTTCCAATACATTTTTAATGCTCGAAAAAATTCTACCTCTAATTCTAGTTCTATTAAACCCCATTTTTTTTCTTTTTTCTTTTTCAAAAGAAAAAAACACTATCTTTTATACAATAAATTATTAAACCCAAACCTGTAACCATTGCTTGTCATCTCTATTTTGAAATCTCAGGGTCTCAGTCACTGGTACCATCCACCTCCCATCCTCCAAATATTTCAAGAAGCAACTCAGGAAATGTCATTGCCAAATCCTTACGTCATAATTCGCCTAGCAAGTGGAATGAAATCGTGCTTAAGTTGAGAAAAAAGGAAAATGATTTTGCAGAGAGTGGAGAAACAACATCAATTGTAATCCATCAATATATATCGATAAATAATGGAAAGGAACAAACATCATCATAGGGATATATATGTTTCCCCTCACCATTTTTCAGGGGATTCTTTAGAGCAGGATGCACAAAATGGTGAAATTTACTTCTTGTTTCAAAATATTGTCATTACACCCTCAGTACACGTCTATAGAAAGAGAGACTCTTCTAGGCTCCGTCGAAGGTTTGAAACCCCAGGAGGCATCGATCATATGCAATAATTTTCAATTTTACGCTTGATATCTTAGTAAGAAAAATCTGAGATTATAGGTCGAAGACGACAATGTCAGGCCTGAAATTTCACCAAGATAAACATTATATTGTATTGATTAATCACATGCATTTATGCAAAAAAAGGGAGACATTTAAATTGTATAACTTCTCCATACGAGAATAACAGAAAGATAAATAATGCTAAATATACACAAATTCTGAAAGATTAGTTTAACATCCCCCCTTAATCCGAAGGAATATTTGACATGCCAAGTAAATATTTGAACACTTCAATTTTTTCACGTCCTAATGATTTGGTAAATATATCTGCATTTTTTTGTGAAGTAGGACAATGTGTCAGATGATTTTTTTGGCCTCTACATGATGTCAAATCAAATGATACTTGGTGTTGATATGTTTAGTTCAATCATGGAACTTAGGATTCTTGGCCAATTGAATTTCAGAAGAGTTTTCGACAAATAGAGGAGTTGAGGCTTTTTGTCTCTCCTGGAAATATTCAAGTATTTTCCAAAGCCAAATGATTTTCTTAGTGGCTTGAGATACTACTACATATTCAGCTTCAATGATAGAATCAAGAGGAATATATTTATTATGTGATGTCTAACTGATGGCTGCTGATCAAAAATTCATCAAATAACTAGAAGTAGTGACTCCATTTTCTTTATCTCCATAAAAACAAGAATCTGAATAACCAACAATATGGAAGTATAAAATTTTGGAATATTTGATGCCGTAAGTTTAAGTTCCTTTTAAATATTTCAAAACTCTTTTTGCTGCTACCCAATGTCCCTCACAAGGATGATGCATAAACTTGGAAAGTGTTCTGACAACAAAGGTTATATCAAGATGAGTAATAGATAAATAAATCAAACTTCCAACAAGTTTCCTGTACTTTGTTGGATCTTCAAATGGTTTTCCTTCTTTTGAAGTGAGTTTCAAATTATTCTCCATTGGTGTAGCAACACGATTACAATCCATCATACTATATCTGTTCAATAACTTATCAACATATTTCTTCTGAGAGATGAAAATATGTTGTGCCTTTTGATCAACTTCAATTCCAAGATAATAATGAAGTAAACCTAAATCGGCCATGTCGAAAACCTTTTTCAATTGCTTCTTAATAGATGATATATATTCATCATTGTTTCCTATGATCATCAATCATCAACATATACACCTAGATATACAACTGGTCTACCAAATTTCTTAACAAAAAGAGTTGCATCATCTAGGTCAAAATTTTTATAGTTTAACTTTGGAAGATGTTCAATTAGTTTCTCATGCCATGCTCGTGGCACATGTTTTAAGGCATACAAAGACTTCATTAGTTTGCAAACCCTTTGTTCTTTCCCTTTAATAGAAAACCTTCTCGCTGAAACATGTAAACATCTTCTTTAAAATCTCTATTAAAAAAAAAGTTTTTACATCCATATGAATAATTTACCATTCTTTCTAAGATGTAATAACAAACAAATATCTAATAGTGTGCCATTTAGATATAGGAGAAAATTTCTCTGTATAGTCGATACCCTCTTTCTATGCATATCTCTTTGCTACAAATCTTGCCTTTGCTTTTCTAGTGAACCATCAACTTAGTTTTATAAATCCATTTGAAACCAATAGGTTTGATGCCAATAGGAGGATCCACCAGCCTCCATGTGCCTTTTTTTATGGGAGCATCATATTCCTTTTGCATTACATCTTTCCAATGATCATAACTAGCAGCTTCTTCAAAACAAGTAGGTTCAAAATCCACAGAAAAATTAAATTCACAATGAGAATAGTTACTTGAGGAACTTCAAGTCTTAAACTCATCATATTTCTTCAGAAATGTTCGAATACGAGTTGATCTTCACAAAGGAAGTTTCTCATCTTCTTCATCTGTCTTAGTTCTTTCCATTTTTGTCCCCGTGAACTCTGTTTCTTTTTCTGCCAATGTCATGTCTGTAGAAACACTTGCATCAATCAATTTCTCATTAACAATAGAACTATCATCATTGAGAGAAGGAAAATCCATTGGCTTATCTAATATAGGAATCCCCCCTTAAGGATGTGGAAGTATGTTATCCTATTCATAATAAAACCTTTGAGGCACAAACTTTTCTATTTGATTCAGTTGTCTATCAAGAGTGAGGGAATCTTTATCAGGTTCAAGAAAAATGACATATCTTGACAAAATAAACTTCTTTTTATCTTCATCATACAATCAATATGCCTTAGAAGTCCTAGAATACCCTAAAAATATACATTTTCTACTTCGTTCACTCAAGTTATTCCTTTGTTGTTTAGGAATCAAAGCATAACATTGAGAACCGAAAATTCGGAAATGTTTAACAACAATAAGATGATTATACCACATTTCATATGGAGTTCTATTGTTAATGAGAGAGGACGGGCACCGATTTATAATATATGTTGCACAGAGCATTTCTTCTCCTCAAAACATAAATTTTACATTTTTAAATAACATCATTGAACTTACCATATTAAGCAATGTTATGTTCATTTGTTCTGAAACACCATTTTGTTGTGGATTATATGGTTATATGGTCTTGTGTTTGATTCTATTCTCTTGTAAATATTTTTCAAAAATATGTGAAGTATATTCTCCCCCATTATCAATTCTTATAGTACCAATATTAAGATGAGCTTCATTTGTAATCAAGAGATGAAATTTTTTAAACACGTCAAAAACTTGTGATTTTTCTTTAAGAAGATAAACCCAACACATCCTCGAATAATAATCAATAAAAGTCAGTATGTATTTATTTCCATTCCTAGTTGGTACATGCATAGGTCCAAATAAATAAGAGTGTATGAGAGTTAATTTCCTTGTATATCTAGAATTATAATCATGAAAAGATTGTTTATGATGCTTGCCCATTATACAAGCATTACATGGGGTCAATTTTCTGGGAACTGTTGGAAGTCCTTTAATCCCATGTTGTTTCATAATTCTAATAATTTCATAATTAATATGACCGAAGCGTGCATGCCACAATAAAGAAGATGAAAAAATATCATTTTTTCTGAACCAAATAATTTGTGTTCAATGCAACAGACGACATAAATTTCAACTTCAACAATTTATCTTCTTCCACACCAGTCATTAAAGTTATATTGTTAGTTGCTCTTCTAATTTCTACTTTACCATCAAATATGTGAATGAAATTTCTATTCTGTCTTTGTATAAGAGATAATAAATTCCTTTGTAACTGTGGAATGTAAAAAACATAATTCAAAGTATAATCTGAAAGTCAAGGAACTTTTTAACTAAATTGAACCATTCCCTGAAGGTTTTATTTGAGACTTATCAGTGAAATACACTACTCCATCAATATTATTACCTAATTGATCAAACAAATATCTTCTAAAGGTTATATGACAAGTTGCACCTGTGTCTAAAATCCAACTGTCATGCCATGAAGAAAAAGAGGTACTAAAAATATCTTCCATGTGAAAATTACAATGAGCAACAACATAATGTGCATTCTCAGAAGACTATCTTTTTTCTAGAATTAGGTGATCTTTCTTTTCAAGCATTTTTTCTCTTATTTCATTAATTTTCTCCGAGGGAATTATACAATTTGTAGCAATATGTCCAATTTTACAACATCTAAAACATTTTAAAATTGGTTTATCAGAAAATTTTCTTTGTTTATCATTATGCTACCTATCTCCCTAAATATTTCTACCCCCTGCCTTTATAATTCTTCATACATCGACCTCTATTACCCTTAGTATATATGAAAAATTCGTCTTGATTGTTTTGATTTTTTTGAGCAAGACATAAGGTTTAAGTATTAGAATTTTGTGATGTTTCTTTCTTGCCAAAATCATTCTCTCTTTCTGCAATTTTCCCTACTAATTTGTCAAAACCTAAATCTTTTAATTTCCCACTAGATTGGAGAGATTCCAAGTAGTGTGAATAACTAGAGTAAAGAGATTTTTATAAAAGCAGTAAGCTGTAGATCAAATTTAACTTCAAAGATTCGATTTCGTGATTGATGGTTTTAATTTCAGAAGCAAGTTTTAAAGGATCAATATCTTTCATTTCTAGATTGAACAACTTTAGCAATAACTGAATTATCTCGAATTCAGAATGTGAATCATAAAGCTCTTTTAGTTTTCTTATGGCATCATATGATGTTTTACTTTGAGAAATGTATCTGCTTATCTCTTCTGAGACTGAAGTGGAAATTAAGGCATATGCCTTCTTATCCTTACTTTTCCAGATTGCTAACTGTTTCGCTTCGTTAGGCTGATTTGGTGCATTCCCTTATTTTCCTTCACAAACTCCATCCCACAGATCATTAAAAATAAGTGTATTTTAAACCTTCCTAAACCATTCTTGGTAATTTTCTTTTCCGGTCAAAACAACCCCAATTAAAGATACAAAAGAGTTCATCTTAACTACCAAAAAAACACTGTTTTGACCCCACACACAATTTTTTTTTCTTCACTCACAACCACAGACAAGATTTCCCTAAAAAAACACTCCGTTTTAACTTATAGATTCATCAATGCTAAGCGCTTTTGTCTCAAGTAAAACTAGACACAAATTTTTTGTTTTTTTTGTTTTTAAACTGTGTTCCTTGATTTTAACTTCCAAATCCAAAATTTTTAAAAAAATTGTGGTTTTTGTTTGAACTTTTAGATTAATAACCAACAAAAAACAATATGGTACCAATAAAAAATTTGATTTTAACTTATAGATTAATAACCATCGTACATCAGTATGGTACCAATCCAAAAGAAAATCGAGCAGTTGGTGGTCTCTTTATATATATAAATAAAAAATACTCTGCCTCAGATTGTATTTCAGCTGAGAAGTTGACAAGGTTACCTCTTCTGTTCTCGACTGATCACACCACTTCAATGTCGTTCATCTTTGAAGTTACCTCTGCATTGGTCACCAATCATGCCATTGGGAAAACCCTCACACGAGACAGGGGTCCGGTCGATCACTGTAATCTCTCTACACTCCAAATCAAGAAATAAAATGAGGGTCGTAGCCCCTCTTACACACAGAGGAAGCCTCCTAGTCAATCACGCAACCAAACGCTACAAACGCAGCAAGATTTCACAACAAGTCTACAACTCTGTGAAGCCTTCAACAGGGAGCCGCCACAAGAGGGGGTTTCAATCCTTCAGGATCAACTAGTCTTTAAAAATGGTTTAAACCGCTAGCAAGTCGATGCTCCGAACATGGATTTGATACCACTGTCAGGCCTGGAACTTCACCAACAAAAGCATTATACTTTATTGATTAATCACATGTATTTATACAAACAAAGGATACATTTAAATTGTATAACTTCTCCAATACGGGAATAACATAAATATAACTAATCCTAAATATACACAAATCTTGAACGATTAGTTTAATAGACAAAGCTGAAATGAAGGCCAAGCATACATGTAGTAGAAGCAAAGCCAATTTAGGAGGGTCTTTTGATAGTGAAAAAACTCTCAGAAAGGTTCTTGGTGTTTTGGAGAGTTTCATTACTAGAGGTGCAAAAGTTGCCAGCCTCGAAGACCGATGGTGGAGGCTTCCTTACAACTCCATGGCAACAAAGGAGGCATGTGAGTGAGTTCAATGTGGAATGTGGGAGGCACTTGGAATGGGCTGCTAAGTTCCTTGGCTTGTTCTTCAAAAGAAACAAAGCATCCACATGCATTTTATCATTACAATCATGCCTATGCTTCAATTCCCGTGGTTATCATATATTCAAAATCATTGTTTATCATGAGATGTTGCTCCAAGTTCATCTTTTTTAATTGGAATATATGATATTTCGATCTACATTTCTGTGCAAGGATAGGAACTTTGTGTTAAATCTATTTTAGTTTCGTTCTTGTGCTCTCCATTGCTTTAATGGCGATGTGAATTCTTACAAATTCATAATTTTCTCTTATGACGACTTCCAAAATTGGCATCATCAACTCTTGGTGAAATTGTCATGGCCAATCTGTAAATTATAAGGCCTATAATAATGATTTTTAAGCCATTGAGAATACATATAACATGTATTTACATAATTCTGACTCATAAAATATAATACTTCGCATCTTACAACCAACATTTGACTTCTAAGCCACCAAAAAACGATTTTGAATCCATTGAAAATATGTTACCACAAGTTAAACATTCCAACCTTTGGATAACTATTTTCTTCAATGAACCATGTTCCACGAAGATGCTACTATACTAGTAATTTGACTGATGTTGCAATTGATCGTGGTGATTTTTTGTCATTTTCCCACAATTCCCGCTGGTCTAAAAATTCCTGAACTTTCGTACATATAACCATTGTCCCGATGTATGGAGGCTTTTAATGTGATGGTTCTTACAACAAACCTATGCAAAATGGTTATATGTATGGAAGTTCTGATATTTTTAGACCAGGGGGAATTCCAGGGAAATAATGATAAATTACTGGCGAGCATATATACATATCACGACCAAATGAATGCTTTGAAAACCATAGGTCAATTTATTGGGCTTCCCTGCAACTAAGGAAATGGAACTGAAAATAATACAAACATTATTTTCTCTGCATTCAACATTCTATCACTTATTTTTGCACAAAAAAGATTTTGTTTCATTGATAAAAAGAGAGAACTTTGAAATTTCCATTTCTTTTCTCTTTGACCCTCCTGTTTGTGATAGTATATAGTGATCCTATTCTATACTTAATAAAAAAAAGGACTTCTCCACAAAATATTCCTATTTTATGTTCTTATCAGATATGACCATGTAATAATAATTTTCTACAATAGATTACATAAATGATATCATTCAAAATGATACTGATACCATTCAATATCATATACCAGTATAAAAAAGAAATAAAAAATAAAATTAAGAAAGGATGATTCCTAGATGGAGCCAATACTTCCATAATTCATGAGCTTGCTCTAAATGTAAGCAAAAAAATGGTACTTGCCTAACTCAACACCAATACCTCTTTTAGACAAAATATCAGCCACCTGATTTTTTTCCACATAAATGTGATTGAACGTGATGAGCCGAAAGGAGGTAGTCAATTAACTGATACGATTCATCCAATTAGAGAGAATGTGAGGGAAAAAGAGTGTATGATGCTTGACCCAATAAATTATACTCTTTGCATCACCGTGGATGAAAATGGAATCTAGTATGAGCCATTTTGCAAAAGAGAGTGAACCCTAAAGAGTGATAGCCTCAACTCTACTATTTGTCCCCCATCCTCCCTACCACCAAAAATGGGAAAAATGCTTGAGTGAAAGTGTAATGACCACACCACATCCCCACCTCCTTTTTTGACTTGCTCCATCAAAAGAACCTCTGGGATATTGATCCTCTATGTTCATGTATGTTATCTTTCTTTCTTTGGTGACTATATTCTTTGGTCATATTTCAAAGAAATAGGCGATAACCTTCTTGTTCACCACCCACACCAATGGGACAATGTTGTCAAACAATCAGGTGTTATGGTTGAGCCAAATATCCTAGATGATATCTAAATAAAGGGTTCTATGCTCCTGGTTGTCCTTAGTCCATTTGATGATAAAATTTGAAAGTGAACATGGCACACTCGAGAAACCAAGATTTAACAGGTGCGTGACTCCTTTCCATTCTTCCCAAGAAAAATAACATCCGATGAAGATATGATTAATATCCTCCTCTTGTGTGAGACACATAGGACATATGCGTGACCCATGAAATCCTCTACCTTGAGAAGTATTCCAAGTAAGAATTCGACAATTTATTGCAGCCAGCTGAAGTAAAGAAGCTTTCAAGGGATCTCCGATCGCCAAACAACTTTGAACCATGTGTTACCCTCTAGGTTACTAGTGGGCCAAGGGAGAGTGGAATAGATATCTTTGACGAATGGCATTCCATTCTTCAATGGACCTTCCAATGGTAAAAAATCAACACCATATCTAATACAGGCCCCTGCATTATATAGGTTGGTTAAGTATTCCTCCCATTCAATAGCCAATTCATTGTTTAAACCCAACTCAGAGACCCACTTCCAAGAAGGATGAAGAGAAAGGCGGGGTAAACAAGAGGCAATATGAGAGAACAAAGATATTCCTCTCTCCCTAAGGAAGGTAATGAGGTCAGCTGAAAGAGAATGGTTACCCAAAAACCCCTTCTCACATCTAATCCAATCTCCACCAGTTAACCATCTACAATGTTCCATCTCATAAATCCAAGTATCCAATGACTATTCTTCAACATGCCTCTCTAGGAAATAGAGGAATTTCTAGTCTTATTTTCCTCCAATCTAGTCTAAGTCGAAATGGAAATACCCTTCATATATTTATGATGAATAATGCTACTCCAAATACCTTCAACATTCATTTCCCTCCAAAAAATATTGATAATCAGTGCATAGTTAAAGTTGTGAGTGCACAAAATGACCTAACCACCCGCATAAATTGGCCCGGAAATAGCTTTCTAGCGCACCAAATGAATCTTCCCTTTTAATGTTGCGCCTGACCAAATGAACCTTGCCATGCATCAATCCTATGATAGAATTCCAATGGAATTAGAAATAACTGCATCAAAAACACCGCTAAGCTCTGAAGAACCGAGCAGACTAATGTTAGTCTGCCATCTAATGAAAGGCATTTGTTTTCCTTGATATTGAATTTATGATCATATCTTTCCAATATCCAGTCCCATTCTCTAACAAAATACTTATTTCAATTTAAGTAGAATCAAAGATATTGAAAACCAACATTGAGGGGAATCATTGATATCCCAAATAATTCCCCAATCTCTATGGTGTTTAGATCTTCCACGTCTGCCGAGATCAAAAATGATTTACTATTACTCATATATAAATCTGAAGCCCTACTAAAAGACAGTAGAATCCTATGAATATGCTAAGAGTCATTATTCTCATTAATACCTTCAAAAAGGAGGTCGTCGACGAACATAAGGGGGTAGACTTTCATTATTTGATACCTTCAGTCCTAGAATTACTCCTCAATTTCTGGCATCTCTCATTGAGTAGCTCAGGCAGTCCATGGAAAGGATTAATAAGAGAGGATATAAGGTACAAACTTGTTTGAGGCCACAATACACATTAAAAAACTAGTCGGGTTCCAATTAATAAAAATAGCATAGTTAGTTGAGGAAACACAAGCCATGATCCAATTAATGTTACCTTGAGTGATGCCTATCTTATAAAGGACAAGCCTCATAAATTCCCAGTGGGTACAATCGAACGCATTTATCAGGTTGACCTTAACCAATCTTGCCTGACAATGTTGAACCTTCATAGAGTGTAAACATTCCTGTGTCACTCCAACTGCGTCATGTATTTGTCTTCCTATCATGAAGGAAAATTGTTCTGGGGAAACATACTTCGAGAAATTCAATTTTATCCACCTAGAAATTAGCTTGGAGATAATATTATAGAGGGGATTACAGAGTGAAATCGGTCTATAATCCGAGAAGGAGAGCTGGGCATCCTTATTTGGGATCAATGAGATGAAAGTTGCATTTAACACCCGTGTAATGGAACCTGTAATTCTAGATTCTTCTGCTTCTGCTAGGATCTCAGGGATCATGAGATCAAAAAAATTTGAAACAACTCAACACCTCATCCATTAGACCCATGGATTTTTTCATTTTTCTTTCATCATGATTACCTCCAAAATATCCTCTTTTAGGATATGACCTCCAAGGCTCTCATTTGCCTCCTGTGAGAACATATGGGGAAAATGTTCTAACATCTCTCTCTATGCATCAAAGTCTTGTACCCTGGCTTCATAATGGCTTTTGAAATGGTAGAAAGTTTCGTGCTATACCCTCATGATCTATGAGTGTGTGCCATTCCGAACCACAAGTTACCTTAATAACATTCCTATGTTTCATGTTGTTTGCCAAGGCATGAATTTTTTTTGTGTTTTTATCTCCCACCTCCACCCAAATCACATGACTTTGAATCCTCCTTTCCACCTCGTGTCTCAACAGGATCTTGTTTTCTTCCCCAAATAAAGCAATAATTCGAAGCTTATAGTCCTAAAACAAAAATAGAGGATCCTGTGGGTCATTATAGTAGCTCAGTTCTGGATAAATGGTAGTAAGCACCTGTTTCTCCTCCAACTTTTTTTGCCTGATCCATTGCTTTGTCTCCATATTTGAAACTTATGACTTCCCCATAATCAAATCCATCGGTCCCACTATGGCCGAATGTGACTGTCTACCCCAAAACTCAGTGGCCAAAGAATTATGTTCCTGATTGCAAAGCCAATTAGGGTCAAATTTGAAAGGAAGGAATCCAAACAATCCATGTTGTCCCACTTCAGAAGAATAGGCAAATGATATAAAATAAAATAGGGGTGTACCAAACTTATTATCCTAGATAGTGACCCAAAATGAGGAGAGACGATAATAAATCGGTCGTTTTTTTTCTAGGTACCCTCCATCCCGGTCTGACCATTCCTCCAAATCGGGACAAGGGACTCCAAAATAACATACCTTAGATCATGCACTCTAAACATATCAATGAAATAATCAGATAGTGGATCCACCATAGCATGTGACCCCCAAATCTCTTGAAAACCGCCCATAAAATTATCCCATAAAGAAACATATGCGATGACCAATGCATACATATTATTAATATCTTTCAACTCCTAAGTGAGCATCATACATGGCTCCATAAACCCTTCTGCTTATGTTTTAAATGATTAGCAAGTGGCTTAGAAGGAGACTTTGGGAACTATAAAGAATTTGAAAATGCAAAAGGTCATACTAGGTACCACTTGCAAGCTTCTCCTCTCATCCTCTAGATTGTGATTTAAATCGATGTGCCTATAATTGAATTTGCATTAGAACGGCTAATGTTGATGAATCAATGATATCTACCTTTGCTACAATCTCTCTCACTTCTGATGCTAGTAGATCGACTGGTAAGAACAAAACTTCAATAGAATCAATTAAGTCAAGGTCATCAATTGGATCGAGTTATGGATCAACCGTCTTTGCTTCTTCGATGTCAATAAAGCCATATATGTTCATAAAATTATATTTGAAATACAAAACAAAAAATCTTAAAATTATATAATTATGTATTTAATACCTATTAATGTCAAAGAATAAATATTGTTCCCTATGTTTGATTGTATGTATCATGATTTCTTGTAATATAATTTTATAGCTCAAGCCATTTTAGATTACATAGACCTATACGTTTTAGAAATTATTAAATGGCATGCATACACTTCAAATAATCGGTAGTGGGTGGCATTTGGACTTGGATTGCAATTATTGATGGAAAATCTAACTAGATTCAATCTTCATAATGACTTTTGTAATCAAGATATTGTAAATTTTTTATAAAAAAGAGAAAAACAATTTTATTTGTTCAAGTATGGGTTTAATGCTCAGGTTTAGGTTAAATCATGTTCTTCATGATTCTAGGGCTTTTTGAGTCAAAGAAAAATAGTTTTCATATATTATAGTCCTATTTGGACTCTTTTTAATGAAATAAAATCATTATTTTTGAGTTTAGCAATGTCATTTTGTCCACCGAGGCCAAGTCGACCCTCCCAGGATAAGTTGGCCTAGAAGAGGCCTATTCGACCTCTTGAGAAGAGTATATATAGGAAGAGACTTTGAATCATTTGAATGCATATCCACAATTTCAATATACAATCAAACAAGAAGGTATTCAAGAGAAAAAACCAAGGAGAAAAGAAGAAATAAAAAGCGAAAAAAGAAAAATGGAAATCTAATCTGTTTTGTCCACACATGCTAATAAATTGGGGTTTCTATGTGAATTGCAGGGCTCAGAATTGCAAGTTCGAATTGCAGGCCTGAACTAGAGGGCTGAAAATTTGACTAGAGCATATTTTAGAGAGTTTGACCTTCATTTACTTTGGTGGAACTTGATTTATTTGGAAATGATTTTTCTTTTAGGGCTAACTTGATGCTTGGAAGGAATCTTGATTTTGGTCTTTGGGTCATGGAGGTTTCACTTTGATTTTATTCTATAAGAAGAGAAGTATTCTTTCTGAGATTTTCCCTTGGAGAGTTTTTTCCCTGGCTTGGAACCTATATCTTGTGTTTTTTGTATTTTTGTGATCTTCATGTTTTTGTAATTGCTTGATGAAAAAGGAAATCTAAAATAATAAAAGGCTAAAAATTATAAAAAATAATTATCCATATAAGAATAATAAACTTTAATCTACAAATACGTTGATTTTCCAACAATTATGAGTTTAAAATTTAATGCTACCATATATATTTGACTTGTAGTTATGATTTCATCAACTATAGCCAATATGTATTCAATTTCTACATGTTACACTCATATCTTTTTTAAAATATGTAAGTTGTCCTCACTTTCAAAAAAGTGTTCACCATATTTCTCCACTGATGTGCCTTCTTTCAGTTTGATGAATCTTTCATATAGGCTGAGAATAATTGTATTGTACATTTTTAAATCTAGGTGATCCACGCCTACTTGTAAATACTATACTAGCGAAGTTGCGGGTTAAAAAAACATGGATATATTAATATGTTAATCTTCATATGTTATAATGCTTGAAGTCAAAATGCATTGACTTCTCATTTTATAATGGGTTCATTGCGCTGAGAGTTTTGTGCGGAGAGAATTCATTGTGCATAAATATTTCGTTGTGCGAAGTTTTTTTTGCACTTCGCACAAATTTTAATCAATTAATTAGTGGTAGAGATGCAATATTTAAACCATAAATTATCAATAACTACTAATTATGTAATATTTTAAATATTTTCAAAAATATCAAAAAATGAAAATTAAAATAAACTTTTATAATAGATCACTAATATCTACATGAATAATTGGAAAGCGTCCACACTCAAGTAATTTATCTATCTATAAATAAATGCATTAAAAGTAATATTATTTAATATATCTAGTTAAAGTAGATTACAACACCATGTGTTTAATTGAATGTATCTACGTAATTCATAGTTTGCATGTCTTTAATTATCCAAGCAATTTATTATATGCTTTTATCAATTATTTATGTATTTTTAAAATTTCTTCACTATCACTAAATTTTCTTTTTCCCTCTTATTAGTTTCTGCCACAGGCACGATGGGGACTCTAGTAATAGAAAATGTAACGTTTACATTAGTTTTTCTTTGTTAGTGTCAGAAATAACGAAACTTAATGAAACCTTTTAAGGATGACAACGTATTTTTTTAAGGATGACAATGTATGTTCATAATGATCGTCTTATTTGGCCTCTTCTTGAGGCAAGAGGCTATAAGCATGCAAGAAATAACGAAAATTAACAAAAAATTTTAAGGATGAAAATTTATTTTTTTAAGGATGACAATGCATTTTCATAATGATCTTCTTATTTGGCCTCTTCCCGAGGCGAGAGGCTATAAGAATTCGAGAGGCTATAAGCATATGTTATATCGATATGTTCTCCTAACATTTTGAAAGAGATAGAATAATGCTAGAATTAGTTCCATATATTAAATGTTATGTGACAATGAACATTTGATTGGGAGGAAAACAAAACTTCAATAGAGGTATTTCTGAGAGGCAAGCAAACTACAATAGGAGTATTTCTTCCATCTGTGAATGCATGTTGCTACGGTGTGTCGTGGAATGGACAAAGATGTGGCGGTGAGCTAGAAACATACTTGATGATAGACATACCTCATGATTAACTGATTCTGCATCCCTTAGAAATTACACTCAGATCTGAACATGATAGGGAATTATACTAGGCTGGAGGAATGTTCAGTTCCTTGTATTGCATCTAAGTGTTTATGGTGGTTTTTGTTCTTCTCAGGCCTCCCATTTATATCTCATATACATTTAAAAGAAACTTATATCGAGAGATATCAGGGGAGATTGGGATTTTTCCAGGCTACAAACCCATCCCTATTAGATAATGAGTAATCAATCCCACTAGAAAATGGTTGTGAACTCGATGTCGAATAAAGGTGTTTGACATTGGGAAGAAGAATAAAGTTTAGAAGAAGTGAATTCGCTTACAGAGAGATTCTAGCCAGGGTATCCTTTCCCATCCCAAATCAGAGATTGACTGGATTGGACTTCAAACGCTCTCCCAGTCATTATGCAATCATCTCAATTTTTTTCCTCTCGCGCCGTCCCTTCAGCAAAATATGAACATATAGTTGCAGGCTAAAAACGAAAATGTATATCTACTCAAATATGGAGCTCAGGTGATTCCAAGATTCAAGATCTAGCCAATGTGATGGATTCCTAAGATAACCCAGAAAGGATTTTCTAGATCTGCAACTTTGGAAAATCACCTCCCTAGGATTTGATCCTTGATCTGCTAGGAAATGTAGATTTGAAGCTAGATCTGACAAATATATGGTTGAAGTATGTTATCAGACCAGATATATCCTTGAAGGGCTGATATCGTCTTTAGATCTATGAGCTTGAAGCTCTAGATCTAGCTTCTCAATCCTCCAATGATGATTGCAGCTGCTACAACACAACTGCCAATAGAAACCACGCTGTGAGGGAAAGAGAGGCCTTCTGCCTACTGAAAAATGCTGCAATGAACTCCAGGATAATGGTAATATGGATGGAAATGTGAGGGGATGATCCCTCACAGGATTTCTAGCTTAAATACTAGCAACTTCCTTCCTCCTTTTGGATCTGCAAAATGGACAGTGTAATTCCTTAAGGAAATATTGCTGCTAGGAGGTCAATAACTTTTGGCCTGATGCCAGATCTGCAATGAAGCTCTGGGAAACTGATCTTAAGGCCTAAGGTCATAGGAATAAACCCTCACCAGTTCTCTAGCTGAAGTACTAAAGACAACTTCCTCCTTCCAAACTGATCTTCAGAAATCTGCAATTTCTGAATATGGATGTTCTGCATAAAGTAGGAAAAGAGATGTGCACTCAAAGCCTGATGTAATATGAAGTACAATAATCTTTCTAGAGCTACTTTAAGAAAGAGGTGGGATTCCCGACCAGGAACACCCTGTGCTAAACAACACTTGCAATCTCTGCTAAATAGCCCGAGAAAGCAATGAAATGTGACATGACAATTCCAGATCTGAAAAGATCTTTACATCAAGAAGATTGAAAATTCCTTCCCATGCCTTGGCTCTCATCTAGATTGCACTGTCATATGTGGACAAGATCCTCCAAGGTGGGCTGCACTGTTTGACCAAATCATCCATCATGTCTAGGTGCAATGTACACCTTCCATCAAGTGTGCCTTTTTTGCACAATGTTCTCCATCACTTCATCATGAATGTCCCATGATCTTTGACATCTTCAAGATCTTAGTTGACTAAATCATTCTTCTGTTTGATCCCTTCCAGATCTTAGTTGATTTTGTTAACCTCCATGATATATCTCATTAATGAGACAGATTCTCCAATTTCATTCACATTTGTAGTTTCTCAACTACCTTCTTATGCAGATCTAGGCTAAATTAATCCACATTCACACACACAAAAGTGGATATTTATTCATATTGAGGATTGTGGGTCCCTCCACCCTTTTATTTACTTAGAAATTCATTAAGAAAATCAAGGACTCTAATATTCCAAATATGATGTGAAAATTTGGGAATATTACAGTCCCCACCGACAAAATGTTGCTTGTCCTCAAGAAACTCCAAAAGTAGATTCAAAGCCATATATTCCCTTCCCAATGAAATCCCCATAAGGAAGGTTTCCTCCATTTGCTACAATGTGTTATGCATGTTTGGTTCCAAAATTGTCTTTCAAAAATACATAGAATGATTGCTAACTGTTTGGTTAGATTTCTTCCACCCATCATGAAGTACCAAGTGACAACCATATAATGTTCAACATTATTATCAATATATGAGATACATAAAATAAAGTAGCTCTTTCCATAAAGGAAAAGCTCCATCACACAATACATCTCTTCATCCCATGTTTTATGAATTTTATTGAGCATTGATATGCTCTCATACTTAGCTCTGTTGGCATTGTTGGATCCAAGCATCATTCCAATGTTATGCAAAAGAAGAAGGAAAAGAGCTGTATGGGTAGACAAAGATGTCAATCCATATTCTCCTAAGAGTAACCACAAAAGTAAGGCCATTTGCTACCATCCTCCAACTCCTCCATGTAATATGGACAAGCCAAACTCCCCCAAAAGAAACCAAAGCAACAAGAGATCTTGTTGCTTTCTCTCCTCCTCATGTGCATCATGAAGCAAAAACATACTATTGGACATATGGAATGTCACATCAGCCCAATACAAAGAGACATCATCAATGCACATCATGAGAGCATCATGCCAAGATTTACCCAAGGCAAAACACATAGACATAGGAGATGTCATGTGGTGGCCAATCTCTCTCAAGTGAAACCAAAATGAACATGCCTTATTTTGCTACATTCTTTCATTAATACACAAGGCATGAATTAGAAATATATGAGCTATTGGGTGGTAACCATACTCACCCAAGAGTAGCCAGTGTAGCCATGCCTCCTTCTTCATCTCATAAGTGTTCCTCAAGGCATGGATAAAAGAAATAGGAGCCTTTGGGTAGTGACAAGAACCTCCCAAGGGCAACCAACACAACCAATCTTGCTGGCCCATATAAATCTGCAAGTGGTCATGCAACCCCTTGCTTATCTTCCTCACCCACTCATCCCAATATGGAAGATGAGTGATGTGATTCATAATCATGGTATCCTCCCTTTTTAGAATACCATCTTCCCCAAACTGATGAAGAACTTTGCATTCCATGAAATGTTGAAGTGCACCTCCAATGAGATCTCTTAATGAGACCTTCTTCTCATCCATGGCCTCCAAAAACCAATGAGGTTTTGGATCTACTATAGGTAGAAGTTTCTCTTTGAGCTGTGAGATGCTCATTGATAAAGTGTCATATACCATTTTTCATCTTTTCCTCCATTGCTTCATGAGTGAATATACCTTCAGAATGCTCCAAGAATGATGGGACCTCATTATTATCACTACTTCTAAGTGACAGCGCTATAGATATGCAAGGTAATACATAAACTGTCTCAAAGAAAGGTACAACACTGATCTCATAACCAATCATTGTACAAAGGATTATGCTCATCCCTTCTTCTGAAACTCTACACTTCAACTGAAGAGGTTGAATGTAGTCCATCCATGAAAAACTGGGATAGCTTTTCATCTCCTCCTTGATTATATCAAGGGTCCTTTGTGCTGTGATATGTTGCTACCCCAAATCAGCACTATGTTCTAACCCTTGGTTATGCATTGGCCCCGATGGCATGTCCCCATAAGTTTCAATAAGATCTATTGAAACAATAGGTGATGAATGTGTATGCATACCTTGGATCAACTGATATGTGGGAACCTCTTGACAGAACACAGGAGTTCCTCCAACCGGGACAATAGTGCCTCCAACTGCTGGTAAGAGTGATGACTGCTCTTCTCCAAGTGTACCAGCACTGGAATATTCCTCCTCTTCCTCATGCATCTCCTGCATCATGCATGGGACTCTATATGTCAAGAGATCAAGACCATATTGCAAAGATGCAAGTCTCTTCTCCTGATGTAAGTACTTCTGCAGCTGGTGGTGAATGTAGTGACCTCTTGTCCAGAGTGACAAGATTGACATCCTCCTCCTTAGGAAATGTCCCTTTGTAGCACATCTCCGTCTTCTCCACATCAAACTTCTTCCTCAAATTGTGAAATAAATCTAAACACTTAGTCACCCTTGCATGCTCCACGTGACCAAACCGCCAATCATTTGCTCCATCTACATCCTCTTCTTCAGCTACATGATGTATTCTGAAAAATGCATCTAACTATCTTCTCCAAGCCTTAACATTGCTTGAGGAAGATCCATCAAATGTAGGCAAATAAAATCTATTGTGCCTCTTCCTTCTATTGCTACTATAGGATCCTCTTTCTTCTTTGATTTTGAAGAATTGTTGGAGAGTTATCTTCTCCTTTAATGCTCTAGACTGTGCTTTGTACTCTTTAATATATAGACTGAGAGTCTCATGAGTCTCAGGTTCATTCTTTCCTTCATTTCTACACCCTTCACCTTCTTCAAAGAAAGTGGGCATAGTGGATCTATGAGGAGATCTAGGATTCTCTAATTTTCTTCTTTGCTAATAGGAAGTGTTGGGGCCTTCCTCGTCACAACTTCTACTTGGACCTTATTTCTGCCTTTCCTCTTTCATTTGATAGACCTCCTTGGAAAGATCTTACATAGATCTACAGAAGTGAGTGGAAGAATTTTATTTCTCCATGATAGATCTCATCTATCTGCTTCTTCCTTAGATGAAAAAGATGAAGTGTCCACAAGCTGAGCCAAAGATCATGCTCTGATACCACTGTAATATCCTAAAAGGGAGAACGCAGTAATACTTCACACAATATAAGAACTTACAGCAAGATAAATAATAAATCTTAAGAAAACATCAGAATTTATAGAGAAGTTGAGCCATTTTATTAGATGGGAGAAGAATCAGTTACACCATGTACAAAATATGAGCAGATCTAGCCAAAGAGATGGTCTAGAAGTACCCAGAAAACAAGCTACAACAGGTACATCATAACTGGAGAGGCATTGAAGCAAATACTGCACTGTCCCTTAAGAAAAATATGAACATATAGTTGTAGGTTGAAAAGGAAAATGCAGATCTACTCAAATCTGGAGCTTAGATGATGCCAAAATTCAAGATCTGGCCAATGTGATGGATTCCCAAGATAACCCCGAAAGGATTTTCCAGATCTGCAACTTTGGAAAATCACCTCCCTAGGATTTGATCCTTGATCTGCTGGGAAATGCAGGTCTGAAGCTAGATCTGACAAATAGATGGCTGAAGTATGTTATTAGATCAGATATATGCTTGAAGGGCTGATCTCTTCTTCATATCTATGAGCTTGAAGCTCTAGATCTAGCTTCTCAATCCTCCAATGATGACTACAACTGCTACAACACAACTGCAAATAGAAACTGCATTGTGAGGGAAAGAGAGGCCTTCTGCCTGCTGAAAAATGCTGCAATAAAATCCAGGCTGATGGTAATACTGATGGAAATGTGAGGGGATGATCCCTCACAAAATTTCTAGTTGAAATAATAGCAACTTACTTCCTCCTTTTGGATCTGCAAAATGGACAACGTAATTCTTGAAGGAAATACTGTTGCTAGGAGGTCAATAACTTTTGGCCTGATGCTAGATCTGTAATGAAGCTTTGGGTAGTTGATCTTTAAGCCCAAGGTGATAGGAATAAACCCTCACCAGTTCTCCAGCTGAAGTACTAAAGAAAAATTCCTCCTTCCAAACTGATCTTCAGAAATCTGCAATTTCTGAATATGGATGTTCTGCAGAAAGTAGGAAAAGAGATGTGGCACTCAAAGCCTGATGTAATATGAAGTACAATACTCTTTCTAGAGCTTCTATAAGAAAGAGGTGGGATTCTAGAACAGGAAAACCCTGTGCTAAACAACACTTGCAATCTCTCAAATAATGAAATAATGAAATAATCTTGGTCGCTGAAATAATGAAGCTTCTCTCAAAAACTGGTGGAATGGATCCTCTCCTAAGTGGGCACTCGAAGTACCCCGAGGATGAGGTTGGGATCTCCGCTTGGAGACACCCTTGTGCTAAACAACATTGCAGACTCAACTAAACATCCTAAGCATGTTTTAGTCTTGACAGACATAAAATCATAAGATGTAAGAATGAATGAGAAAGGTTGCCTCTATCCCTTTTTGTGCTAGTGAACCCTTACATTCCCTTGGGCCCACCAATGTTGCATTGTCCCTCTTGCCACAGTATCCCTTGCTATGCTACATTGCCTCTCCCATGCTGCCACTACGCTGCCTGACCCCACGCTGCCACTGCACTGTCATAGATGCCTCCTCTCCTGCGTTGTCACTTGGCCTCATGGACCCCACTTTACCTTTTAATTATTATGCCTAATCACTTTAGGAATTTTTTTTTATTCTAATGTTTAATTCATGGGTCCCCTCACCCATTTATTTCCTGCTAAAATTTATAAAGGAAAAATTAACCAAAAATGAATATTCCAATTAGCTGTTAGCTAATTGGGAATATTACATTCCTCCTCACCAAGATGTTGCTTGTCCTCAAGAAACTACAAAGATGGATTCTGCAGTATATTCTCCCTCTCCCAAGTGGCATCCTAATCTAGAAGGTTCCTCCAGCTGATCAAATATTCCTTGACTATCCTTCTCCTCAGTTGTCTCTCTTTAGTGTTGAGAATGGCTAATGGTTGCAACACCAATGCCCCTCATCATCTGTAGGTGGGAGCTCCATAGTGGCAGTCACCTGCTGCCCCAAATCTTTCTTTAAGGATGAGACATGGAAGATGTTATGGATCTGGCTCCAAATTGGTAGCTTTAGCTCATATGCCACCTCACCAACTCATCTAATCACTCTATATGGCCCATAGAAGTGAGGTTTCAACTTCTTGATTCCCTTTTGATTCAGCATGGAGTGCTTGTATGGCTGAAGGCAGAGGTAAACCAAATAATCTACCTCAAACTCTCTATCTATGCGGCCTATGTCTACATACAACTTATTTTGGTTCTGCGTTGTGGCCAAGCATCCTTGAGGACCTGAAGAGTTCTTGGCTCTCTTATACCCAATATTTGGACCATGGGGCCTTGCTTGCTCCAAACATAACATCAACAAAAGTTAGAGCATGATATCCATCAAAGCATAAAATGGAGACATACCGATCGACATAGGGAATGTCATGTTGTAGCAGTATTCCCCCAAGTGGAGCCAACACAACCATGCCTTCTCCTGCACTGAGACAGGCTAGTTTCTCAAGTAGCCTTCCAACCACTTGTTCACTATCTCTATTTTCCCATCCTTCTTCGGGTGATAACTGGTACTGGGTGTCAACTCGGTACCCACCAAATGGAATAACTGCTGCCAAAATCCACCCATGAACCAACTATCCTGATCACTGATGATGGTATTTGGGAGACCATGGAGCCTGAAAAAATCCCTGAAGAATAACTCGGCCACCTGTGAAGTAGTGTACCATGCGGAGATGGCAAAAAATTGTGCATAATTTGTTAGTCGATCCATAACTACAAAGATACAATCCTTGCCCTGCATTGGTATCTGGGATGTCGACCACAAAGAAATGATTCATCATGTTGCATGCCCCCATGGTCACTGCTAATGCTGGAACATACTGCATGCACTGCATGGTCTTGGCACCTGGAACCAACACAGAGAACCCATCAAAACTCTCTGTTGGTATGCCTCTCCGTTGCACCATTTTGGAATCAATGAAGTTATGTGTGGCCTTCTGTCCACCAAAATTGACACACGCTGTCCTTGGATTATGCCTTGGACTCTCAGCATCAAATACTTGGGAATTCCCCGCAAGGATGCAAAAAATCCTCTAGTGGGTGTAAACACTTCTCCTGCTGCTACTAGGGGAGGTGGTGGTGGATTATCTCCTCTTGGTGCACCAGCGTTGGCATCTCCATGCAACTCCTCATATGCCTCTTCTTCTCCCTCACTATCGTAGAATACCTTAATGTAGTGTGCCTCCCTTGTGGCACAACGATTATCTGATGCGCCTAGATCCTGGAAATTGAAGCATAGCTTCCTCCATCTCAATTCTCTCTAGGTATCATCATCTAATGGTCCTCAACCTTGGTTCTCCCTCAGCTGGAACACTGGTTTGTGGGGAAAAGGAGCTCTCATCCTTGCCAAGGCATTCGACAAGTCCCTAATCCTCCCTATTGTATCCTACAATGTAGTGGGACTAGTGGATCTGACTAGCTGATGCAATGGTTCTGCCAACCCATCAATAAACATATATACCCTCTTGGCCACCGACAAGTCTGGCACCATCACAGAAAGTTTCAGGATCTTGGAAATGTAAGTGTCCAAGCTTCCTGACTGCTCAAGCTTAGTAAACTCAACGAAGTGTTCCTCCAGGTCCTTTCAGTCAAATCTCTCCACGAACCTCCAAGTGAACTCTGCATATGTTGTCACCCCTGCGTGACCCAGCGTGGACATCCCATGGAACCACTAGTTTTGGGCTTCCCCCTCAAGGTGCAGCACTGCCACCTTGATAGCCTCTAACTTTGCCATTTGGTTCAGCTAAAAATAGATATCCAGCTTCTCCACCCAAGCCTTAGCCGAACAATTTGCTGATCTATCAAAGGTAGGAGAGAAAAATCTACCTACGGTACATTACAGGTCATTCACTTGCATGTACCCTCCTCCTCTATTCTGGTTGTTGGGTCTGCTATTTTCTTCAGCTGGGAAAAATCGTTAAAGGTGAGGGCCTCTCCAAACTCCCACCCGTACGACTGATACTTTGAAAAATATTCCCTGTAATGAGTCGCCTCCGTTTCCTAGGGCCCTCCCGTTCCTGCTCCTAAAGTCAAGAAAGTAGGCATGGTGGAACATTGGGGAGTGCGTAGCACTACCTGCTGTGCAACGTTTTGCTCCAAAAAATGGTGAGAAGTACCAGACCCTTCTCTGTTGTGAAGCTCCTTTGAAATCTCACACTATCTGTTCTCTCTGGAAATATTCTACCCCATTTCCTCTATCTTTCTAGAAAGCTTCTATACATGTTTCAAGAGGAGGTTACCAACCTCCTTCCCATCATATATCTCATCTGCCATTGGTGCCTTCCCTTTGTCTTACTCAATCGGAACGTTGTCCACTTTTTCAAGTGTGATTTCGAGCCTACACTCTTTTTCCCTGTACATCTGCTTTCGATAAGTGATGAACTCTTTGTCTTCGGGTGTCATAGAATGATTTCTCCACAGGCTGAGTGAGGTCTATGAGCTCTGATACCACTATAATATCCCAAATGGGAAATAGACAACAATACAAAAGAACATAAAGAAAAACTACAACAAATAGAGACATACACAAAAACCACTACAAATAAACCAAAATAGATGAGCCATTTTACTATATTTTCTGAAATGAGGAACAAGTAAAAAGTGTGCTCAGAATGATATTACCTTGGCCTGATCAAGGCAGGTTGAAATGATCTCTCCCTCCTCTATTAGAAGCTCTGCTTAATCTCTACTCTGCGCTGCTCCTCCTCTACGCAGTCCTACTGGAAATGTTGCTACTAGATGAAAAGGGACTGCAAGATGGGGCTGCTTTGTTGCTCAAAAAATTTTGAAACTCAGACACTAACCTCTCCTCATAAATCCCAAAATAACCTGTGAAGGAATTCTGTAAAGGCTGACCCCAAAATTTCACCATCTTGGGATAACTACACTCTCCTTCTAGGTACGCTGGCCTTTGTGATGAAAATGTTGAAATAAGGGCCTCAGCCTATCCAAGGAGCTCAAATATGGAAGGACTGATCCCCTCACCAACCCCCAGACTGAAATATCATGATGTTCCTCCTCTCCTAGAGCTGCTCTCCTCTATGACTGCGTAACCCCATGAGAGACTGTGCTGCCCTAGACAGGATTGTGTAATCCCGTTGGCTGAAAAAATGAAGCTGCTCTCAAAAATTGGCGGAATGGCTCCTCTCCCGAGCGGGAACTTGATGTCCCCCAAGGAAGAGGTTGGGATCTTTGCTTGGAGACACCCTTTCGCTAAATAACACTGCAGACTCAACTAAATAGAATAAGCGTGTGCTACTCTTGAATACATTCCCTTGGGCCCACCAATGCTACACTATCCTTCTTGCCATGGTGTCCCTTGCTGTGCTGCGCTGCCTCTTCCATGCTGCCACTGCGCTACCTAGCCCCATGCTACCACTGCGTTGTCCTAGATGCCTCCTCTCCTCCGCTGTCAGTTGGCCTCATGGGCCATGTTAGCTCAGGTATGTCAGTGATCAAATAACTCTTTCAGTTGTTTTCCATAAAGTCACAGGTGAACTTTTTTGAACCATTTCTCAGAAAATAATTTTGGTCACTGAAGAGGTCTAAATCATGTAAGATTCTCCTTCATTTCATTCATTGTCACCATCATTGTCAAGGTCATCTCCATCATAATCAGTTTCAAGGTCATCATCTCCATCATCATCATTTAAATAGGTCTAGGGTTATGTCACTCCATCTCATATAGGTCAATGTCTAGGTTCATCTTTGCCTTTGAAATACCTTCAAATTTTCACTTAAAACAAGGTAAAAATCCTCCATTCCATTCATAAAACCCTAAGGAAGGAGCTAGCATGTTTAGGAGAGGAGATAAAGACCCCCTGTCTTGTTTCATATGGTTCAAGTTTTCAAAAAAAAAGTTAAAAATAACTCCATTTTGTCTCACTGTCGCATTTAAAAGGAGAAATCATGTCTCACTATCTTATTAAAGGATCAAAAAATCATTTTAACTGTTAAAGAGCTTCAAAAGAGGTCAAATCTGACCTACTTTCCCTGTCAAATACAAAGGGGCCATTTCCAATCTTCAAAGATTCCTTTTCTGTTTTGAAAGAGTCATATCCAAAATGAGAAAATTTCAAAGGTTTAGAAAAGCATACTTGTTATCTCATTTAAAATGAGAATTTTGTCTTATTTTCTCATTCAAATTTCCATAAAGTCACCTCAAGTGTCAAAGAGTTCAAAAGAGGTTCATTCTGCCTTCTTATCTCTTTTGAAGGATAAAAAGGTCACTTTCAAGTGCAAAAAGGTAAAAAAAAGGTCATTTTAAGTTTCAAAGGGTAAATGTCATCTCAAAGTTTATAAAAGGCAAAGGAAACTTCATTTATTCATTGTTGTGTGAGAGAAACTCTCCACCTCACTTACCCTCCATAGTCTCTAAAATCCAAAGCACAAGGCTTAAATCCAATTAAAATCACTTGCAATCCTTCAAAGATCATCTTTGTTATGCTTTTGTGCATCATATTTCATTGTTGGACTATTGTGTTATGCTTTTGAGAGCACTACGCAATGTTGTGTTACCCTTTTGGAGCAATGTGCAGGTGCTATGCACAAAGTGTTATGCTCCTGTCTCCATTATTACGATGTTGTCTCCATTGTTATGATCCTGTAGATCGTTGTTACGCTTATGTAAAGAACCATTTTTCTACGTTTAAAGCTTGGGAACCCTCCAACCTTCCAAAGCTCGAGGTACATCCATTTGTGGCCTCCACACAAGGTAAGACTCCATCCAAATGCATCTTTTGGTCGGATTTTTAATATTTTAAAAAACATTTCATGTCACTTATGTCTTCTCCATACTGTTCACTGTCCATACATAAAAAAAGTATTTTAATAAACCCTTACCTACCCATTAAATAAACCCTAACCCCATCTCATAAACCGAAACCCATACCTCCTATATACTCCATCATCATATTGCTATCACCTACATCGCTACCCCTAACATTTCTAATACAATCAAACCCTAACTCAAGCTTTTCCATAGTGAAAACAGTGAAAACCTTGGCATTGACTGCGTTTTAGACTTTTGACTACCCTACACCCATCCATTTTCCCTAATTCCACTTGAACTATGGATCTAAGGTGACATACTCGTCACTAAATTTTTATAAATTTTTTTAATTAAATCCATGGCCTAAAACACCAAAACACTTTTTCACTATTTATTCTCATAGTCTAAACTGATAATTTCCTGTGTTTTGAGGTTTTGACCACCCTACATTTACCCATTTCTCTTCATTCCACTTCCATTTCGGAGTTAAGACACTACCCTATCCACTCAATTTTTCTTAGAATTTTTAGTTAACCCCATGACCCCCATTTCATCTTACCAACTTACCATACTATTGCACAATCTATTCTTCTCACTGTCAAAATTGGGAATTTCCTGTGTTTTAGTCATTTTGACACCTTCCTCACACTCATTTTTCCTCATTCCACCTACAACTTGAAGCTAACACACAACATAACCTACTCAATTCTTTATATAATTTTTATCAGCTTCAAGGCCCTTTATTTCATCCACCAAACTCACACTTTCCTACACTCTATTTTTCTAGATTTCCATTCATTCACTCATTTCATTAACACCCTAGGGTTTTCATCATTCTTGAGGTGGGTTTTCAAAGGAGGGCCCCACCTCAGGCTTGAACCATTGACCATGCATGAAAGTAATGCTTCGCCATTGGTCGGAAGGTGCTTTGAAAGAGCTCAGTGTTTGACATTTTGTGAAAGGCTTATGGAAGGGGGGTATCATCTTTAGTTTTCTAGCCTATTTGCAACAAGATATAGTATGGGAAAGGTCACTCTTGCAGGCATGGATATAAGCCGATCATCTGACCTAATTGCTTCAGCTACAGGTATCCCTTCTCATGGAGATTAGTGGTTCAAGGGTATGGACCTAGATATTGAAAACTACAAGCAATTCCTCAAGCCTCATGCTAGAGAGGAGCCATAATTTATTTTTCCTTTCAAATACCTTAGAAACAAATATTATCTTTTGATGATGTTCATAATGAAGTACTTCACATGTGAAGGAAGATTCTTTAGGTTGTATAGGTGTCACGTCAGGCTTTTAATGCATTTTACCTCTATCAAAACACTTGATTTGCCACACTATTTATATAAGAGCTTGATTAAGATGGTTGAGAAGGTTAAGAGTAGAAAAAAAAGATCATCACACTAGTATTTTTCATCATGGCCTAATTAATCTCATTGTGTTGCATCACTTGTCCTCCATAAACATGACTTGGGAACACTTCTTAGAGAGATTGTCAACAACGCATTCTATCTTGCCTATTACATCATTGGAACAACCAATGGATATTGGCTCTTCTATCATGCCTAATCAGCCTTCAGATGTTCCTAAGGTTGTGGAATTTTTTCATACATATGAGAGGGGGAAGAGACAAGTATTTTCGCCTAAGTCTGCCAATAGTGCTCTTGCACTTGGCACCATTGTTGAACAATGTGAGATAGAGGAGAAACCTTTTTTCCATCAGTATAGTGAGTCAGTGACATTGGAGGCTAAGGTATCAGAGGAGGTGGAGGTCATATCAGTTGAAGAAATCATCAAAGAGAAAGATAAAGAAATAACATAATTTAAAGAGGCCTTCTCCATTGCCCAATCCCAAATTACTTTCCTTCAACAGGAAAATTTTCAATTGTAAGTGAATCGGCTCCTACAAAGCAAGTAAAAATCAAACATGGAGGAAAATAGAGATAAAGGAAAGAATATTATTCTTGTTTACAAAATGTGGGACATTGAGGCTGAAATACAAATAAGAAGACCAAGAAAAAGAGGCCTCAAAAGGGCGCTAGAGCAATAAAGATAGTCAACTCATAAATCTGAAGAGTTGACCTTTGATGAGCTTATTTCCATGGAGATCAATGAGGACAAAGAGCTTTGGTTTTAAACAGTTAATGAGCATTTGGAGGAGATTTTGAAGAAGGTTGAGAGGGATAACAAGCTGCAAAGACACATGGAAAACCATAATAGCACCAGGAACACCATTTCTCAAATAAGGCAGAAACAAGTGAAGAAAAGGTTTAAAGAGGTGCAAATGAAGCTCAAGGAGAAGGATAACTTGGGCTTATTGGCTTAATCTTCTTTAGTTATGTATCCCATCTCTCATAGGTTACATAGCACCAATTTTGAGAATTTTGGATCAATTTTGGTATTCTATATGATATTTTACGGAATTATGGAAATTTCTCATTGCAAAAGGGTAATGAACTTTTGTTACTTTTATTTTGGAGGAAACCAAATGGTGATTTATATACATGGATGGATGTATTTTGATGAGTACATCACAAATAAGGAACCCTCTTGGTAGGCCAAGCTGTAATTTGGGAGAAAAAGCTCAAAAACCACTCATTTTTCATGTTTCTGCCTCCTTTTTGGACCCTCTGTTATGCTTTTGAGCGATTTTGGGAGAATGGATTTTTGAAGGCCTTCCCGTGGTACTTTTTGAAAAATTAAATATGTTATAGAAAATAGACATAGAGGGCTAGTTGACCATTCTTGAAAAAGTGTATTTTGACTCATAAAAGTGCCTCTAAAGTGCATCCAAAGTTATGTTACGCTTTTGAAAAAAAAATTCACTCTTCTATCAGAAATGTCACAAATCAACATTGGATTCCTCATGACACTTTTCAAGCTCAGAAATGGTCACAAATTCGATGAAATGTTTTTCTATTAATTTTCATTAGAGTTATTGGGTTGGTTTTTGCCTCCTATCATGATGGAATATGTAATTGATGTAAGGGAAAAACACTCCTAGTTTATAGCTAAAATTCAGGGAATGGTTTCTAACCTCCCTAGGAACTAGGAAATGACTCATATTTTGAATTTATGATCCATTTTGGATCGGATTTCAACCCGATGAGGTGTAATAGTCCATATTTTATATAATTATACTCTCTTTAGTAATTTTTTGGGTTGGATAGTCTCATATTGCAGTGGAGCTCTTAATTGTAATCAACTTTTGGAATGAAATCAGAGACAAATTTGCAGGAATTGTATTGAGATACTTGTGGTATGCTTTGGAGCATCTATTTTTCTCATGTATTTTTATAATTTCATGCTTAATATCATGTCTTATTCTTCATATATGTTTATCTTGAGAAGAAATTATGTTTATGCATGCTCTGTTTTAGACAAGATTCACCATATTATGTTTATTTTCTTCTAAACTGAATTAATTCACCTTAGTGCTCATTCCAAATCTCCGCCATTTCATACTATACTCAATGACAGATTAATATGATTTCAAACAACCTATCTTTCCTCACATATTCTCTGTAGGTTCACCTTGAAGTTCGGACCTAAAAACCTTATACACAGTCCATTCATTGACTTTTCTATCCAACACTAAAAACACCAAAAAAACCTATTTACTGAGCTTATATACCTAGCCTAAGATCATGTACTCAGCCATTCATTTGATTACTAAAGTGACAATTAGAGAGCCCTCTCTGGTCTGGGTTGGGCTAGCTACCTGACCTAAATTTTGGTCTGTGGTTACCTTTCTCCAATCCTACTGTCAGCCTTGGGAAGTTGGGGAGAGTGATAATATTCTTGGCGCCGCTACCAGGGAACGATTGCTAAAAATTCCCTGGGAATATTTCTTTAATCCTCTCAAATTTAGACTTGTAGGTGACAAGCTCTAGCATTAAAAAATAGGCTGAATTCTAAAATCTGAGCCAAAGTCCAAAATTCCTATCTTAAGCTGGCTCCTAAAAGACATAGCAAGTCAAATCTAGACCCAAATCCTTCACCAATTATGTATGACCCTGAAAGTCTTTTTAGAAAGCATAAAACCAAGTCTCATAAGGTTGGACGAGCTATTCCTCCACTTGTTAAATCAAATTATCTGCCTATGAGATTTGTTACAGAAGATTTGTTCTGTAGTTTAGAACATGAAAAATATTTATTTAAAACTAAGTCTAAAACTTTTCTTTCATAAGCCACCTTTGATTCTTTCGATTTCGAGTCCTTTGCACCATTTTGTGAGTCTTTTGAATCCGAAATCGATAGTGAAGTTTGGTCTAATTTTCACAAACTCAAAGGCTTGGTAGAAAAGTTTTAGGAAACTTCAGAGAAGGCTTATTTTCAATATCAGTAGCAGAATTTTGCTTCACCTATCATTACACCTTATCATACAACTACATCATCAACCCCTCATTTCATTCCATCATTACCTCTGCAAGTTTTTACTCCATTAGCGCCTCCACCACCTCCTCCATTAGTCATGGCCAGATTTTCTTCATTAAACCTATCACTTCATCTTACTACACTACCTCAGAACTATGGTCAGAGGCTTCCTCTTTTCGATGGAATATCAAAGGTTACAAGTTATCAACATGTTGCTAAAGTGATTGACTTCATAGATCTTGAAGAGATCGACAATGACAATGCTAAGATGCACATCATTACACAAAGTTTATCTGGAGAGGTAAACAAATGGTTTCGATCTCTCACAACTGGTTCATTAGGTACTTCACATCGACCGATTTATTTTTTTATGGCGAAATGGGAAGAGAAGAAAAATCCATTGTAGATTTTAGTTGAGTATAATGCCTTGATAAGGGATCCCAATGAGTTTGTCCAGGACTTTACAATTATATTCAATAAAATATATGATTCAATTCTTGAGAATACTAAGTCTCCTCCAGGCCTTGATTTACTTCATTATCCTGATGGTTTCGATCTTGAAATGGCCTATTAGTTGAGGGAAAGAAACACATCAAATCTTGAAGAAATGCAGAGAAGCAGTGAGTGTGGAAGCAAATTTGATCATCAGGAAGTCTAAAGTCAAGATGGAGAAAAGGGTCACTATCAAAGAAGAAACATTCACTTCATCAGAAGGAAAATTAGATACCTTGATCAAGACCATGGAGAAGATGATGGATAAAATTTCCATTGCTAATCGACAAGATAAACCCTCCATTACAAATCCCAATTTCAGGTGCCAAAATCAGCAGCCTCAATACAGGATCAAGCAAAGGGAACAAAGGGGTCATGATCCACAAAGTCAGAAGCAAATTCACACTCCATGTTAGAAGAATTGTAATGAAGGCACCGATGAAGATAATGGAGAAGAAATTTCTGGCGAGAACCATTTATTTGAGGAAAATGATTAGCCTATTTTCCTCACTAAGGAAGATCAATTTTCTACAGAAACTTGTGCACGAGATGATCAGCAATTTGTCTTGTCAAATGATGACATGTTATCACTGCGCAAAAAATATTATCAGAGGGGATATCAAAATTTTCTTTCTCAAGTGCAGAGATAGTATGGCTTGAGGAATAGGAATGTTCCTATAACCTCCAATCAGAGAAAAAAAAAAAAAAGAACACTCAAGTAGATGCTCATCACAAAGAAGCTGCTACCCCAAACCAAAGTAAAGACAAAGGACCTGCTATTCCTAATCAGGCTAAAGTCAAGGAAGATTTTTCCAATAGTCAAATAAAATATAAAGAAGTACAAGGAGGATAGAAGAAAGAGTCTTCACAAAAAGCTCATCCTGAGAAGAAAGATGCACCATTGAAAGAGGTAGAAATTTTTTTTGTTGTTTTTTCTCTTGAAAATGAAATTTCCAAATTAAAAGTCTCCATTCCTGTAACTGAAATAGTTAAGAATGATCAGTAAAAAGTTCAAGATTCTAAGTTTCTTAGAGTTGACCAAATGTCTGACATGGTTAATGTGAGTGATGATCACCCAGAGCTTCTTTTTGGTCCTGCTGTTGATGGTGATTTAGAAGATAATGAAGTCCCTCCATTTTATCTAATCCTCAAAATCCATGACTTTATCCTCCATAATTCCATGATTGATTCCGGAGCCTCTCACAACCTCATTCCCAAGGCCATTATGGAAACATTAGGACTGGACATGACAAGACCTTATCATGATCTTTACTCATTTGATCCAGGAAGGGTGAAATGTCTTGGCCTCATCAAGGACCTAGTGGTGTCATTAGAGAAAATCCAAATTTCCTGATGGATGTTGTTGTGGCTGATATCCCTCCCAGATATGGAATTTTTCTTTCTCAGTCATGGGGAGAAAATATTATAGGTACATTAAAACTTTATTTTTCATATGCTACTATTCTTGTATTTGGACAACTTAGGAAACTATACCAGGAAAGTAAGATTAAGTACATGATCAGTAGCTGAGAAAATCCAAATAACCATCCTATACATGCTATTCATACAGATTTAGAGTCCTTTATCTTGTTCAATGTTGAATTTTCAGTGTCTTCTGAAGTTTTGATTGAATAAAATGCATAAAATTCTGAATTTTCAAATTCTGTTGCAGAACTGGAAAATGTAGAAATTTGTAAAAAAGTGCCAAATGGTTTGGAATAAAGTGCATCACCTAAAAAAATTTATGAAACAATGAAATAAATATAATTTTGTGGTACAACAGAAGTATCTCAAACAACAAGAAAAGTTCAGCTATCCGATTTATAGTTTTCGGATGAGGAAAGTAGTTTGTGGGCTATGGAATTCGATGGAGCTTTGGGCAAAGAAAGGGATGGTATTGGAGTGTGGATTCACAGCCCTGTAAATAAGTAATTAAAAATTCCTCCCAATTTTTGAATTTCCTCCTACAAGCTGGCTTTCTAATGTTCAAAAAATGAAACTGAGTATGAGGCTTTGATAGCCAGTCTGAAAATTGTGAAGAAGCTGGGTGCCACGAAGATTTCTGTATATGGTGACTTTGAGTTAGTAATAAAGCAAATGAAATGGGAATACCAGGCCAAGCATCCAAGGATGTGAACTTACCGAAATGCAGTGTTGTACATCCTCAAGACATTCTCTGAGTACACTTTATCATTGATTGCAAGAGATAACAATGTTATTGTTGATTCTCTTGCTACTTCGACGAGCATGTTCAAAATTCCATTGTATCCCAATAAGAAGTACAAGATAAATGTAAAACATCGTCGTGTTATCCCATAAAATGTTCAGTATTGGCAAGTCTTTCAAGATGATAAACAGATCAACAACTTCTTGCAAACAGAAGAGGAATTTGTGAATTCTCAAATGGACAACCAATGTTATGAAGATGACCAAGAAATCCATGCAACAAAGATGCACGTGATTCAGCTGAAAGATAACTCTATTCCAAGAGGTTTGGTAGCTTTTGAAGATAATTTTGATCAATATGATGTTGCATGCAAAACTACCATGTTACCGAAAGAGGTGGGCATGGAAGATCTCAATCTTGGCACTCCAAGAAAGCCAAAGATGGAAAAAATTTCAAAATATTTGAGTGCAGAAATGAAAGGTAAATATGTAGTGCTCATGTTTTAGTTTGCTGATTTATTTGCTTGGGAATATTCTGATTTGAAATTATATGATAAGAGCATAATTCAACATACCATTCCCTTGAAGCCAGATCATACACCTTTCTGCCAGAAGCTAAGGAGAATGAATCCCAATTTGCTGCCCTCTATTAGGAAGGAGGTAGAAAATAGATTATTTACAGCTATTATCATAGTACTTCTTCAATTCTCATATTGGACATCTAATATAGTGCCAGTGAGGAAGAAGAAATGAGAGACTTTCTTGTGCATTTATTTTAGAAATATGAACAAAGTGTAATTGAAGGACAATTACCCACTATTGAAGATGGACCATATTCTCCAAAGGGTAGTTGGATCTTCTAGACTTTCATTGTTGGACGAATACTCTGACTTTAATTAGATTCTTGTCCATCAAAATGATCAAGAAAAGATAACATTCACAACACCTTGGGGTACCTTCATGTATGCGAAAATGCCTTTCAGATTGAAGAATGCAGGGGCCACTTTCAGCGAGCAATGGACATTTATTTCGCCAATGAAAATGATGTCTTTTTGGTCATTTATCTTGATGATATCACTGTTTTTTGCAAGACAAATGAGAAGCACTTGCAACACTTGAAAACAATTTTACAAAGATGTAGAAAATTTAGCATATCGTTGAACCCAAAGAAGAGTATTTTCGATATGGAGGAAGGTAAATTGTTGGGCCATATCATATCAAAAGATGGAATTAGGATATATCCTTCAAGGATTGAAGAAATTTAGACCTTGCACTATCCTAGGAGAAGAAAGGAAATTCAGTCATTCAATGGAAAAATCAATTTTTTGAGAAGGTTTGTTCCCAATCTTGTTGAACACTTAAGGCAAATTACTGACATGTTGAAGAAATATAGTGAAGTAAAATGGCCTGAAGAGGTGAATAAATCATTCAATCAAGTTAAGTTGGCTTTATCTCATGCTCCTATTCTTATTATTACGGGTTATACACTTGATTTTATCATTTTTCATTTTCCTTAGAGAATACTCTTGTTGTTGTCCTCATGCAAAAGAAAAATCAGAATACAGAGCAGCCCATCACCTGCTTTAGTAGAACCATAAGAGCCATAGCCTTGAAGTACAACATCATTGAGAAACATGCATTGGCATTAGTCAAAGTATTGAAGGACTTCCGTGTCTACATTATCCATTCTCATGTCATTTCATATGTTCCAAATGTTGTTGTCAAAGATGTGCTAACAAAGAATGATCTTGAAGGGTGGCGAGGTAAATGGATTGATGCTATGTTAGAATATGACTTGGATATCAAGACCACAAAGATGATAAAAGGGCAGGGCCTAGCGAAGCTTATGGCGGATTCAAATCTCCATACCTTGGGCATCAATTTTATTGCTGCATTATCTCAAGAACAAGATGCTGAAACATTACCTGAGGTATTTGAAATTTTCTCTTTATCACCTTGCCATGCTGATATAAATCATGTTTTGCAACACTTGAATCATCCTCCTGTGTTTCTAAGTATTAAGGATATATATTTGAAGTTAAGAGCTCTTAAGTACTGCATTCTTAATGGTGTCTTATATTGGAAATATCTGGGGTGGAGTGTTGCTAAATTGTTTGGTTGAAGGAGAAGTAGAAAAAGTCATGACATATTTTCGTAAAGGTGTTTGTGGCGGTCATATTTATTGAAATACTATAGCTAATAATATCTTGAGGGCAGGATGCTATTGGCCATGTTTATTTTCTGATGTTTATAAAACAGTCATGAGATGTCATGAATGCCAAATATTTCATGGAAAGAGGAAGTTCTTGCCTTTTCCCTTAAAACCAATTGACGTGCAAGCACCATTCCAAGATACTTGACTTCATTAGCAAGATCCATCCTCCATCATCAACTTAGCACAAATGGATACTCAATGCCACAACTTATTTCACCAAATGGATTGAAGGCATCCCTACGAGGCAAGCTACTAACACTGTTATCATTTAGTTTCTTGAGAACAATTTTCTGTCTCGTTTTGGATGTCGGTAGAAGATCATAACTGAAAATGCAGTTGCATTGATGTCCAAGTAAATTATTTATTTTTGTGACAAGTATCACATTAGGCTTGGTCATTCAACAACATACTATTCTCAGTGCAACGGGCTTGCTGAATCGTCAAATAAATCTTTAGTGAACATAATCAAGAAGATGATGTAAGAAAACATGAGAAATTGGCACACAAAGCTCACCAATGCTCTATGGGCGGATAGAGTTAGCATAAATAGATCAATCAACATGTCACCTTTCTAGCTCATGTATGGTGTTTACACGGTGCTCCCCATTTCTCTATTTGTACCGGTGATGAAATTTTTTCAAGAGATCGATAGTGAGCCTAATGAAATTCAACGAAGAATCATCCAAATGATCCATATACAACAGTCAAGAGATGAAGTCTTCAACCATACTTCAAAGCTTCCTGAGAAAATAAAAAACATTTATGATAGGAAGACCAAAGATGATGATTTCAAGCTTGGGGATGTTTTTCTTCATTGGGATGCCCAGAATGAAGATAAGAGTAGGCATGGAAAGTTCGACAATCTATCTAAAATACCTTACAAGATCACTGCATTCAGAGGTAAAAAAGCATTTATACTATAGGATCTTGAAGGGCAAGAAGTGCTGGGAGGAAAAATCAATGGTAGGTTCCTCAAACACTATCTAACTTGATCATTGAAGAAGAAATTCTCTATCATTGTACATGTCATTTTAAATTTGATGTCCCAACAATAAGGAAGTTTTTTGTAGAAGTTAGAAGCCTGCGGAGAACACCACGAGACTTCTACATTCAGCGTATGTTTTCTTCCAAAAAGTTTAAAAAAGTTTCAGTCAGTTGTCAAGTGAGTTTTTTCTATTCAAAGTCATTTCCTGAATTAGTTCATCATTTCCATTTTGTCAGAGCTTTTCAAAGAACAGTTTGACTCCATTTCCCAATGGTAAGGCTACCTGATCTACAATGTTATTGACACCTCCTAAGGGATATTCCATCCCCACTTGGAGCCAATGTTATCTCAGGTATTTTAGTGATCAAATAACTCTATCATTTTTTTTCCATAAAGTCATAGGTCAATTTTTTTTTTATTACTTTTTTGAACCAGTTCTCAGAAAATAATTTTGGTCACTGAAGAGTTCTAAATAATGTATGATGCTTCATCATTTCATTCATTGCCACCATCATTGTCAAGGTCATCTCCATCATAATAAGTTTCAAGTTCACCATCTCCATCATCATCATTTCAAGAGGTCTAGGGTTTTGTCACTCCATCTCATATAGGTCACTGTCTAGGTTCATCTTTGCCTTTGAAGTACCTTAAAAATTTCACTTAAAATAAGGCAACAACCATCCATTCCATTCATAAAACGCAAAGGAAGGAGCTAAAATTTTTGGAGATGAAATAAACACCACCTATCTTGTTTCATATGGTTTAAGTTTTCAAAAAAAAGTTCAAAATATCCCCGTTCTATCTCACTGTCTCATTTAAAAGTAGAAATCCTGTCTCACTATCTTATTAGAGGATCAAAAAATCATTTTAACTGTCAAAGAGCTCCAAAAGTGGTCAAATTTGACTGATTTTCCCATTCAAATACAAAGGGGCCATTTCCAATATTTAAATATTCCTTATTTGTTTTCAAAGAGTCATATCCAAAATGAGAGAATTTCAAAGGTTTTTGAAAAGAAGTCTTAATATCTCATTTAAAAGGAGAAGTTTGTCTTATTGTCTCATTCAAATGTCCATAAAGTCACCTAAAGTGTCAAATATTTCAAAAGAGGTTCATTCTAACTTCTTATCTCATTTGAAGGAGATAAAGGTCACTTTCAAGTGCAAAAAGGTCAAAAGAAGGTCATTTTTAAGTTTCAAAGGCTAAATGTCATCTCAAAGTTTATAAAATGCAAAGGAAACTTAATTTTATTCATTGTTACCCTTTTCATGTATGTGAGAGAAGATCTCCACCTGACTTACCCTCCATAGTCTCTAAAATCCGAAGCACAAGGCTTAAATCCCATTAAATTCACTTCCAATCCTTCAAAGATCATCTTTGTTACGCTTATGGGCATCGTATTTCATTGCTGGACTGTTGTGTTACGCTTTTGATAGCACTACGCAATGTTGTGTTACCCTTTGTAGGCGGTGCACAAGCACTATGCACAAAGTGTTACACTCATGTCTCCATTGTTACGTGTCTGTAGAACATTGTTATGCTTCTGTAAAGAAGAATTTTTCTACGTTTAAATCTTGGGAACCCTCCATGCTTTCAAAGCTCGAGGTACATACATTTTTGGCCTCCATACAAGGTAATACTCCATCCTAATGCATCTTTTTGTCAGATTTTTAAGGTTTTAAAAATCATTTAATGTCACTTATGTCTTCTCCATACAATTCAATGTCGATACATAATAAATTTATTTTAATAAACGCTAACCTACCCATTAACTAAACGATAACCCTAACACATAAACCACAACCCATACCTCCCATATGATCCATCATCACACTCCTATCACCTACACCACTACCCCTAACATGTCTAATACAATCAAACCCTAACTCAAGCTTTTCCGCTGTGAAAATAGTGAAAACCTTGGCATTGACTGTGTTTTAGGCTTTTGAATACCTTACACCCATCCATTTGCCCTCATTCGACTTGTAATATGGAGCTAAGGTGCCATACTCCTAATTGATTTTTTATCAAAATTTTTTATTAGCTCCATGGCCCTAAAACACCAAAAACACTTTTTCACTAGTTATTCTCATAGTTTAAACTGAGAATTTCCTATGTTTTGAGGTTTTTACCACCCTACACTTACCCATTTCTCTTCATTACACTTTCATTGTGGAGTTAACACACTACCCTTTCCACTCAATTTTTCTCAGAACTTTTACCTAACCCCATGACTCCCATTTCATCTTACCAACTTACCCTACTATTGCACAAGATAATCTCATCGTCAAAATTGGGAATTTTCTGTGTTTTAGGAATTTTGACACCTTCCTCACACTCATTTTTCCTCATTCCACCTACAAATTGAAGCTAACACACAACATAACCTACTCAAATTTTTCTAGAATATTTATCAGCTTCAAGGCCCTTCATTTCATCCACCAAACTCACACTTTCCTACACTATGTTTTTCCAGATTTCCATTCATTCACTCCTTTCACTAACACCCTAGGGTTTTAATCATTCTAGCGAAAAACACAATGGGAAGTGACAAGAAAATATTCAAAGGAGGGTACACCTCAGGCTTGAACCATTCACCATGCATGAAATTAATGCTTCGCCATTGGCCAGAAGGTGCTTTGAAAGAGCTTCGTGTTTGAAATTTTGTGAAAGGATTATGGAAGGGGGGTATCATCTTTAGTTGTCCAGCCTATTTGCAAAAATATATAGTACGGGAAATGTCACTCTTGTAGGTATGGAGATAAGCTTATCGTCTGACCTAATTTCTTCAACTACATGTATCCCTTCTCATGGATATCAGTGGTTCAAGGGCGTGGACTGAGATATTGAAAACTACAAGAAATTCCTCAAGTCCCATGCCAGAAAGGAGCCATAATTTATTTTTCCTTTTAGACACCTCAGAAACAAGTATTCTCCTCGAATGATGTTCATAATGAAGTACTGAACATGTGAAGGAAGATTCTTTTGGTTGTATAGGTATCACATCAGGCTTTTGATGCATTTTACCTCTGTCAAAACACTTGATTTGCCACACTATTGTTATAGGAGCTTGATTAAGATGGATGATAAGGTTCAGAGTAGAAGAGAATATCATCACACTAGTATTTTTCATCATGGCCTAATTAAGCTCATTGTGTTGCATCACTTGTCCTCCATAAACATGACCTAGGAAAACTTCTTAGAGAGATTGTCAGCAATGCTTTCTATCTTGCCTATTACATCATCAGCACAACCAATGGAGATTGGATCTTCTAGCATGCCTAATTAGCCTTCATATGTTCCTAGGGTTGTGGAATTTGTTCACACATAATATGAGAGGGGGAAGAGACAAGTATTTTCACCTAAGTCTGCCAAGGGTGTTCTTGCACTTGGCACCATTGTTGAACAATGTCAGATAGAGGAGCAACCTTTTTCCCATCAGTATAGTGAGTCAGTGCCACTAGAGACTCAAGTCTCAGAGGAGGTGGAGGTCAGATCAGTTGAAGAAATAATCAAATAGAAAGATAAAGAAATATCACAATTGAAATAGGCCTTCTCCATTGCCCAATCCAAAATTACTTTGCTTCAGCAGGAAAATTTTCAATTGCAAGTGAATCAAATCCTACAAAGAAAGTAAAAATCAGACATGGAGGAAAATAGAGGTAAAGGAAAGAAGATTATTATTATTGACCAAATGCATGACATGGAGTTTGAAGCACAAACAAGAAGACTAAGAACAAGAGGCCTCAAAAGGGCGTTGGAGCGAGAAAGAGAGTCAACTCATCAATTTGAAGAGTTGACCTTTGATGAGCTTATTTCCATGGAGATCAATGAGGACAAAGAGCTTTGGTTTTCAAGAGTTAATGACCATTTGGATAATATTTTGAAGAAGGCTAAAAGGGATAACAAGCTGCAAAGACACATGGAAAACCACTATCGCATCGGGAACACCATTTGTCAAATAAGGTTGAAACAAGTGAAGAAAAGGCTTAAAGAGGAGAAAATGAAGCTCAAGGAGAAGGATAGCTTGGAATTATTGGCTGAAGCTTACTTATCTATGTATCCCATCTCTCAAATTTTCCATAGACCAATTTTGAGAATTTTTGTTATTTTATATGATTTTTTGTAGAATTCTGGAAATGTCTCATTACAGAAGGGTAACGGACTTTTTCTACTTTTATTTTTTTGGCAACCAAATGGTGATTTATTTACATGGATGGATGTATTTTGATAAGTCAATCACAAATCAGGAACCCTCATGGCAGGACAAGCTGTAATTTGGGAGAAAAGGCTAAAAAACCACTCATTTTTCATGTTTTTGTCTCCTTTTTGGACCCTCTATTACGCTCTTGAGTGACCTTTGGAGAATGGATTTTTGAAGGCCTTCCATGGTCCATTTTTTAAATTTCAAGATGTTATGGAAACTAGACACAAAAGGCTAGTTGAAAATTATTTTAGAAGTGGATTTGGACTCTTAAAAGTGCCTCCAAAGTTCTGTTACGCTTCCGCAAATTGTTTTTACTCTTCTGTTAGAAATGTCACAAATCAACATTGGATTCCTCAGGACACTTTTCAAGCTCATAAATGGTCATAAATTCGAGGCAATTATGCCCTATGAGTTGTGATTAGAGTTATTGGGTTGGTTTTTTCCTCCTATCATGATGGAATTTTTAATTAATGTAAGGGACAAACACTCCTAAGAAGAGAAGTATTCTTTTTATGATTTTCCCTTGGAGGGTTTTTTCCTTGGCTTGGAGCCTATATCTTGTGTTCTTTGTATTTTTGTGATCTTCATGTTTTTGTAATTGTTTGATGAAAAAGTAAATATAAAATAATAAAAGGCCAAAAAATATAAAAAATGATTATCAATATAAGAAGAATAGACTTTAATCTACAAATACCTTGATTTTCCAACAATTATGTGTCTAAAATTCACTTACGTGTTACACTCATATCTTTTTTTAAATATTAAATAATTATGTAAGTTGTCCTCACTTTAAAAAAAGTGCACAATATTTCTCCATTGATGTACCTTCTTTCTATTTGATGAATCTTTCATATAGGCAAAGAATAATTGTATTGTAAATTTTTAAATCTAGGTGATCCACGCCTACTTGTAAATACTAGACTAGCGAAGTTGTGGGTTAAAAAAAAATGGATATATTAATATGTTAATCTTCATATGTTATCATGCTTGAAGTCAAAATGCATTGACTTCTCATTTTATAATGGGTTCATTGTGTGGAGAGTTTTGTGCTTAGAGAATTCATTGTGCGGAAAGATTTCATTGTGCGGAGTTTTTTCTGGACTCTGCACAACCTTTAATCAATTAATTAGTGGTAGAGATACAATATTTAAACCATAAATTATCAATAAATAATAATTACATAATACTTTAAATATTTTCAAAACTATCAAAAAAATGAAAATTAAAATAAACATTTATAATAGATCACTAATACCTGCATGAATAATTGGAAAGCGTCCACACTCAAATATTTTTATCTATCTGTAAATAAATGCATTAAAAGTAATATTATTTAATATATTTAGTTAAAGTAGATTCCAAAACCATGTGTTTAATTGAATGTATCTACGTAATTCATAGTTTGCATGTCATTAATTATCCAAGCAATTTATTATATGCTTTTATCAATTATTTATGTCTTTTTCAAATTTCTTCACTATCACTAAATTTTCTTTTTCCCTCTTATTAGTTCCTGCCACATGCACGATGGGGACTATAGTAATAAAAAATGTGAAGTTTACATTATTTTTTCCTTGTTAGTGTTAGAAATAACAAAACTTAATGAAACCTTTTAAGGATGACAATGTATTTTCATAATAATCATCTTATTTGGCCTCTTCCCGAGGCAAGAGCATATAAGCATGTGAGAAATAATGAAACTTAACAAATGTTTTTAAGGATGACAATGTATTTTTTTAAGGATGACAATGCATTTTCATAATGATCATCTTATTTTGCCTCTTCCCGAGGCGAGAGGCTATAAGCATGCGAGAGGCTATAAACATATGTTATATCGATATGTTCTCCTAAAATTTTGAAAGAGATAGAATAATGCTAGCATAAGTTTCATATATTAAATGTTATGCGACAATGAAAATTCGCTTGGGAGGAAAACAAACTTCAATAGAGGTATTTCTGAGAGGCAAACAAAATTCAATAGAGGTATTTCTGAGAGGCAAGAAAACTACAATAGGTGTATTTATACCATCTGTGAATGCATGTTGCTACGGTGTGTCGTGGCACGGACAAAGATGTGGCAGTGAGCTAGAAAAATAGCTGATGATAGACATACCTCATGATTAACTGATTCTGCATCCCCTAGAAATTACACTCAGATATGAACATGATAGGAACTTAGACTAGGCTGCTGGAATGTTTAGTTCCTTGTATTGAATCTAAGTGTTTATGGTGGTTTTTGTTCTTCTCAGGCCTCCCATTTATATCTCATTCACATTTGAAAGAAAATTTTATCGGGAGATATCGGGGGATATTAGGACTTTTCCAGGCTACAAACCCATCCCTTTTGGAGAATGAGAAATCAATCCCACTAGAAAATTGTCGTGAACTCGTTGTCGAATAAAGGTGTTTGAAATTGGGAAAAGTAGTAAAGTTTAGACGAAGTGAAGTCGCTTACAGAGAGATTCTAGCCAGGGTATCCTTCCCCTTCCCAAATCAGAGATTAACTGGATTGGATTTGATATGCTCTCCCAGTCACTATGCAATAATCTCACTTTTTTTCCTCCCATATCCAACGCAGTGTGCCTTTAGTTTGGTATACAGGTCTCGCTCTTTCCTCCTGCATCATTCTAATTGTTCACTGTTGTTTGCAGATTTATTTGTGGGTATTCCTTTTCAGATACAGATCTCGCAACGCATGATATGCCTCCAGTGCATGATGGAATATTCTAACTGCACAAGATCCACTAAAGTGCAATATCCTCAACGAGAAATAGACAACAATACAAAGCAACATAAACAAAAACTACAACAAATAGAGACATACACATAAAACACTTTGAATAAACCAGGATAGTAGAGACATTTTATTATATTTTCTGAAATGAGGAACAAGTAAAAAGTGTACTCAGAATGATAGCTTCTTGGCATGCTCAAGGCAGGCTGAAATGATCTCTCCCTCCTCTATCAGAAGCTCTGCTCAATCTCTGCTCTGTGTTGTTCCTCCTCTACGTAGTCTTGCTAGAAATGATGTTGGTGGATTAAAAGTGACTACAAGATAGGGCTACTCCGTTGCTCAAAAAATTCTGAATCTTGGACACCAGCCTCTTCTCTAAAAACCTAGAAAAACCCACAAAGAAATTCTGGAAAGGTTGACCTTGAAATTTGAACCTCTTGGGATGACTATGCTCTCCTGATGGGTATGCTGGCCTCTGTGATGAAAGTGTTGAAAGAAGGGCCTCCAAATATCCAAGGAACTCAACTATGGAAGGGATGATCCCCTCACCAACCTCCAGACTAAAATCTCACGAAGTTCCTCCTCTCCTAGAGTTGCTCTCCTATATGACCGTGTAACCCTCTGAGAGACTGTGCTGCCCTAGAGATGACTGCGTAATCCTAGTGGCTGAAACAATGAAGCTACTCTCAAAAACTGGTGGAATGGATCCTCTCCTAAGTGGGCACTCGAAGTCCCCCGAGGACGAGGTTGGGATCTCCGCTTGGAGACACCCTTATGCTAAACAACACTATAGAATCAGCTAAACATATTAAGCAAGCTTTAGTCTTGATAGACATAAAATCATAAGATGTAAGAAAGAATGAGAAAGTTTTCCTCCATCCCTTTTTATGCTAGTTGACCCCTACATTCCCTTGAGCCCACCAATGTTGTGTTGCCCCTCTTGCCACACTGTCCCTTGCTGTGCTGCGTTTCCTCTCCCACGTTGCCACTACGCTGCCTGGCCCCACGCTTCCACTGCGCTGTCATAGATGCCTCCTCTCCTGCATTGTCACTTAGCCTCATGGGCCCCACTTTGCCTTTTAATTATTATGCCTAGTCACTTTAGGAATTTTTTTTTATTCTAATGTTTAATTCATGGGTCCCCTCACCCCTTTATTTCCTGCTGAACTTTAGAAAGGCAAAATTAACCAAAAATGAATATTCCAATTAGCTGTTTGCTAATTGGGAATATTACAGTCCACCTCGCTAATTTGTTGCTTGTCCTCAAGCAACTACAAATATGGATTCTATAGGATATTCTCCCTCTCCCATGTGGCATCCTCATCTAGAAGGTTCCTCCAGCGGATCAGATATTCCTTGACTGTCCTACTCCTCAGTTGTCTCTCCAGAGTGTTGAGAATGGCTAATGGTTGCAACACCAAATGCCCCTCATCATCTGTAGGTGGGAGCTCCATAGTGGCAGTCACCTGCTATTCCAGATCTTTCTTCAAGGACGAGACATGGAAGATGTTATGGATCTGGCTTTCAGCTGGTAGCTCTAGCTCATATGCCACCTCACCAACTCATCTAATCACCCTATATGGCCCATAGAAGTGGGGTTTCACCTTCTTGTTTCCCTTGTGATTCAGTGTGGACTACTTGTATGGCTGAAGGCAGAGATAAACCAAATAATCTACCTCAAACTCTCTCTCTATGCGGCCTATGTCTGCATACAACTTCTGTTGGTTCTGCATTGTGGCTAGGCATCCTTGAGGACCCAGAGGGTTTATTGGCTCTCTTGGACCCAATCTTTGGCCCTTTGGGTCTTTCTTGCTCCAAACATAACATCAAAAAAAGTTAGAGAATGATATCCATACAAAGCATAAAACAAAGACATACCGATCGACATATGGAATGCCATGTTGTAACAGTATTCCCCCAAGTGGAACCACTGCAACCATGCTTTCTATTGCCCCGAGACATAGTTTCTCAAGTAGCCTTGTAGCCACTTGTTCACTATCTCTATTTTCCCATCCCTTTGCGGGTGATAACTGGTACTGGGTGTCAACTCGGTACCCACCAAATGGAATAACTGCTGCCAAAATCCACCCATGAACTGACTGTCCTGATTACTGATTATGGTATTTGGGAGACCATGGAGCTTGAAAACATCCCTGAAGAATAACTTGGCCACCTGTGAAGCAGTGTACCATGCGGAGATGGTGAAAAATGTGCATAGTTTGTTAGTTGATCCATAACTACAAAGATGCAATCCTTGCCCTGCATTGGTATTTGGGATGTCGACCACAAAGAAATGATTTGTCATGTTGGATGCCCCCATGGTCACTGCTAATGCTGGAAAATATCGCATGCACTGCATGCTCTTGGTACTTGGAACCAACACAGAGAGCCCATCAAAACTCTCTGTTGGTATGCCTCTCCACTGCACTATTTGGGAATCAATGAAGTTATGTGTGGCATTTTGTCCACCAAAATTTACACACTCTATCCCTAGACCATGCCTCAGATTCTCAGCATAAAATAATTGGGAACTCCCTGCAAGGATGCAAAAACTCCTTTGGTGGGTGTAAACACTGTTTTTGCTGCTGCTGGGAGAGGTGGTGGTGGATTATCTCCTCCTGGTGCACCAACGTTGGCATCTCCTTCCAACTCCTCATATGCCTCTTCTTCTCCCTCACTATCGGAGAAGACCTCAATATATTTTGCCTTCACTATGGCACAACGATTACCCGATGCCTATGGATCCTGAAAAGTGAAGCATAACTTCCTCCATCTCAAGTCTCTCCGGGTATCATCATCCAATGGCCCATGGAGCCAACACAACCATGTCTTCTGCTGCCCCGAGACATAGTTTCTCAAGTAGCCTTCTAGCCACTAGTTCACTATCTCTATTTTCCTATCCGTCTATGGGTGATAAATGTAATTGGGTGTCAACTCGGTACCCACCAAACGGAATAAATCTTTCCAAAATCCGCCCATGAACTGACTATCCTGATCATTGATGATGGTATTTGGGAGACCATGGAGCCTGAGAACATCCCTGAAGAATAACTTGGCTACTTGTGAAGCAGTGTACCATGCGGAGATGGTGAAAAATTGTGCATAATTTTTTAGTTAATCCATAACTACAAAGATGCAATCCTTTCCCTGCACCATGGGCAACCCTGTGATGAAATCCATGGAGATGCTCTCCCATTTCACCTATGAAATAGGAAGTGGTTGTAGAAATCCTACAAGATGAATCAATTCCCCTTTGTTCCTCTATCAAACCTCGCACTCCCTGACATGCCAAAGTACGTCCTCCTTGAGGCCCCTCCATGATAACTTCTCCCATATGTCCCTATAAGTCTTGGTGAACCCCTGATGACCTGAAAGCAGTGAGTCATGGGCTGCACACAAGATATTCTCCCTGAGCTGGGAGTTACTTGTCAAGTAAATCATGTCCTGGTAATAGATGACCTCATCCGTCACCTGATATCTATCATTTATCACCTGTCCATCCAACACGTCACAAGAAAAACAATCCTTGGAATACTCCACCAACAACTAGGCTCTCTAATCTACATCAAGGCTCATTAAAGACAACACTGTTAGCCTTCGTGATAGGACATATGCCACCACATTTTTATTCCCCTTGACATACTCGATGTCAAAGTTAGAGGTCTGTATTTTTCTGACCCACTTCTGATATCTCTCTTGCATCTATTTCTACTCAAGAAAAAACTGGAGACAGTTGTGGTGAGTCCTCACTCGAAATGTGTTACCCACCAGGTTCTTCTGGAACTTGACCAACACATGCATGATGGCCAGCATCTCTTTGTCGTATACCAAGTACAATATCTCATGGGGAAGTATCTTTCAAATCTCGAAAGTGATATGCTGGCCCCCCTGCATCAAAACTACTCCTACCCGATCTCCTGAAGCATCACACTCCAACACAAAGGGCTGCGTGAAATGTGGAAATGATAATACTAGACAACTGCTCATAAATTCCTTAAGCTTTTCAAATACCCTCTGCACAACATCAATCCATCCAAAGGCCCCCTTCTGAGTGAGGTCTATGAGGAGTGCTACAAGATATGAACATCCCTTGAAAAACTTCCGGTAGTAGGTGTAGATGCCTACAAACCCCCGAAGTTATTTCACATTCTTTGGTGCCAGCCAATCTTGGATGGCCCGAATATTCTCCTCATGGAATCTTACCCTTTCCACTCTGATGATATTCCCCAAGTAGAGAATCTATGCAAGCCCAAAATCACACTTAGATAGCTTAGCATAGAAATGCTATTCCTCCAAAATATGGAGCACAACCTCAATATGTTGCAAGTGATCCTCGCATGTGCAGATATAGATGAGAATGTCATTGAAAAATACCCGCACAAACTTCCTCAGCTAACCATAGAAGATGTGGTTCATACAAGATTGGAATGTTCTAGAGCATTGGTCAGCCCGAAGGGCATCACCAAGAACTCATAGTGGACATAATGGCATCTAAACACAGTCTTGGGGACATCCTGGTCCCTCACCCTTATCTGATGTTATCTCGACCTTAGATCTATCTTAGAGAAGAAATTCGCTCCCCTCAACTCATCCATCAGCTATTCAATCCTGGGGATTGGGTGAAGTTTCTTCACGGTTTTATTGTTGAGTACCTTGTAGTCGATGCACATCCTTAATGTGTCATCCTCCTTCTTCACCAAGACTACGGAAGAAGTAAAGGGACTAGTACTGGGCCTAATGTGTCCCAACACCAAGAGCTCATGTATGGATTTCTCAATCTCATCCCTGTAGGCTTTCGAGTGCCTATAGCGGTGGTGATCACTACCTGGATCCCCTGCTCTAGCTCAATAGTATTCTCCAATCTTATATCTGGTGGCTGCCCTAGTGGTATGTACCCAAAAACTGTGGAGTAACGGTCCAATATAGACTATACATCAGGATGCACTGGCTGTCCTATAGCTCCTGCCTCTGAAATCCATAGCTCCACTGCCCACTCTACATCTCCCTTCTGGAAATATGCCTCCATCCGGTGTGCCGAAACTGTTTGGGGAGGGTATGTGTGCATGCCCTTGATCATCACATGCATCCAAATCTTCTTATTCATCCACTCCATATCCAATGTCTCCCAATCTATAGTGACCTTAGTAAGCATGATAAGCCATTGCACACCCAATACCACATTGGTATCTAGGATTTCGACCATAAAGAAATGATCTGTCATGGTGTATGCCCCCAAGGTCACATCTAATGCTGGAACATACCGCATGCACTGCATGGTCCTGGCACCTGGAACCAACATGGAGAACCGATCAAAACTCTCTGTTGGTATGCCTCTCTGTTGCACTATTTAGGAATCAATGAAGTTATGTGTGGCCTTATGTCCGCCAACATTGATACATGTTGTCCCTGGATTATGCCTCAAACTCTCAGCATAAAATACTTGGGAAATCCCCGCAAGGTTGCAAAAAATCCTTTGGTGGGTGTAAACACTGCTCCTGCTGTTGCTAGGGGAGGTGGTGGTGGATTACCTCCTCCCGGTGCATCAACGATGGCATCTACCTCCAGCTCCTCATATGCCTCTTCTTCTCCCTCACTGTCAGAGAAGACCTCAATGTAGTGTGCCTTCCCTGTGGCACAATGATTACCTGATGCCCATGGATCCTGGAAAGTGAAGCATAGATTCCTCTGTCTCAAGTCTCTCTGGGTATCATCATCTAATGGCCCTCGACCTTGGTTCCCCCTTTTTTGGAACACTAGTTTTTGGGGAAAAGGAGCTCTCTTCCTTGCTAGGGCATCCTGCAAGTCCCTAATCCTCTCTACTACATCCTGCAACGTAGTGGGACTAGTGTATCTGACTAGCCGATGCAATGGTTATGCTAACCCGTCAATAAACATATATACCCTCTTGGCCATCGACAAGTCTATCACCATCACAGAAAGTTTCAGGAACTTGGAAATGTAAGTCTCCAAGCTTCCTGACTGCTTGAACTTAGTCAACTCAACGAAGTGTTCCTCCGGGTCCTTTCGGTCAAATCTCTCCACTAACCTCCAAGTGAACTCTGCATACACTGTCAACCCTGCATGACCCAGCATGGACATCCCATGGAACCACTAGTTGTGGGCTTCCCCCTTAAGGTGCAGCACTGCCACCTTGATATCCTCTACCTCTGCCATTTGGTTCAGGTAAAAATAGATTTCCAGCTTCTCCACCCAAGCCTTAGCCGGAAACTTTGCTGATCCATCAAAGGTAGGAGAGAAAAATATACCTACAGTACATTGCAAGTCATTCACCTGCGTGTGCCCTCCTCCTCTATTTGGTTGTGGGGTATACTATTTTCTTCAGCTGGAAAAACTCGTTAAAGGTGAGGGCCTCTCCAAACTCCTGCCCATACGACTGATACTTTGCAAAATATTCCCCGTAATGAGCCACCTCCGTCTCCTGGAGCCCTCCCATTCCTGCTCCTAAAGTCAAGAAAGTAGGCATGGTGGAACGTGGGGGAGTGCGTAGCACCACCTGCTGCGCAACGTTCTGCTCCAAAACATGGTGAGAAGTACTAGACCCTTCTCTCTTGTGAATCTCCCTTGGAATCTCATGCTGTCTGTTCTCTCTGGAAATATTTTTCCCCATTTCCCCTATCTTTCTAGAAAGCTTCTATATATATTTCAAGACGATTTTACCAACCTCCTTCCCATCATCTATCTCATCTACCATTGGTGCCTTCCCTTTGTCTTCCTTAACCGGAACGTTGTCCTCTTTTGCAAGCGTGATTTTGAGCCTACGCTCTTTCTCCCTGTACATTTGCTTTCAGTAAGTGATGAACTCTTTGCCTTCGGGTGTCATAGACTGATTTCTCCATAGGCTGAGCTAAGTCTATGAGCTTTGATACCATTGTAATATCCCAAACGGAAAATAGACAGCAATACAAAGAAGCATAAACAAAAGCTATAAAAAATAGAGACATACACAAAAAACATTGCAAATAAACCATAATAGATGAGCCATTTTTATATATTTTCTAAAATGAGGAACAAGTACAAAGTGTGCTCAAAATGATATCACCGTGGCCTGCTTAAGACCCGCTGAAATTATTTTTCCCTCCTCTATCAGAAGCTCTACTCAATATTTTCTCTACGCTGCTCCTCCTCTACGCAGTCCTGCTAGAAATGTTGCTGCTAGATGAAAAGGGACTCGGAAGATGGGGGCCCTCTCGCTACCTCGAAAATTATGAAACTCAGACATCGGTCTCTCCTCCAAAAACCCAGAATAACCCACGAAGGAATTCCGGAAAGGCTAACCCCGGAAATTCACCCTTGGGATGACTACGCTCCCCTGCTGGGTACGCTGGCCTCTATGATGAAAATGTTGAAATAAGGGCCTCCAACTATCCAAAGAACTCATCTATGGAAGGGTTGATCCCCTCACAAACCTCCGGAATGAAATCTCACTAAGTTCTTCCTCCACCGAAGCTGCTCTCCTCTATAATTGTGTAACCCCCTGAGAGACTACACTGCCCTGGAGATGACCGTACAATCCCCCGCCGGGCCGAAACAATGAAGTCGGTCTCAAAATTAGTCCAATGGCTCCTCTCCCCAAGTGGGCACTTGATGTCCCCCGAGGATGAGGTTTGATCTCCGCTTCGTAGACACCCTTTGTGCTAAACAACACTGTAGACTCAGCTAAACAGCTTAAGCGTGCTCTAGTCTTGACAGATAGAAAATCATAAAATGTAAGAATGAATGAGAAAGGATGCCTCCATCCCTTTTTATGCTAGTGAACCCCTACATTCCCTTGGGCCCACCAATGTTGTGCTGTCCCTCTTGCCACGTTGTCCCTTGTTGCACTGCACTGCCTCTCCCACGCTGCCACTGCGCTGCCTGGCCCCACACTGCCACTGCGTTGTCCTGGGTGCCTCTTCTCCTGCGCTGTCACTTGGCCTCATGGGCCATGTTAGCAGTATGCTGATCAAATAACTCTTTCGCTGTTTTCCATAAAGTCATAAAGAATTTTTTTTTTTACTTTTTATACCATTTCTCGTAAAATAATCATTTTGGTCACTGAAGAGGTCTAAATCATGTATGCTTCTCCTTCATTTCATTCATCGCCACCATCATTTTCAAATTCATCTCCATCATAATCAGTTTCAATGTCACCATCTCCATCATCATCATTTAAAGAGGTCTAGGTTTATGTCACTCCATCTCATATAGGTCACTATCTAGGTTCATCTCTGCCTTTGAAATACCTCCAAATTTTCACTTAAAACAAGGAAGCAACCCGCCATTCCATTCATAAAACCCTAAGGAAGGAACTAGCATGTTTAGGAGATGAAATAAACACCACCTGTCTTGTTTCATATGGTTCAAGTTTTCAAAAAAAGGTTCAAAATAACTCCATTTTGTCTCATTGTCGCATTTAAAAGGATAAATCATGTCTCACTGTCTTATTAAAGGACCGGAAAGTCATTTTAACTTTAAAAGACTGCAAAGGAGGTCAAATCTAGCCTACTGTCCCAGTTAAATAACAAAGGGGTCATTTCCAGTTTTCAAAGACTTCTTATCTTGTTTTGAAAGAGTCATATCCAAAATGAGAAATTTTCAAAGGTTTAGAAAAGCAGTCTTACTATATTATTTAAAATGAAAAGTTTGTCTTATTGTCTCATTCAAATTTCCATAAAGTCACCTCAAGTGTCAAAGAGTTCAAAAGAGGTTCATTCTGCCTTCTTATCTCATTTGAAGGAGAAAGAGGTCACTTTGAAGTGCAAAAAGGTAAAAAAAAGGTCATTTTTAAGTTTCAAAGGGTAAATGTCATCTCAAAGTTTATAAAAGGAAAAGGAAACTTCATTTTATTCATTTTTGTGTGAGAGAAACTCTCCACCTCACTTACCCTCCATAGTCTCTAAACTCCAAAGCACAAGGCTTAAATTCGATTAAAATCACTTGCAATCCTTCAAAGATCATCTTTGTTATGCTTCTGGGCATCATATTTCATTGTTGGACTGTTGTGTTACGCTTCTGAGAGCACTACACAGCATTGTGTTACCCTTTCGGAGCGATGCGCATGCGCTATGCACAAAGTGTTACATTGTTGTCTCCATTGTTATGCTGTTGTCTCCATTGTTACACTCCTGTAGTTCGTTGTTACGCTTCTGTAAACAACCAATTTTCTACATTTAAAGATTGGGAACCCTCCAACCTTCCAAAGCTCGAGGTCCATCCATTTGTGGCCTCCACACAAGGTAAGCCTCCATCCAAATGCATCTTTTGGTCGGATTTTTAAGGTTTTAAAAAAACATTTCATGTCACTTATGTCTTCTCCATATTGTTCACTGTCCATACATAAAAAAAGTATTTTAATAAACCCTTACCTACCCATTAACTAAACCCTAACCCCATCACATAAACTGAAACCCATAACTCCCATATGCTCCATCATCACACTCCTATCAGCTACACCACTACCCCTAACATGTCTAATACAATCAAACCCTAACTCAAGCTTTTCCACAGTGAATACAGTGAAAACCTTGGCATTGACTGTGCTTTAGACTTTTGACTACCCTACACCCATCCATTTTCCCTCATTCCACTTGCATTATGGAGCTAAGTTCCATACTCCTCACTAAATTTTTATCAAAATTTTTAATTAACTCTATGGCCCTAAAACACCAAAACACTTTTTCACTAGTTATTCTCATAGTCTAAATTGATAATTTCCTATGTTTTGAGGTTTTGACCACCCTACACTTACCCATTTCTCTTCATTCCACTTTCATTGTGGAGTTAAGACACTACCCTATCCACTCAATTTTACTCAGAATTTTTACTTAACTCCATGACCCCTATTTCATCTTACCAACTTACCATAATATTGCACAATATATTCTTCTCACAGTCAAAATTGGGAATTTCCTGTGTTTTAGTCATTTTGACACCTTCCTCACACTCATTTTTCCTCATTCCACCTACAACTTGAAGCTAACACACAACATAACCTACTATATTTTTTATAGATTTTTTTCTCAGCTTCAAGACCCTTCATTTCATCCACCAAACTCACACTTTCCTACAAGCTATTTTTCCATATTTCCATTCATTCACTCATTTCATTAACACCCTAGGGTTTTCATCATTCCAGTGAAAAACAAAATGGAAAGTGACAAGAAGAGCTTTAGAGGAGGGTGCCACCTCAGGCTTGAACCATTGACCTTGCATGAAATTAATTCTTCGCCATTGGAGAGAAGGTGCTTTGAAAGAGCTCAGTGTCTGTCACTTTGTGAAAGGCTTATGGAAGGGGGGTATCATCTTCAGTTTTCCAGCCTATTTGCAACAAGATATAGTATGGGAAAGGTCACTCTTTTAGGTATGGAAATAATCCTATCATCTGACCTAATTGCTTCAGCTACAGGTATCCCTTCTCATGGAGAGTAGTGGTTCAAGGGTATGGACCTAGATATTGAAAACTACGGGAAATTCCTCTCGCCTCATGATAGAGAGGAGCCATAATTTTGTTTTTCCTTTCAGACACCTTAGAAAAAAAATATTCTCCTTTGATGATGTTCATAATGAATTACTTCACATGTGAAGGAAGATTATTCAAGTTGTACAGGTGTCACCTCAACCTTTTGATGCATTTTACCTTTGTAAAAACACTTGATTTGCCACACTATTTGTATAGGAGCTTGATTAAGATGGTTGAGAAGGTTCAGAGTAGAAGGAAATATCATCACACTAGTATTTTTCATCATGGCCTAATTAAGCTCATTGTGTTTCATCACTTATCCTCCATAAACATGACCTAGGAAAACTTCTTAGAGAGATTGTCACCAATGATTTCTATCTTGCCTATTACATCATCGACACAACCAATGGAGATTGGCTCTTCTATCATGCCTAATCAGCCTAAGGTTGTGGAATTTTTTCACACATATGAGAGGTGGAAGAGACAAGTATTTTCGCCTAAGTCTGCCAATAGTGCTCTTCCACTTGCCACCATTGTTGAAAAATGTGAGATAGAGGAGAAACCTTTTTACTATCAATATAGTGAGTTAGTGACATTGGAGGTTGAGGTATCAAAGGAGGTGGAGGTCCTATAAGTTGAAGAAATCATCAAAGAGAAAGATAAAGAAATAGAAAAATTGAAAGAGGCCTTCTCCATTTCCCAATCCCAAATTACTTTCCTTCAACGGGAAAATTTTCAATTGTAAGTGAATCAGCTCCTACAAAGAAAGTACAAATCAGACATGGAGGCAAACAGACGTAAAGGCAAGAATATTTTTTTTTTTTACCAAATGCGGGACATAGAGGCTGAAATACAAACAAGAAGGCCAAGAAAAAGAGGCCTCAAAAGGGCGTTGGAGCGAGAAAGACAGTTAACTCATAAATCTGAAGAGTTGACCTTTGATGATCTTATTTCCAAGGAGATAAATGAGGACAAAGAGATTTGGTTGTCAAGAGTTAATGAGCATTTGGAGGAGCTTTTAAAGAAGGCTGAAAGGGATAACAAGCTGCAAAGACACATGGAAATCCACTATCTCACCAGGAACACCATTTCTCAAATAAGGTTGAAACAAGTGAAGAAAAGGTTTAAAGAGGTGCAAATGAAGCTCAAGGAGAAGGATAACTTGGGCTTATTGGATGAATATTCTTTAGATATGTAGCCTATCTCTCATAGGTTCTATAGCACCAATTTTGAGAAGTTTTGATAAATTTTGGTATTCTATATGATTTTTTGTGGAATTTTGGAAATTTCTCATTGCAGAAGGGTAACGAATTTTTGTTACTTTTAATTTGGAGGAAACCAAATGGTGATTTCTTTACATGGATGGATGTATTTTGATGAGTACATCACAAATCAGGAACCCTCTTGGCAGGATAAGCTGTAATTTGGGAGAAAAAGCTCAAAAAACCACTCATTTTCATGTTTTTGCCTCCTTTTTGGACCCTTTGTTACGCTTTTGAGTGACCTTGGGAGAATGGAATTTTGAAGGCCTTCCCGTGGTCCATTTTGAAAAATTAAAGATGTTCTGGAAACTAGAAAAACATGGCTAGTTGACCATTCTTGCAAAAGTGGATTTAGACTCATAAAAGTGCCTCAAAAGTGCATCCAAATTTATGTTACGCTTCTACAAATTGTTTTTACTCTTCTGTCATAAATGTCACAAATCAACATTGGATTCCTCATGACACTTTTCAAGCTCAGAAATGGTCACAAATTCGAGAAAATGTTGTTCTATGAGTTTTCATTAGAGTTATTGGGTTGGATTTTGCCTCCTATCATGATGGAATATGTAATTAATGTAAGGGACAAACACTCCTAGTTTATAGCTAAAATTTAGGGAATGGTTTCTAACCTCCCTATAAACTAGGAAATGACTCATATTTTGCATTTATGATCCATTTTGGATCGGATTTCAACCTTATGAGGTTTCATAGTCCATATTTTATATAATTATACTCTCTTTAGTATTTTTTTGGGTTGGATAGTCTCATATTACAGTGGAGCTCTTAATTGTAATCAGTTTTTGGAATGAAATCAAAGACAAATTTGCAGGAATTGTATTGAGATACTTGTGGTATGCTTTGGAGCATCTATTTTTCTCATGTATTTTTATAATTTCATGCTTAATATCATGTATTCTTCTTCATGTATGTTTATATTGTAATTTTGAGAGAAGAAATCATGTTTATGCATGCTCTGTTTTAGACAAGATTCACCATATTATGTTTATTTTCTTCTAAACTGAATGAATTCACCTTAGTGATCATTCAAACTCTCCACCATTTCATCCTATACTCAATGACTGATTAATATTCTTTCAAATAACCTATCTTGTCTCACATATTCTCTGTAGGTTCACCTTGAAGTTCATACTTAAAAACCATATACACAGTCCATTCACTGACTTTTCTATCGAGCACTAAAAACACCAAAAAAACCTATTTATTGAGCTTGTATACCTAGCCTAAGATCATTAGGTACTCAGCCATTCATTTGACTACTAAAAGTGACAATTAGAGAGCCCTCTTTAGTCTGGGTTGGGCTAGCTACCTGACCTAAAGTTTGGTATGTGGTTACCTTTCTCCAATCCTATTGTCAGCCTTGGAAGTTGGGGAGAGTGATAACATTCTTGGTGCCGCTACTAGGGAGCGATTGCTAAACATTCCCTGGGAATATTTATTTAATCCTCTCAAATTTAGACTTGTAGGTGACAAGCTCTAGCATTAAAAAATAGGCTGAATTCTAAAATCTGAGCCAAAGTCAAAAGTTCCTATCTTAAGCTGGCTCCTAAAAGACATATCAGGTCAAATCTAGACCCAAATCCTTCACCAATTATGTATGACCCTGAGAGTATTTTTAGAAAGCATAAAAGTAAGTCTCAAAAGGTTGGAAAAGCTATTCCTCAACTTTTCAAATCAAGTTCTCTGCCTACGAGATTTGTTCTATAGTTTAGAATATGAAAAATATTTTTTTAAAACTAAGTCTAAAACTTTTCTTTCAGAGGCCACCTTTGATCCTTTTGATTTCAAGTCCTTTGCACCATTTTGTGAATCTTTTGAATCTGAAATCAATAGTGAAGTCTGGTCTAATTTTCAAAGGCTTATTTTCAATATCAACAACAAACTTTTGCTTCACCTATCATTGCACCTTCTCATATAGCTACATCATCAACCCCTCCTTTCATTCCATCATTACCTCTGCAAATTTTTACTCCATCAGCGCCTCCACCACCCCCTCCATTATTCATGGCCAAATTTGCTTCGTTGATCCTAACACTTCATCTTACTCCACTACCTCAGAACTATGGTTAGAGGTTTCCTCTTTTCGATGGAATATCAAAGGTTACAACTTATCAACACGTTGCCAAAGTGATTTACTTCATAGATCTTGAAGAGATCGACAATGTCAATGCCAAGATGCGCATCATTGCACAAAGTTTCTCTGGAGAGGTAAAGAAATGGTTTCGCTTTCTCTCAACTCATTCATTAGGTACTTCACATCATCTGATTGATTTTTTAGGGCGAAATGGGAAGAGAAGTAAAATCCATTGCAGATTTTAGTTGATTATAATGCCTTGAAAAGGAATCCCAATGAGTCTGTCTAAGACTTTACAACTAGATTCAATAAAATATATGATTTAATTCCTGAGAATATTAAGCCTCCTCCAGGCCTTGCTTTACTTCATTATATTGATGGTTTCGATCTTGACATGTCCTATCAGTTGAGGGAAAGAAACACATCAACTCTTGAAGAAATGCAAAGAAATGCAGTGAGCATGGAAGCACATTTGATCATCAAGAAGTCTAAAATCAAGATGGAGAAAAGAGTCACTATCAAAGAAGAAACATCCACTTCATCAGAAGGAAAATTAGATACCTTGATCAAGACCATGGAAAAGATGATGGATAAAATTTCCATCGCTGATCGACAAGATGAACCCTCCATTAGAAATCTCGATTTCAGGTGTTAAAATCAACAACCTCAATACAGGATCAAGCAAAGGGAACAAAGGGGTCATGATCCACAAAGTAAGCAACAAATCACACTCCATTTTAGAAGAATTATAATGAAGGCCCTGATTATTATGATGAAGAAGAAAGTTTTTTCAAGAACCATTTGTTTTAGGAAAATCAGTAGCCTATTTTCCTCACTGAAGAAGATCAATTTTCTGCAAAAACTTGTACATGAAATTATCAACAATTTGTCTTGTCAAATGATGACATGTTATCACTACGCACAGATTATTATCGGAGGAGATATCAAAATTTTATTTCTCAATTGCTTAGATATTATGGCTTGAGGAATAGGAATGTTCCTATAACCTCCAATCATAAAAAATAGAACGCTCAAGTAGATGCTCATCACAAAGAAGTTGCTGCAACAAATCAAAGTATATACAAAGGACCCGATGTTCCTAATCATGCTAAAGTCAACGAAGCTTTTTCCAACAGTCAAATAAAAGATAAAGAAGTCCAAGAAGGAGGATAGAAGAAAAAGTCTTCACACAAATCTCATCCCGAGAAGAAAGATGCACCATTGAAAGAGGTAGAAAAAAAATTCTGCTCTTTTTTCTCTTGAAAATGAAATTTCCAAATTGAAAGTCTCTATTCATCTAACTAAAATAGTAAAGAATGATTAGTAAAAAGTTCAAGTTTCTAAGTTTATTAGAGTTGACCAAAGTTCTGACATGGTTAATGTGAGTGATGATCACCCCGAGCTTCTTTTTGGTTCTTTTGTTGATGGCGATTTAGAAGATAATGAAGTCCCTCTGTTTTATCTAATCCTAAAAATCCTTGAATTTATCCTCCATAATGCCATGATTGATTCTAGAGCCTCTCACAACCTCATGCCCAAGGCCATTATGGAAACATTAGGACTGGACATTACAATACCTTATCATGATATTTACTCATTTGATTAAGGGAGGGTGAAATGTCTTGGCCTCATCAAGGACCTAGTGGTGTCATTAGAGAAAATCCCAGCCAAGAATGTCTTGATGGATGTTGTTGTGGCTAATATCTCTCCCAGATATGGAACGTTTCTTTCTCAGTCATGGGGATCAAATATTAGAGGTACATTACAACTTTATTTTTCATATGCTACCATTCCCATATTTGGACAACTTAGGAAACTATATTGGGAAAGTAAGATGAAGTACATGATCAGTAGTCGAGAAAATCCAAATAACCATCCTATACATGCTATTCATATAGATTTAGAGTCCTTTATCTTGTTCAATGATGAATTTTTAGTGTCTTCTGAAGTTTTTATTGAAGAAAATGCATTAAATTCTAAATTTTCAAATTCTGTTGTAGAATTGGAAAATGTACAAATTTGTAAAAAAGTGCCTAATGGTTTGGAACAAAGTAAATCACCTCAAAAAACTGATGAAACAATGAAATAAATATAATTTTTTGGTACAACAGAAGTATCTCAAACAACAAGAAAATTTCAACCATCTTATTTGTAGTTTCTAGATGAGGAAAGTAGTTTTTAGACTATGGACTTTGATGGAGCTTTGGTAAAAAAAAAGGGGATGGTATTGGAGTGTGGATTCATAGCTGTGTAATTCAGTCATTAAAAATTCCTCCCAATGTTTGAAATTCCTCCTACAAGCTAGCTTTCGAATGTTCAAACAATGAAGCTGAGTATGAGGCTTTGATAGCCAGTTTGAAAATTCTGAAGAAGCTAGGTGCCAAGAAGATTTTTGTATATGGTGACTCTGAGTTAGTAATAAATCAAGTGAAAGGGGAATACCAGGCCAAGCATCCAAGGATGCGAGCTTACCGAAACGCAGTGCTATACATCCTCAAGACATTCTTTGAATACACTTTATCATTGATCCCAAGAGATAACAATGTTATTGTTGATTCTCTTGCTACTTCGGCTAGCATGTTCAAAATTCCATTGTATCCTAATAAGAAGTACGAGATAAATGTAAAACACCGCCATGTTGTCCTAGAAAATTTTCAGTATTGGCAAGTCTTTCAAGATGATAAACATATCAGCAACTTATTGCAGATAGAAGAGGAATTTGTGAATTCTCAAATGGACAACCAGTGCTATGAAGATGACCAAGAAATCCATGCAACATAGATGCACATGCTTCAGCTGAAAGATAACTCTATTCCAAGAGGTTTGGTACCTTTGGAAGATATTTTTGATGAAGATGATGTTGCACGCAAACCTACCATGTTACCGATAGTGGTGGGCATGGAAGATATCAATCTTGGCACTCCAAGAAAGCCAAAGATGGAAAAAATTTCAAAATATTTGAATGCAAAAATGAAAGGTAAATGTGTAGTGCTCATGTCTTAGTTTTCTGATTTATTTGCTTGGGAATATTCTAATTTGAAATTCTATGATAAGAGCATAATTCAACATACCATTCCCTTGAAGCCAGATCATAAACCTTTCCTCCAGAAGCTAAGGAGAATGAATCCCAAGTTGTTGCCCTCTATTTAGAAGGAGGTAAATAGATTATTTACATATATTATCATAGTACCTCTTCGATTTTCATATTGGATGTCTAATATAGTTCCAGTGAGGAAGAAGACATGAGAGACTCGCTTGTGGATTGATTTCAGAAATATGAACAAAGTGTAATTGAAGGAAAAATACCCACTATCGAAGATGGACCATATTCTCCAAAGGGTAGTTAGATCTTCTAGACTTTCATTGTTGGACGAATGCTCTGACTATAATTAGATTCTTGTCCATCAAGATGATCAAGAAAAGATAACCTTCACAACACCTTGGGGTACCTTCATGTATGCAAAAATGCCTTTCAGATTGAAGAATGTAGGGGCCATTTTCAGCGAGCAATGGAAATTTCTTTCGCAAATGAAAATGATGTCTTTTTGGTCATTTATCTTGAAGATATCACTGTTTTTTCCAAGATAGATGAGAAGCACTTGCAACACTTGAAAACAATTTTTCAAAGATGTAGAAAATTTGGCATATCGTTGAACCCAAAGAAGAGTATTTTTTCTATTGAGGAAGGTAAATTGTTGGGCCATATCATATCAAAATATGGAATTAGGATAGATCCTTCAAGGATTGAAGAAATTTAGACCTTGCTCTATCCTAGGAGAAAAAAGGAAATTTAGTCATTCAATGGAAAAATCAATTTTTTGAGAAGGTTTGTTCCCAATCTTGCTAAACACTTAAGGCAAATTACTGACATGTTGAAGAAATATAGTGAATTAAAATGGCCTGAAGAGGTGAAGAAATCATTCAATCAAGCTTTTTTGGCTTTGTCTCATGCTCCTATTCTCATTATTACGGATTATAGACTTGATTTTATCATTTTTCATTTACCTTAGAGAATACTCTTACTGTTGTCCTCATGCAAAAGAAAAATCAGAATATAGAACAACCCATCACCATCTTTAGTAGAACCATAAGAGTCATAGCCTTGAAGTACAACATCACTGAGAAGCATGCCTTGGCATTCTTCAAAGCATTGAAGGACTTTCGTGTCTACATTATCCATTCTCATGTCATTGCATATGTTCCAAACATTGTCGTCAAAGATGTGCTAACAAAGAATGATCTTGAAATGTGGCGAGGTAAATGGATTGATGCTATGTTAGAATATGACTTGGAGATCAAGCCCTCAAATATGATCAAAGTGTAGGGCCTGGTGAAGCTTATGGTGGATTCAAATATCCATGCCTTGGGCATCAATTTTATTGTTTCATTTTCTCAAGAACAAGATGCTGAAACATTACCCGAGGTATTTGAAATTTTCTCTTTATCGCCTTGATATGATGATATAAATCATGTTTTGCAACACTTGAATCATCCTCCTGTGTTTCTAAGTAGTAAGGATATATATTTGAAGTTAAGAGCTCTTAAGTACTGCTTTCTTAATGGTGTCTTATATTGGAAAGATCTTGGTGGAGTGTTGCTAAATTTTTTGGTTGAAGGAGAGGTAGAAAAAGTCATGACAAATTTTCATAAAGGTGTCTGTGGCAGTCATATTTATTGAAATACTATAGCTAATAAGATCTTGAGGGTGGGCTGCTATTGGCCAAGTTTATTTTCTGATGTTTATAGAATAGTCATGAGATGTCATGAATGCCAAATATTTCATGGAAGAGGAAGTTCTTGCCTTTTCCCTTAAAACCAATTGAAGTGCAAGCACCATTCCAACAGTGTATACTTGACTTCATTGGCGAGATCCATCCTCCATCATCAACTTAGCAAAAATGGATACTCAATGCCACAAATTATTTCATCAAATGGATTGAAGGCATCCCTACGAGGCAAGCTACTAACACTGTTATCATTCACTTTCTTGAGAACAATATTCTGTCTCGTTTTGGATGTTGATAGAAGATCATAACTAACAATGCAGCTACATTTAAGTCCAAGTAAATTATTGACTTTTGTGACAAGTATCACATTAGGTTTGGTCATTCAAAAACATACTATCCTCAGCACAACGAGCTTGTTGAATCGTCAAATAAATATTTGGTGAACATAATCAAGAATATGCTGCAAGAAAACACAAGGAATTGGCACACAAAGCTCACCAATTCTCTATGGGCGGATAGAGTTAGCACAAAGAGATCGATCAACATGTCACCTTTCTAGATCGTGTATGGTGTTGACATGGTGCTCCCTACTTCTCTAGTTGTACTGGTGATGAAAATTCTACAAGAGATTGACAGTGAGCCTAATGACATTCAATGAAGAATCATCCAAATGATCCATCTACAACAGTCAAGAGATGAAGTCTTCAACCATACTTCAAAGCTTCATGAGAAAATAAAAATGATTTATGATAGGAAGACCAAAGCGGATGATTTCAAGCTTAGGGATGTTATTCTTCATTGGGATGCCCAGAATGAAGATAAGGGTAAGCATGGAAAGTTCGAAAATCTATGGAAAATACCTTACAAGATCACTGCATTCAGAGGTAACAAAGCATTTCTACTATAGGATATTGAAGGGCAAGAAGCGCTGGGAGGAAAAATCAATGGTAGGTTCCTCAAACACTACATTAGGGGAATTTTGAGGTCTAAAATGGGCCTCCTAAGGAAAAAAATAAAATAATAGCTAAATCAATAAAATAATATTTATGAATTTGCAATTCACTTTTTGCACTACAATTCATATAACCATCGTTAAATTCAATTCAAAAGTTGTACCAAAATAAAATTAAAAAAAAAATTGTATTGATGTGACTATAAATAAGAATGAGTGTTTCAAGAAAAAGTCATTATCATTGAACAACTAATGCATTTGTCCTTTGTACTTAAAAAACTTAAAATAAAATATAAATATAAATTCATAAATTTTTAATTATATAGTATGTTATTCATTAAAAATTTTATAATTTAAATTGTATAATAACATGTAATTAATGTACTATATAAAAATAATATAATAAATGTAATATATTATTTTATGTATGATTTTTATTCAAAAAGTGTGAAATGACATTTATTATGAGTACTTTACTTTGATTTTAAAAGTACTTAGAGCACTACCATGGTTAACCATGAATTTTTATTCACCATTGAGAATGTGACAAGTAAGTAACTTTAACTCAAACAATGCCACCTCAACTATGAGACATGATGTCATCCTCTAAAATGTGATTGGTTCTCATAAAGTGAATTTTGATTGTATATTTTCCTTAGGAGGCCCATTTTAGACTTCACAATTCCCCTAATGATCTAACTTGATCATTGAAGAAGAAATTCTCTATCATTGTACAAATCATTTTAAATTTGATGTCCCAGTAATAAGGAAGTTTTTGCAGAAGTTTGAAGCCTACGGAGAACACCACGAGGCTTCTACATTCAGCTTATGTTTTCTTTCAAAAAGTTTAAAATTTTTTTAGTCAGTTGTCAAGTGAGTTTTTTCTAGTTAAATTCATTTCCAGAATTAGTTCATCATTTCCATTTTGTCAGAGTTTTTCAAAGTCCATTTTGAATCCATTGCCCAATGGTAAGGCTACCTGATCTACGGTTTTATTGACACCTCCTGAGGGAGCTGCCATCCCCACCTGGAGCCAATGTTATCTCAGGTATTTTAGTGATCAAATAACTCTTTCGGTTGTTTTCCATAAAGTCATAGGTCATTTTTTTTTTTACTTTTTCGAACCAGTTCTCAAAAAATAATTTTGGTCACTGAAGAGTTCTAAATAATGTATGATGCTTCTTCATTTCATTCATCACCACCATCATTGTCAAGGTCATCTCCATCATAATTAGTTTCAAGGTCAACATCTCCATCATCATCATTTAAAGAGGTCTAGGGTTATGTCACTCCATCTCATATAGGTTACTGTCTAGGTTCATCTATGCCTTTGAAGTACCTTCAAATTTACTTAAATCAAGGCAGAAACCATCCAATCCATTCATAAAATGCTAAGGAAGGAGTTAGCGTGTTTTGGAGATGAAATAAACACCACCTGTCTTGTTTCATATGGTTAAAGTTTTCAAAAAAAAATTCAAAATATCTCCATTCTGTCTCACTGTCTCATTTAAAAGGAGAAATCATGTCTCACTATCTTATTAGAGGATCAAAAAATCATTTTAATTGTCAAAGAGCTTCAAAACAGGTCAATTCTGACCCATTGTCCCAGTCAAATACAAAGGGGCCATTTCCAATATTTAAAGATTCATTATTTGTTTTGAAAGAGTCATATCCAAAATGAGAATATTTCAAAGGTTTTAGAAAAGAAGTCTTACTATCTCATTTAAAAGGAGAAAAAGGTCACTTTCAAGTGCAAAAAGGTTATTTTTAAGTTTCAAAGGGTAAATGTCATCTCAAAGTTTATAAAAGGAAAATGAAACTTAATTTTATTCATTGTTACCCTTTTCATGTATGTGAGAGTAGCTCTCCACCTCACTTACACTCCATAGTCTCTAAAATCTGAAGCACAAGGCTTAAATCCCATTAAAATCACTTCCAATCCTTCAAAGATCATCTTTGTTATGCTTATGGGCATCATATTTCATTATTGGATTGTTGTGTTACGCTTCTGAGAGTGCTACGCAATGTTTTGTTACCCTTTTGGAGCGTTGCGCAGGAAGTGTGCAAGTGCTATGCGCAAAGTGTTACACTCCTGTCTCCATTGTTACGCTCTTGTCTCCATTGTTATGTGTCTGTAGAACCTTGTTATGCTTCTGTAAAGAGGAAATTTTCTACGTTTAAAGCTTGGGAAACCTCCATCCTTTCAAAGCTTTAGGTACATCCTTTTGTGGCCATCATACAAGGTAAGACTCCATCCTAGTGCATCTTCTTTTGATGAGCCCTAATTCTAGTTTTCTGTGAGTGCACTATGAGAAACTAGGGTTTCTACTCGCCTCTGCAACGGCGCAGTCTATCCCTTCTTGCCCATTGCATACCATTCTCGTACTCCTAATAGAGCGCCGTCCACTGACATAGGAATCTCTGTAATGGCAGGCCCTCCAGGGGGGGGTTTCAACGCCTCCCCCATCAGGTTCTGGAGCGAAAACGGCTTGAGAAATTACAAAGAACTCCATCTCTTTTCAAACGAATAATGACACAAGGAAAGATACCCCAACGCAAGACCCACCAAAAGTTTCACAAGAAACGGGAGACAATCCCAATGAAGTGCAAGGAGGTGTTGTAGGGCATAAGGACTCGCCCACAGTGACATCAACAACCTGCAAGCCCATCACTGCTGAACAACCCAAAATAGAACTACTCAGTCACAGGATAAACGGTCAAATCCAGTTCATGAAGGACCATGCCCTCATTGATAAATTCATTGGATTCTGGCCGACTGAAAAAGCTCTTCAAGGGTGGATAACAGAAAAATGGAAACCTAAAGGACATGTAACCCTACAGCTAGGACCAAAGGGTTTTTTCATTGCGGTCTTCAACTGCATTGAAGATCGCAATAGAGTACTAGACGAAGGTCCTTATTTTTTCAACTCAGCAGGATTGTATTTAAGGGACTGGGTGGAAAGATTTAACCCAAACAAGGAGGACTTCAGTTGGGCACCTGTGTGGATCCAAATGTACTCTCTTCTGTTGGAATACTGGGATGAATATTCACTAAAAGACATAGGAAATGGACTGGACTAGTTCATAAAATAGTTGAAGAAACAAAGCTTCGTAGATACACTTCATATGCTCGCATATGTGTCTACATGCGCCTGGACAAAGCCCTCCCGGATTCGGTAATTCTTTATCATGATGACTTTGAATTGATCCAGCCATTAGATTTTGAACATGTACCCTTCTGTTGTCGTAAATGTCATGTACATGTCCATCTTTTCCGTGACTGCCCTCTAAATTCTAAGCCACAACCTACTGATGTCTCCAATAAATCTGACCTTGAAGGCTTCACCAAGGTTACAAATAGAAAAAGGACTCATAAAAAACCCGCCTCTGCAAAAAAACCCCTCCAAGATACCTCTTCCATTCCTTCCACTAGTAATAGCTTTTAGGCACTTTCCAAAGACAATGAGAATACCCCTAATGCAAGCCAGAAAATTGCATCCTCTGCCAAGTCATCCCAAATACCCTCTCCCCCTGGCTCTACCCCCACTCCCTCACCCCTAGGGGAAGATCTTGCCACTCTAGATACCTCTCTTAAGGATCCTAACTGGAAACCAAATGGAATGGATATTGATTGCATCCCTGGCCAAACCTTTCACTCAAAAGACACCACGGCAGAAAGCAGCCAAGCTCAAAATATGGATGAAAAACCGGAAAGCATTGACTTGGGAGGACTTGAAATTTTCATTCTTGAACAAGCCTGAAGAAGGAAGGAATTTGATAAAATTCAAGATATACAATTAGATAATCTGGAGGTCATCATCTCTAGGGCTTTTCAGCAGCACCAACTTGGAATGCAACCGGGTAGTCAATGGGATGGCACCCAATCTCCCAAAGACTCCAAGAAATGAGGGAGAAATATAGATCTGCAGAGAACCATCACAATCAAAAAAATATTGGTAGAGTCAGGTATATATTCCAAGCTGACAGAGTACTACAAGCCCTCCCAAATAGTGAATCATGAAGCTCACTTCATGGAACTTAAGAGTACTAAACAACCCCGGAAAGCTCCCAAATAGTGAATCATGAAGCTCACTTCATGGAACTTAAGAGGGCTAAACAACCCCGGAAAGCTCAGAATGATCAAAAACATGATAAAGCAGGAGCAACCACAAATCTTTTTCATGCAAGAGAAAAAATGTAATAGCACCACTCTTGGAAACATACTCTCGAGAGCCTGGCCAAGATGTCACTCTGTAGCCATGGATGCATCTGGAGCCTCTAGCAGGCTAGCTATAGCATGGAATATGCATGTTATCACGCTCTCAGATTTCCATGCCTCCCATCATATTATTTAGGCTACATTTCACATAATAGGAACTAATATTCATGGACATCTTACAAATGTCTATTTCCCTCAGGAAGCTGGCAGTAAGACTGTTCTGTTAGACACTATAGCAGAGCTCAACTCCAATAGACTCCATCCTCTTTGGATCACAGGAGGTGACTTCAATATGATAACCAGACTTGAAGAAAAGAAGGGCGGAAGAGCCAAACTGGAGAACGAAAGTGGACACTTCAAAGATTTCATACAAAACAATTTGGTAATAGATTTGCAGTTTAGCAATGGAACTTACACTTGGAGCAACTGCAGAGCAGGGCGGCAACAAATAGCTTCCAAATTAGACTTCTTCCTTATCTCTGATAATGCAATACATCTTGGAGGGGATATCTCTGCCTCAATTTTACCCCTCTCCAGATCGGATCATTGGCCTATATCTCTTCAATGGCAAAGACCGGGAAATTCCACATAGCGTCCTTTCTGTTTCGAGGCTTTTTGGCTCACTCACCCCTCTTTCAATGACTTGGTCAGCACAATTTGGAAGAACTTCTCCCCACCAGAATGATAAAAAATGTTTCAGTTCCAACAGAAACTCAAGTTCCTTAAAACTCATATCAAGAGATGGAATCAATCTACATTTGGAAACATCTTTCAGGCTTAGAAGGATCTAATCGAGAAATGATGGCTCTCCAGCAAAATATCATCAATGAAGGCCATACAAAGGAGACAATGGTGCAAGAGAGGCAGATTCAAAATCAACTGGAGGAAAGAAGAAAGCAGGAAGAAATTCTATGGAAGCAGAAATCCAGAATCAGATGGTTGAAAGAGGGTGAAAGAAATACGAAATTATTTCACAGAACTACTATACAAAGGTGAATGCATAATACCATCTCTCACATCCAAAATCAATAGGGGGAAAGGGTGGAAAACCATGCAGATATCGAGGAGGAGCTCATCAATCATTTCCAGACGGTTCACCAGAAGCCCCAAATCGACAGATAACCAGCTATAGAAAAAGTCACTCAAAATATTCCGAGAATCATAATAGAGGAACATAACCAACTACTCCTGAGGCCAGTCATGCCTCAAGATGTAGAATTGGCCATGAAACAGCTCAAGGATGGTAAAGCTCCTGGTTTGGGCAGTTTTACTACCACCTTCTTCCACAATTTTTGGGATCTCATTAAAGAGGAAGTCTGGCTGGTGGTGGAAGAATCAAGAACTCTTCACTGGCTACTTCCCTCTTTGAATTCGACCTTTATCACCCTTATTCATAAAGAAGAGCACACAAGCACGCTGGATAAATTATGCCCAATTTCCTTGTGTAATGTCATATACAAGGTCATCTCCAAAGTCATAGCTTCTAGGCTGAAACCACTTCTTCCCCTACTCATCTCACCAGAATAATCAGGATACGTGGAAGGCAGGAAAATCTTGGATGGTATAATCCTCACCCATGAGATTATACATTCCCTCAAGCACTCCGAAAGGCATGTATGATTCTCCAAATAGACCTGTCCAAAGCTTTCGACAAGTTAAGCTGGACCTATATTCAAAAAATGCTGGTAGCCTTTGGTTTTTCCTCTACTTGGATCCATTGGGTAATGAGTCTGGTTTCCTCTACCTTATTCTCCATCCTCATCAATGGCATTCCATCTCGACTGTTCAATCCCTCTTGAGGTATCAGACAAGGGGATCCCCTTTCACCCTTCCTTTTCGTGCTAATGGCGGAAGGTTTAGGTCGTCATATCAAGCTGGCTCTTCTTTCTCAGCAACTCAGAGGTATTTCCATCCATAATTCTCCAGCTATTACCCACCAACAATTTGTAGATGATAATATGTTATTCAGGCATCCCTTTGTGAAAGAAGCCTTTAAATACAAAGCCCTTCTTGATTATTTCTCTGATGCTTCGGGGGCCAGCATCAACATAGAAAAATCCCAAATATTCTTCTTTCATACTCCTCCCATGACTCAAAACGCTATATCTTGCATTCTTGGCTTCTCCATAGCTTCCCTACCTTCCAAATATCTGGGTGCTCCCTTAATTGATTTGGCTATCAAACATGCTTCCCGGCAATTACTCCTAGAGAAGCTAGAAGCCCGTCTTTCTTCTTGGACATATTGAGCTCTCAATATAGCTAGTAGACTGGTGCTAATAAAAGTTGTGTTACAAGCAATGCCTCTATATATTTTCTCTATCTTGGCTGCGCCAAAATGGGTTCTCAAGAAAATCAAATCTCTGCAACGCAACTTTCTATGGGGTGCAACAGGACAAAATCGCAAATGGGCATTAGTAAAATGGCCGACTGTCTACAAACCCAAAGAAACTTGGGGTATAGGCTTAAGAGATCCTCATAATAGTAATGCTATCATGGATGCAAAAATATGGTGGCAATGGATCTCAACTCCAAACAAGCCTTGGGCTGTTATTTGGACAGCCAAATATGCAAATCATAGACCACCTGAAGAACTAATCAGATTCACACCTACAGAAAAGGGCTCTTTAATCTGGAATGCTGCTAGACAACACTTTATTTTGATCCAACAACACAGCTTTTGGGAAATCAGGAATGGCAACACCGCATGGTTCTGGACGAACTCCTGGCAACAACAACCAAGGCTTTGCAGTATCTATAGACCTCCACCTAGTTAGGAATGGGAAGAGCAACAAAGGGAGACAGTCCAGCAACAATGGACACCCAACATAGCACAAGGTTACAGACAATGTCAGCTTGTAGCTCATCTGATCAGGAATGCAGACGAACAGCTCCAGGAAGCCATAAATACAGAATTACAAAATCGAAAAATCAGATTCTCTGAAAAAAGGGATATTCTTAGATGGGGGTACACCCCAAAAGGTTCCTTCACTACCAAGGAGGCGTATAAATTTATTTGCAATGATCCAATGCCCCTCGATCCTCTATGGAGTAGAATCTGGTCGCCTGGTATATGGCCTAAGGTTTCCATGTTCCTTTGGCTGTTTGGACAGCAACGAATCCTCACATGGGACAACCTTAGGAAAAGAAATTATCATGGACCTTCTAGATGTCCCAACTACAATCAACAGGAAGAAACAATACAACATCTCCGAGATTCATGTCTTCTTGCCAACAAATTATGGGAGAAAGCCAGCTTTCGATGTCAAAAAAGATGCAAATTTTCAGAGGATCTAATCAACACCATCCGCAATTGGCAGCAGAGTCCTTATAAAAGCGGGCTACTTAACCAATTGTGGAAAATAATTCCAGGCCTTCTTCTTTGGACAATATGGAAAGAAAGAAATAAGCGCATCTTCAAAGACCAATTCACTCCTCTAGACACCATATGGAGCAACCTTTGTCTTAATCTTCAGGAAACCTTGGCGCTTCAATCCTGGCAAGTTGAAGATTTTCCGACTCTTCCTCAAGAGAAGGCCATATGGGAAAACTGGAACATTCAAATCCCCCAAGTTCAGAAAAATCCTGGAACTTCTAGCAATCACTCAACAAGGAAAAGCATATGGATACCCCCTCCACTGGGAACCTTCAAACTCAACTTTGACGGAGCTTCAAAGGGTAATCCTGGCAGAGCAGGATTCAGAGGTATTTTCAGGGATCATGAAGGTAAACCATTCTTATTTTTTCTGGGCAACATAGGATGGGACACGAACAACTTGGCTGAGTTGGAAGGCTTATGGCAGGGTTTGACTCTATCCCATCTTCATGGATTTCATCCTCTGGAGATTGAAGGGGACTCACAAATTCTCATAAACATGGCTAATCAACTTTTCAATGGGGCCCATGCTAACAAAATAGCCAATAGCTGGAGACTAGAGGCTAGACTGGAACTAATTGAACATTGGCTCAACACCAATCGAACGCTTCTGTTCAAGCATGTCAAAAGGGAAGGAAACAAGGTTACTGATCTATTGGCCAACTTGGGAGTGGATAGTGAGCAAACTCTTCTCGTAGGATCTCTAGACATTCTACATGATCATGATAAAAAACAGGAATGCAATACTTTGGTCCAGAACGATGCAGATCTCCCGGATGCGGGTGTATCAGTGATGGGACTTGGGTTTGGCAAGTGGAGGAGACACTTTCCCACCCAAGTCGATGCTAGGCCCTTCTCGATATGCCTTCATAACTAGAGCATTTAATCCAAGAAGAGGTTGAGATCCAACCATAATACTCGATCGCGCCTCCGTATGGCTCTTACTGCACCAGCCTTCTGCTCTCATTAATGTGAATTTAACACAGGGTGAGCTTCAAGGTATCTCTGTTTGGGTTTTTAAGATGGAGAATGGCACATGAAATTTGGGCGCTCCTCCTCCGCTGAACAATCTTTTCTCTCCTTATGCTGGGCTCCCTATTTACCGCACTGTCACAGGTAGAAGAAGCCATTTGAATTATTGTATTGATTTTGGAGAGGGTCTGCACCTTTCTCACTCTCGCCTTTGCTTTTTAACCTCTGTCACTCTGGAACTATTCAACACTCCGCTCCCTTCCATCTCTGTTCCTCCGACACCTCTTTTGCCCTCTGTTGAGTCCATCACCATGCCACAGCTACGTTAGCGCATGCGTTGTCTCAAGGGAAGCACAAGAAGCCATCCCCTACGCCCCCCTTCAACCTCCACCTCCGAGGCCTCTTCTCAATTCTCCGAATTTTTCTCTGGTTGATACTCGAATACTCGAAGTGGGAGGGGTATACTCCAGGAAACCAGCCACCAATTGGGATCTTCTGCACCCGCCAACCCCATCACTCAAGTCGCAAACTCGCCCCAGACTGCCCAATTCGTCTTCAATTTCTCCCTGAATCGACCCCGCATAATTGCCTCCATTTCGGTGGTTTTCAAGGAGGGAGCCCAAGAGGGCGAGCCCATCATGCGTTAGGAAGTGCCAAGCTCTGAGATGGCTCAGGACATGGACAGTCAGCAAAGGTCGATGAACAAGGATAAAGGAAAGGCTCCAAGTGAGGATGAGAAGGTCAGTTGCGGTCGTGAGGAGGAGCTGGTTTGCTGCGGGCGTGTGCCTTCCAAGCTAAGTACTGCATCCACTACGGACCAGACAAGGGAGGATGGAGATATGGTGGCATACAGGTGTCACATAATTGAAGAACCTCCTCCTCTTCTTGATGGTTAATTTTTCCAAGTTTGTCCAGTTTCTGCGCTACGAGTCCCAACTTGCTGGGATTGATTTTGAATCTTTAGATATGTCATTTAGTAATTTTTGTTTTTCATTCTATAATAGGTGTAACCTTCATAGGAATCCATGGCTGTTACCCCTATGTGGGCAACACAGTAGAATGAGGATTGAACGATACTGGTTTCCCCTTGTGGGGGGTCTTTTTTCTGTTCATTTTGCTGATTATGCCACTCTTTTGGGAAAAGACACGGCTTTGGCCAAGATGTAATATAGTTTTCTCTTGTTAATAGATTTAAACTAACTTAGAAAAAAAAAAAAGACTCCATCCCAATGCATCTTTTGGTCGGATTTTGAAGGTTTTAAAAATCATTTAATGTCACTTGTGTCTTCTCCATACAATTTAATGTCGATACATAATAAATTTATTTTAATAAACCCTAACCTACCCATTAAATAAACCTTATCCCTATCACATAAACCACAGCCCATACCTCCCATATGATCCATCATCACACTCCTATCACCGACACCACTACTCCTAACATGTCTAATACAATCAAACCCTAACTCAAGATTTTCCACTGTGAAAACAGTGAAAACCTTGGCATTGACTATGTTTTAGGCTTTTGAATACCCTAAAACCATCCATTTTCCCTCATTACACTTGTAATATGGATCTAAGGTGCCATACTCCTCATTGATTTTTTATCAAAATTTTTTATTAGCTCCATGGCCCTAAAACATCAAAAACACTTTTTCACTAGTTATTATCATAGTCTAAACTGAGAATTTCTCGTGTTTTGAGGTTTTGACCATCCTAAACTTACCCATTTCTCTTCATTACACTTTCATTGTGGAGTTAAGACAATACCCTATCCACTCAATTTTTCTCAGAACTTTTACCTAACCCCATGACTCCCATTTCATCTTACCAACTTACCCTACTATTGCACAAGATATTCTCACAGTGAAAATTGGGAATTTCTCGTGTTTTAGGAATTTCAACATCTTCCTCACACTCATTTTTCCTCATTCCACCTACAACTTGAAGCTAACACACAACATGCTCTACTAAAAAATTTCTGGAATATTTTTCAAGTGCAAGGGCCTTATTTCATCCACCAAACTCACAATTTCCTACACTCTATTTTTCTAGATTTCCATTCATTCACTCATTTCATTAACACCCTAGGGTTTTCATCATTCCAGTGACAAACACAATGGAAAGTGACAATAAAATATTCAAAGGAGGGTACCACCTCAGGCTTTCACCATTCAACATGCATGAAATTAATGCTTCTCCATTGGCCAGAAGGTGCTTTGAAAGAGCTTCGTGTTTGACATTTTATGAAAGGATTATGGAAGGGGGGTATCATCTTCGATTGTCCAGCCTATTTGAAACAAGATACAATATGGGAAATTTCACTCTTGTAGGTATGGAGATAAGCCTATCATCTGACCTAATTTCTTCAGCTACAGGTATCCCTTCTCATGGATATCAGTGGTTAAAGGGTGTGGACTGAGATATTGAAAACTACAAGAAATTCCTCAAGCCTCATGCCAGAGAGGAGCCATAATTTATTTTTCCTTTCAGACACCTCAGAAACAAGTATGCTCCTCTGATAATGTTCATAATGAAGTACTTCACATGTGAAGGAAGATTCTTTAGTTTGTATAGTTATCACATCAGGATTTTGATGCATTTTACCTCTGTCAAAACACTTGATTTGCCACACTATTGTTATAGCAGCTTGATTAAGGTGGTTTAGAAGGTTCAGAGTAGTGGAGAAGATCACCACACTAGTATTTTTCATCATGGCCTAATTAATATCATTGTGTTGCATAACTTGTCCTCCATAAACATGACCTGGGAAAACTTCTTAGAGATATTTTCAGCAACTCTTTCTATCTTTCCTATTACATCATCAACACAACCAATGGAGATTGTGTTTTCTAGCATGCCTAATCAGCCTTCAGATGTTCCTGTTAGAGTCGGTCTTTTCATCCCTCTGTCAGAGATCATTTCTCTTATTGCATTTCATTTTTAGGTGTCCCATTCAGTTCATTCATCCGCACTCCGTTAGGGGCATGCCATTATCTGACGGAGGGGCCTTCTCAATCATACCCCTCATGTCATGTACCTTCTGGTCCATGTCTGATCATATAAGTTCATCAAAGTCAATATTACAGTCATTCATAGTCGTAGATGGTCTTTTGGTCAGCAAAGAGTCTTTTCAGTCATTAGGTCTAGGGTTTTGCAAATTTTGTCTTCAAAGTGTTTAATAATGCCAGCAGGCCAGAGGGAGGATCAGAATAAGTTTTCATCTCAAGAAATTTCATCATCGCAATCTTTGATCATGACTTTTCTTCAAAACTCTGTTTTGAAGAAAATTGTCATTTTGTCCTTTATAATAAATGCCATGTATATTTTAAAGTTTTTCAGTCATGAATTACTCCAGGCGCAGCCCTGGTAATCCTTTTCCAAGACATGCCGTCATCCCTGCAAAAAATTGACAAAGGAGCCATCATTTCAGTCAAAAGTCAAGTGGAAATAAGCAGAACAAAGTTTGTATTAAAAGTGAAAAAGTGCCAATTTCAAAACATTACAAAGGTGGGTTTGTAAGAAACAAAAATCAAATCCATGACTACATAAGGTTTTTCCCACAGTTATCAATTCATTTTCACATCAAGAGATATCAAAAACCCAAGAGAGAAGCCAAGTTGAAGTTGGAGGAACGAAAACTGTGATTTTGAAAGCTAGGACTGTGTTAGAAATACCTGCGCGGCGCATTGGGAGTTGGTCGTGACGCACCGGGAGGTCGCGGCGCACATAGCTGGTTTCCACCGTGTGAATTACAACGTACGCGGTGCATACCTTGGTCGCGGCGCACAGAGCCTCCAAACAAATTTTCACCACCGCTTCACCAAATTTCAAATCAACTCAGTTTTCTAATGATCCAAGTAATTTTGCGAGCTTTGACTATTGATATTAGTTGGTGTTTGGAAGTGAAATATAAAAAGTTGAATGCCAAAATGATAAACCCTCTCATTTTTCAAAAACTGCTCTTACGGTTTGTATTTGAATTTTAAAAGGTGTAATTTTTGTGTCAAGAACTTCATAGCACATTCCCCACCTGTGGCTCCATTCCCCATCACTGTCACGATATCATTCATATCTCTTCCCTATTCCTCTATAAAACCACTCATATCATTCATTCCCATTTGCAATATCATTCAACCCTATCATTCCTTCTCCTTATTCATCTCCCATATCATTTGCAAAAAAAATCCCCAATTCCAAACAGTCAAGTGACTGTTATTGCATTAATTTCACTTGACAAACCCCCACTTCTCCCACTGTTCATACTTACCACAGCTCTTCATTTCCCTTTGGCACACATTTGGAATTGAAACAAAGGCACCAATTTATCATTTTCATCAAACCAAGTATACACTTGACACCTAGCTTGCAGCATCATGCCAGAGACAGATTCATCATATGAGCAAGACAGTGACTCTACTGCAGAGCTTAATGTACCAAGGAGGCCTCGTAAAGGGGGCAGACACGTCAGAGAAGAGCCCACCTCTTTGACTCAGTTGTAGGCCTGTCCACTTGCAATGGCTTGTTTTCAGCAATAGTCATGTTTTCGGTATTGTGAGATGATTGCACAGACTCAGCGTCATCAAGAGTTGGTTCGCTTATTTGTTTTACATTTGCATGACGGTCATGTTACCCTCGCTGGAGTAAATTTCACCTTGACACCAGAAACCATTTCGTAGGCAACAGGAATACTGAATGTAGGTGAACAATGGAACAAGAGACAACAGCTAGACAAAGTGTATTATGAGCCATACATCCGGCCTGGCTATATGAGGCAGCTCAGCAGGGTGTTCCCTTTCAGATTCTTGAAGGAGTCCTATGCGCCATTGATGAAACTCATCATCAGGTACTTCAGCTGTGAGGGCCGATTTTCGCACCTTTATGCTTACCATATCCGATTATTGATGCATTTCACGAGAGTAAGGATGATGAGAATTCCATATTTCATGTGTCGAAACATAGAACGGATGACTACTCTTGTGCAGAAGAAGACTCCTGAGCATCAGCATAACATCATTTATCATTATGCACTCATCAAGATCATTGTGGTACATCAGCTTGGATTGCAGAGCATTGCATGGGAGGAGTTCATTTCCCGTGACTTCTTTACAACCCCTCAGCCTCCTCTAGAGATTTTTCATGATGCGGGTGAGCCTTCACATTAGTTTGAGGGTCCTGAGACAGAACCTATCAGTGTTCCAGTATGTGTTACCTATCAGAGAGGCACCCGAGCCTTATTTGCAGCAGCACGACGAGTGCTATCTCCACCGGGGGTGGAAGGGGTCTCGTTACCTTCATCAGCAGCGCAAGTACTATCTCCACTTGGGGTGGAAGGGGTCTCGCCTTCGACATCAGCACAAGTACAGGACAGAGGCAAGAGGCCTATGTAGGAAGTGGCTCTGAGTTTTGATGGTGTTTTTCTCCATGTAATTGAAAGTTTCATTAATGTTTTATGTATGCCATTTCCCTTCTCTTTTCTTCTGAAATTAAACAAATGAGTAACTAAGGTAGAATTCATTAGTTTGTCGGTGCTCTGCCTTAAACTTTTGTTTAGTTTTATATGTTTTCATCTATTTGAAGAGGACCCTTGCAGCCTCTTGCCCTCCTCAACTCCTCAGCAGTCTTTTCTATCCATTCATTGAATCTAAGACATCAAAGCCATTGCCTTACTTGCCCCAACTTGAATTCTGTGAAAACTAGGCCTCATCCCCAAGCTCAAATCTGCCTTTCCCTTTTTTCCAACAAAAACCCAAAAAAAAAATCTTTCCAAACTCCTTGATTTATATACCTAGCCTAAAATTAGCATTCATTTCAGTCATCTCAAGCCCTATTGATTACTTTTCGCTGAGATTGACCCGGAGAGAGCCCTCTCCTGTTCTGGTAGGGCTAGCTACCAGACTGAGCGTGGTTTGATGTTACCCTGAACTCTGCCTTCTTTCAGCCTGAGGTAGATTTAGGCAATAACATAGTGGCGACCATACTGGGGAAGAATATGGTTTGCTTGTTGGTGTTTCTCATTTTATAAGCTACAAACGGAGCCTGAAGTTATGCCAGGTAGCCTTCGAAACGCTTTTTCTTTGCATTAGCGAAAGTAGATAAACACTGCTTCAGTCAATCTCCGATCTAGCTTGTGAACGTGACACTTGACTTGTGAATTGCCCTAGTACATGTATCGATGTTAGATCTGATGGTTGATGGTGGACAACAATCAGACATAAGAAGGCTGAAATCTTTCACCTGGTGACTCCAACTCAATGTAGAAAATGGAAGGATCTTACACAAAGTTCAGGTATCCAAAGTGGAATGGTATTCAGGATCTAGTCCGCTTTCTTGTAAATTACTTCTTTGCTGTTCTTGAAGCTGTCCTGAACGTTTTCCAGAATTTTTTGTATGATAAAGGTGATCAAAATATTCACTCGACATATTCAAAACGTGTGAATACTGAGTTTCCCTTTGATCCTGGCCTCCTTACTTTTCCCACATCTTATGATGACTCTCTTCAGAGTGATGAGCCTAAAGAAAACAAGACCGATCTCGTAGCTCTTGTATATACTCCTACACCTTTTATAGTCCCAGATAGGTATAAACCTCTTGTTTTACCTTCTGTTCTTCATGCTTTCCCTAAAAATTATGACCTATATCTACCAAGATTTTACGGTGAATGTAACAATGTCAACGCTGAGCGGCATGTGCAGAATGTTGAGACTTTTCTAGATCTTTTTGAATTTGATGATGAAGATGTCAGTATTAGACTTTTTGCTCTTTCTTTGCAAGGCAAAGTCAAGAGTTGGTTCAAAGCCCTCCCTGATGCGAGCATCTCAGATTTCCAGCAGTTCGTCAAAGTTTTCCTCAACAGGTGGGTGATCGGACAAAACCCTTTCCTTATTATTGAAGAATATAACCAGCTGAAAAGACTGCCAGGGGAGACAGTACAACAATTTTCTGCCAGATTTAACCAAGTATATTTTTCGATGCCAGCTGATATAAGACCTTCTCCTAGATCTTCTCTCTTGCACTACCTGGGTGCCTTTGATCCGGAAATGGAGTTTCAGTTGAGAGAAAGGAATATTTCAACACTTGTAGAGATACAGAACACTGCAGTAAATGTAGAGGCTCATTTTCTGATCCGAAGGGCAAGGTTTAAGGAAGAAGAGATGAAAAACATGGATCCGGAGAAATTGACATCTCTAGAGGTAAAGCTTGACATGTTGGTAAGTGCAGTAGAAGAGATGATGCAAAATAACACCACAAGGAATAAGTATAATGTTCAAACCCATGACTTACTGATTGAAGAGGAACAAGTGGCTGATCCAAAACATTTTGTTTCTTATCTCAGTTGTCATAGTGATTGTTTTATAGATCATTTTGAAGAAGAGAGAGCTGTTGATATGACATGTATGCTTGATGATGTTTTTTATACCGATGATTTGCCTCATTTTGATCAGTATGATGATGATTATGTTCTCCAAACAGAAGCTAATCTTGTAGACAAATCAACAACTAGTTTGTGGAAGGAGGACGTTCACTATCAACAGCTCAAGTACAGTGATCAACTGATACATATAAGCTATGACAATGATGAGGAAAGTGCAGCAAATTTTGAAGTAAGTGAAGGATCTTTGCCTTTTTGTTTTAATTCATTTCAGTTCATCAGAGACAAATTCCATGCAATCAGAAATCAGTTTCCAACAAGCCTTGATTTGGACCATCTTGAGGGCAATGAAAAATTTGTTCAAGACTTCTCATATTCAGATTTGCAGTCCCCGAAGCCATTGATTGTCAAGTTGCAGATGAAGACATGGAAGTTGGCACATATGATCAAATGCTACAAGGTGACTCCGTACCTTTTTGTTTTGAATCATTTCAGTTTTTGAAGGATAAATTGCATAGTAAATCTTCAAATGAGCAGCCTGTAAGAAATCAACAATCTCTCAGTTTTAATGTTGAGGATGAGACATATATCGAAATTCTTGAGCAAGTTGGTAATGAGAAATCTTCCCCTGAAATGACTGATGAAATCATTTTGGATACAAAACCCTCCCTAGCTCCAGATTTGCAGCCACCAAACCAAATTGAAGGTCATATTGCAGATGAAGGCGTGGAAGCCGAAATACATGACTTAATGATGCAAGAGGATTTTGTACCCTTTTGTTTCGAAGAATTTCAGTTTATAGAGCAGAATCTTCGTAATATCTCTAAAGAAAAAGATGAACATCTAGTAGGATGTCATACAGTTTCAATGGATACATTGCAGCAGTCTTCTCAAGCTTTTGATGATCCTATTGCTCGTGTGTTGGATGATGTTTGCTGTAAAAGTTTTTCTCCATTAGCTAACCATGTGCCAGAAAATAATGCTGATAATAATATTATTCAAAAGTCCCCTTCATTGTCTTGTTTAACAGATTGTTCATTGCATAGCCCATACCAAGGGTTGCAGTCATATGAGGAGATTGATAAAAGAGACTTTTGTTTTGTTTGGAATCATCTCCAGAGTTTGGTTATTCATGAAATTCAGGATCCTTTCGACAGCTTGCTGCAATCCCCAAAGAAAGACAGCACAGATGTGAGGAAAATCTTAATATCCAGCTATGAAGATTACCTGGACCAGAGCAGTCATGTTTTAATGGAAATTAATAGTTATGTTTATGAAGATCCTTTCGCAGTATTCTTGAAGTCATCCAGTCAATTCATGCTTTGCAATTTTATCAGCAGTCAACTTGATTCCAAGTTTCCATGGGAGTTGCCTTTCGATTCTTCCCTATTCCTGCACATCAGAAAGCATTTGCGAAGAAATCAAATAGCAGCCAGGATGCTTACATGGTTGCATTGGCTATTCCATTTCACTTGATCGGGTGGTGAAAAGAACAATTAGAGTAGGTTTGATGAATAAGCTCAATTATGAGCATCTTTCTAGTTTGTCAATTATGTTTCACTCATGTTTGATTTTATTATGGTTTTCAGTTTTAGCCTTGAGTCAGAGTCAGTCTACATAATGTCAGTTTTCAAGTTTTGACTCCATTGCCCAATGGATGAAGGCACTGTCTGCTCTTCCAAAGATCTGTAGTCCTTGGCACCTCCAAGGAGCCACCATCCCCATTGGAGCCAATGTTAGAGTCGGTCTTTTCATCCCTCCGTCAGAGATCATTTCTCTTATTGCATTTCATTTTTAGGTGTCCCATTCAGTTCATTCATCTGCAATCCGTTAGGGGCATGCCATTATCTGACGGAGGGGCCTTCTCAATCATACCCCTCATGTCATGTACCTGCTGGTCTGTGTCTGATCATCTAAGTTCATCAAAGTCAATATTACAGTCATTCATAGTCATAGATGGTCTTTTGGTCAGCAAAGAGTCTTTTCAGTCATTAGGTCTAGGGTTTTGCAATTTTTTTCTTCAAAGTGTTTAATAATGCCAGCAGGCCAGAGGGAGGATTAGAATAAGTTTTCATCTCAAGAAATTTCATCATCGCAATCTTTGATCATGACATTTCTTTAAAACTTTGTTTTGAAGAAAATCGTCATTTTGTCCTTTATAATAAATGCCATGTATATTTTAAAGTTTTTCAGTCATGAATTACTCCAGGCGTAGCCCTGGTCATCCTTTGCCAAGACATGTCGTCATCCCTACAAAAAATTGACAAAGGAGCCATCATTTCAGTCAAAAGTCAAGTGGAAACAAGCAGAACAGAGTTTGTATTAAAAGTGAAAAAGTGCCAATTTCAAAACATTACAAAGGTGGGTTTGTAAGAAAAAAAAATCAAATCCATGACTACATAAGGTTTTTCCCACAGTTATCAATTCATTTTCACATCAAGAGATATCAAAAACCCAAGAGAGAAGCCGAGTTGAAGTTGGAGGAACGAAAACTGTGATTTTGAAAGCCGGGACTGTGTTAGAAATACCTGCGCGGCGCATTGGGAGTTGGTCGCGACGCACCGGGAGGTCGTGGTGCACATAGCCGATTTCCACCGTGTGAATTACAACGTTCATGGCGCATACCTTGGTCGCGGCACACTGGGTTTGTGCGCGGCCCACAGAGCCTCCAAACAAATTTTCACCATCGCTTCACCAAATTTCAAATCAACTCAGTTTTCTAATGATCCAAGTAAGTTTGTTAGCTTTGAATATTGATATTAGCTGGTGTTTGGAGTTGTTTGGAAGTGAAATATAAGAAGTTGAATGCCAAAATGATAAACCCTCTCATTTTTCAAAAACTTCTCTTAGGGTTTGTATTTGAATTTTAAAAGGTGTAATTTTTTTGTCAAGAACTTCATAGCACATTCCCCACCTGTGGCTCCATTCCCCATCACTATCACGATATCATTCATATCTCTTCCCTATTCCTCTATAAAACCACTCATATCATTTATTCCCATTTGCAATATCATTCAACCCTATCATTCCTTCTCCTTATTCATCTCCCATATCATTTACAAAAAAAATCCCCAATTCCCAACAGTCAAGTGACTGTTATTGCATTAATTTCACTTGACAAACCCCCACTTCTCCCACTATTCATACTTACCACAACTCTTCATTTCCCTTTGGCACACATTTGGCATTGAAACAAAGGCACCAATTTATCATTTTCATCAAACCAAGTATACACTTGACAACTAGCTTGCAACATCATGACAGAGATAGATTCATCATATGAGCAAGACAGTGACTCTGCTGCAGAGCTTAATGTACCAAGGAGGCCTCGTAAAGGGGGCAGACACGTCAGAGAAGAGCCCACCTCTTTGACTCAGTTGCAGGCCTGTCCACTTGCAATGGCTTGTTTTCAGCAACAATCATGTTTTCGGTATTGTGAGATGATTTCTCAGACTCAGCATCATCAGGAGTTGGTTCGCTTATTTGTTTTACATTTGCATGACGGTCATGTTACCCTCTCTGGAGTAAATTTCACCTTGACACCAGAAACCATTTCGTAGGCAACATGAATACCAAATGTAGGTGAACAATGGAACAAGAGACAACAGCTAGACAAAGTGTATTATGAGCCATACATCCAGCCTGGCTATATGAGGCAGCTCAGCAGGGTGTTCCCTTTCAGATTCTTGAAGGAGTCCTATGCGCCATTGATGAAACTCATCATCAGGTACTTCAGCTGTGAGGGCCAGTTTTCACGCCTTTATGCTTACCATATCCGATTATTGATGTATTTCACGGGAGTAAGGATGATGAGCATTCCATATTTCATGTGTCGAAACATAGAACAGATGACTACTCTTGTGCAGAAGAAGACTCCTGAGCATCAGCATAACAACATTTATCATTATGAGCTCATCAAGATCATTGTGGTACATCAGCTTGGATTGCAGGGCATTGCATGGGAGGAGTTCATTTCCCGTGACTTCTTTACAGCCCCTCAGCCTCCTCTAGAGATTTTTCATGATGCGGGTGAGCCTTCACATCAGTTTGAGGGTTTTGAGACAGAACCTATCAGTGTTCCAGTATGTGTCACCTATCAGAGAGGCACTCGAGCCTTATTTGCAGCAGCACGATGAGTACTATCTCCACTGGGGGTGAAAGGGGTCTCGTTACCTTCATCAGCAGCATGAGTACTATCTCCACTTGGGGTGGAAGGGGTCTCGCCTTCGACATCAGCACAGGTACAGGACAGAGGCAAGAGGCCTATGTAGGATGAAGGCCCTTCAGGAGGCCAAGACACTGATTTTACACTCATTGATGTTGATTTGAGTTCTCCTAGGTCAAAGTTGAAAGAGACCATCCAGGAGCAGAAAGCTGAGATCGACACATTGACCGAGAAATTGCAGAGAGCTCAGTGGGTTATAAATTACTTGGAGCAACGGAATAAACAATTGGAGGATCAGCACACACTCATGGAGTTGCAGAAAATCCGCGAAGATCTGGAACTGGCCCGGAAAAGACCAAGTGACATGACACCCTTTGAGCGGGAGATTTGGCTTACGAGAGTCAATATCCATTTGGAGAAGCTCTTGGAAAAGGCAAACAAGGACAAGGACATGCTCAGACATATGAAGAACCACTATTGGGCCCGCACACATGTTTGCAAAGCTAGGATTAAGATCTTGAAGGCGAGGCTGAGGAGAGCACTGAAACGTCGGAAAAGGCCTAATCCACTCCAAATCTTGGCTGAGCATGGCGCTTGATGAGGGACCTCCAATCCAAATTTCAGCATATTTGGAGAAAATTTTGTCAATTTTATTTTTTTTGGTCACAAAACAGATTTTCCTGCTCGACGCGTCGCGCCACCTTGCGAGCGCTTATGTTTGAGAGATCTTCTGGAGGAAAACTTTACATTTTTGGATTTTTTATGAAAATTTATGCATGCTCAGGAATGGCCTAAGGATTTCATCAAGTTTTGGGTGGTTTAAAGGGTCAAAAACACCTTGAAAATGGCCTTTCTGCCACCTTTTTCACACACAGGAACCGGTTTTGGGAGATTGAAGTTTTGGAGGAATGAACTCCAAATTGAAAAATTTCACTTGGGTTGGAAAGTAGACAGGTAGGGCTTTCCAACGAGCTATCATGAGCTCAATTTGGACTTCGGGAAGTGCCTAAAAATCAGCTCCAAAGTTGTGCTACGCATAGAGATTTTGGGCGCGACGCATAGAGAGTTTTGGCCTATTTTTCACTTTTCAGCTCAGAATTTTGCCCAGTTTTGACTAGTTTCACTTTTTCATGTAACTATTGATCTACCTTGATGTAATTTCATGACCATGATGTAAATTTGGCACATATTTACTTGTTATAGAGGATTCATTCACTAAAAATTGAAAATTAAATGAATGAATTAGTTTCCTACCATATAGAGGCAAGTTGTTTGATTGCCTAGATTTCAATTTCTAGTTTAGAATTGGTTGAAACAGATCCTAGAAGGATGAGATCGACCCCTAGAGGCATGGGAAGGGGTTAGACTGGTCTATATATTGTATTTTCTGAGACATTTTCAGGGTTTGACTCTTGGGAATAGTTTGGCACCTCATTGTATATTCATTTCAGCATTTTTGGCAAAGGAAAGACCAGGGTTTTGCAGCACTTGTTGGGATCCTTGTGGCACTGAGTTTTGATCGTGTTTTTCTCCATGTAATTGAAATTTTCATTAATTTTTTATGTATTCCATTTCCCTTCTCTTTGCTTCTGAAATTAAACAAATGAGTAACTAAGGTAGAATTCATTAGTTTGTCGGTGCTCTGCCTTAAAATTTTGTTTAGTTTTATATGTTTTCATCTGTTTGAAGAGGACCCTTGCAGCCTCTTGCCCTCCTTAGCTCCTCAGCAGTCTTTTCTATCCATTCATTGAATCTAAGACATCAAAGACATTGCCTTCCTTTCCCCAACTTGAATTCTGTGAAAACTAGACCTCATCCCCAAGCCCAAATCTGCCTTTCCCTTTTTTCCAACAAAAACCCAAAAAAAAAAATCTGTCCAAACTCCTTGATTTATATACCTAACCTAAAATTAGCATTCATTTCAGTCATCTCAAGCCCTATTGATTACTTTTCGCTGAGATTGACCCGGAGAGAGCCCTCTCCTGTTCTGGTAGGGCTAGCTACCAAACTGAGCGTGGTTTGATGTTACCCTGAACTCTGCCTTCTTTCAGCCTGAGGTACATTTAGGCAATAACAGTTCCTAGGGTTTTGGAATTTTTTCACACATATGAGAGGGGGAAGAGACAAGTATTTGCGCCTAGGTATGCCAAGAGTGTTATGGCACTTGGTACCATTGTTGAATAATGTGAGATAGAGGAGCGACATTTTTTCCATCAGTATAGTGAGTCAGTGCCATTAGAGACTCAGGTATCAGAGGAGGTGGAGGTCATATCAGTTGAAGAAATAATCAAAGAGAAAGATAAATAAATAGCACAATTGAAATAGGCCTTCTCCATTTCCCAATCCAAAATTACTTTGCTTTAGTAGGAAAATTATCAACTGCAAATGAATCAACTCCTACAAAGAAAGTAAAAATCAGACATGGAGGAAAAAAGAGGTAAAGGAAAGAAGATTATTATTGTTAACCAAATGGATGACATGGAGTCTGAATCACAAACAAGAAGACTAAGAATAAGAGGCCTCAAAAGGGCATTGGAGCGATAAAGAGAGTCAACTCATCAATTTGAAGAGTTGATCTTTGATGAGATTACTTCCATGGAGATCAATGAGGAAAGAGAGATTTTTTTTCAAGAGTTAATGAAAAATTGGAGAAGCTTTTGAAGAAGGCTAAAAGGGATAACAAGCTGCAAAGACACATGGAAAACCACTATCGCATCGGGAACACCATTTGTCAAATAAGGCTGAAACAAGTGAAGAAAAGGCTTAAAGAGGCACAAATGAAGCTTAAGGATAAGGATAGCTTGGAATTATTGTCTAAAGCTTATTTATCTATGTAGCCCATCTCTCACATGCTCCATAGACCAATTTTGAGAAATTTTGTTATTTTATATGATTTTTTGCAAAATTCTGGAAATGTCTCATTACAGAAGGGTAACGAACTTTTGCTACTTTGATTTTGGTGGCAACCAAATGGTGATTTTTTTTCTTGGAAGGATGTATTTTGATAATTAAATCACAAATAAAGAACCCTCATGGCAGGACAAGCTGTAATTTGGGAGAAAAGGCTCAAAAACCACTCATTTTTCATGTTTTTGTCTCCTTTTTGGACCCTCTATTACGCTTTTGAGTGAACTTGGGAGAATGGATTTTTGAAGGCCTTCCCGTGGTCCATTTTGAAAAGTTCAAGATGTTATGGAAAATAGACACATAGGAATATTTGAAAATTATTTCAGAAGTGGATTTGGACTCTTAAAAGTGCCTCCAAAGTTCTATTACGCTTCTGAAAATTATTTTTACTCTTCTGTCAAAAATGTCACAAATCAACATTGGATTCCTTAGGACACTTTTCAAGCTCAGAAATGGTCACAAATTCAAGGAAATGCTGCCCTATGAGTTTTCATTAGAGTTATTGGGTTGGTTTCTTCCTCCTATCATGATGGAATTTGTAATTAATGTAAGGGACAAACACTCCTATTTTATAGCTAAAATTCAGGGAATGGTTTCTAATCTCCCTAGAAACTAGGAAATGACTCATATTTTACATTTATGATCCATTTTGGATTGGATTTCGACCTGATGAGGTGTCATAGTCCATATTTTATATAATTAGACTCTCTTTAGTCTTTTGTTGGGTTGGATAGTCTCATATTGCAGTGGAGCTCTTGAAATAAGCTTTTGGAATGAAATCAGAGACAAATTTGTAGGAATTGTGTTATGATACTTGCCAGTATGATTTGGAGCATACTTTTTTCTCATGTATGTTTATCATTTCATGCTTAATATCATGTATTATTCTTCATATATGTTTATCTTGTAAGTTTGAGAGAAAAAATCATGTTTATGCATGCTTTTTTAAAGACAAGATTCACCATATTATGTTTATTTTCTTCTAAACTGAATGAATTCACCTCAGTGATCATTAAAATTCTCCTCCATTTCATCCTATACTCAATGAATGATTAATATTTTTTCAAAATACCTATCTTGCCTCACATATTATTTGTAGGTTCACCTTGAATTTCATACCTAAGACCTTATACACAATCCATTCACTGACTTTTCTATCCAGCACTAAAAACACCAAACAAAACCTATTTACTGAGCTTATATACCTAACATAATATCATTAGATACTCAACTATTCATTTCACTGCTAAAATTTACAATGAGAGAGCCCTCTCTGGTCTGGGTAGGGGTAGCTACCTGACCTTAAGTTTGGTCTATGGTTACCTTTCTCCAATCCTATTTTCAGCGTTGGGAAGTTGGGGAGAGTGATAAAATTCTTGGCACCGTTGCTGGGGAGCGATTGCTAAACATTCCCTCAAAATATTTCTTTAATCCTCTGAAATTTATACTTTTAGGTGACAAGCTCTAGCATTCAAAATAGGCTAAATTCTAAAATCTGAGCCATAGTCCAAAATTCCTATCTTAAGTTGGCTCCTAAAAGACATACCAAGTCAAATCCAGACCCAAATCTTTCACCAATTGTGTATGACCCTGTGAGTATATTTAGAAAGCATAAAACCAAGTCTCAGAAGGCCGGAGGAGCTATTACTCCACTTTTCAAATCAAATTTTCTTCCTGCGAGATTTGTTCCAGAAGATTTGTTATATAGTTTAGATTATGAAAAATATTTGTTTAGAACTAATTATGAAACTTTTCTTTTAGAATCCACCTTTGATCCTTTTTATTTTGAGTCCTTTGCACCATTTTCCATGTCTTTTGAATCTGAAATCAATAGTGAATTCTAGTCTAATTTTCACAAAATCAAAGGCTTGGTAGATAAGTTTCAATAAAATTCAGAGAAGGCTTATTTTCAATATCAACAACAGACGTTTTCTTCACCTATCATTACACCTTCTCATACAGCTACATCATCAACCCATCCTTTCATTCCATCATTACCTCTGCAATTTTTTACTCCATCAACACCTCCACGACCTCCTCCATTAGTCATGGCCATATTTTCTCCATTGATCCTACCACTTCATCTCACTCCACTACCTCACAAATATGGTCATAGGATTCCTCTTTTCGATGGAACATCAGAGGTTACAACTTATCAACACATTGCCAAAGTGATTGACTTCATAGATCTTGAAGAGATCAATAATGATGATGCCAAAATGCACATCATTGCACAAAGTTTCTCTCGAGAGGTAAATAAATGGGTTCGCTCTCTCACAGTTGGTTCAATAGGTACTTCACAGTAGTTGATTGATTTTTTTATGGCGAAATGGGAAGAGAATAAAAATCCATTTCATATTTTAGCGAGTATAACGCCTTGACAAGGAATCCCAATGAGTCTATCCAAGACTTTATAACTAGATTCAATAAAATATATGATTCAATTCCTAAGAATATTAAGCCTCCTCCAGGCCTTGCTTTACTTCACTATCCCGATGGTTTTGATCCTAGCATGGCTTATCAGTTGAGGGAAAGAAACCCATCAACTCTTGAATAAACACAGAGAAATGCAGTGAGCGTGGAAGCCAATTTGATCATCAAGAAGTCTAAAATCAAGACGGGAAAAAGAGTCACTATAAAAGAAGAAACATTCACTTCATCAAAAGGAAAATTAGATACCTTGATGAATACCATGGAGAATATGATGGATAAAATGTCCATCACTGATCGAAAAGATGAACCCTCCATTAGAAATCCCAATTTTATGGGTCACAATCAACAACCTCAATACATGATCAAGCAAAGGGAACAGAGGGGTCAGTATCCACAAAGTCAGCAAAAAATTCACACTCCATTTCAGTAGAATTATGCTAAAGGCCCCGATGAAGATGATGAAGAAGAAATTTATGGTGAGAACCATTTATTTGAGGAAAATCAACAACCTATTTTTCTCATTGAAGAAGATCAATTTTCTATAGTAATTTGTGTACTGGATGATCAAAAATTTGTCTTGTCAAATGATGACATGTGATCAGTTCACTTGGAAGATTATCAGAGGGGATATCAGAATTCTCTTTCTCAAGTGAAAAGATAGTATGGCTTGAAGAATAGGAATGTTTCTATAACCTCCAATTAGAAAGAACAGAACGCTCAAGTAGATGCTCATCACAAAGAAGTTGTTGCCCCAAATGAAAGTAAAGACAAAGGACCTCTATTCCTAATCATGCTAAAGGAAATTAAGCTTCTTCCAATGGTCAAATAAAATATAAATAAGTCCCAGAAAGAGGACAGAAGAATGAGTCTTCACACAAAGACCAGCCCGAGAAGAAAGATGCACCATTGAAAGAGTCAGAAAAACATTATGCTGTTTTTTCACTTGAAAATGAAATTTCCAAATTGAAAGTCTCCATTACTCTAACTAAAATAGTTATGAATGATCAATACAAATTTCAAGGTTCTAAGTTGCTTAGAGTTGACCAAATGTCTAACATGGTTAATGTGAGTGATGATCGCCCTGAGCTTCGTTCTTGTCCTGCTGTTGATGGCGATTTAGAAGATAGTGAAGTCTGTTTGTTTTATATAAGCCTCAAAATCCATGAATTTATCCTCCATAATGCCATGATTGATTCCAGAGCCTCTCAAAACCTCATGCCCAAGGCCATTATGGAAAAATTAGGACTTGAAATGAAAATACCTTATCATGATCTTTACTCATTTGATTCAGGGAGGGTGAAATGCCTTGGCCTCATCAAGGACCTAGTGGTGTCATTAGAGAAAATCCTAGCCAAGAATGTCCTGATGGAAGTTGTTATGGTTGATATCCCTCCCAGATATGGAATGTTTCTTTCTCGGTCATGGGGAGAAAATCTTAGAGGTACCTTACAACTTGATTTTTCATATGCTACCATTCTTGTCTTTGGACAACTTAGGAAACTATATCAAGAAAGTAAGATGAAGTACATGATCAACAACCAAGAAAATCCAAATAAACTTCCTATAAATGTTTTTCATACAGATTTAGAGTCCTTTATCTTGTTCAATGATTAATTTTCAACGTCTTCCAAAGTTTTGATTGAAGAAAATGCGGAAAATTCTGAAGTTTAAAATTATGTTTTAAAAGTGGAAAATGTAGAAATTTGTAAAAAAAGTGCCAAATGGTTTGGAACCAAGTGCATCACCTCAAAAAAGTGATGAAACAGTGAAAGAAATAGAATTTTTTGATACAACAGAAGTCTCTCAAACAACAAGCAAAGTTCAGAAATCTGATTTGCAGTTTCCGAATGAGGAAAGTAGTTTGTGGACTATGGACTTCGATGAAGTTTTGGGAAATGAAGAGGCTGGTATTAGAGTGTAGATTCACATCCCTATAAATCATTCATTAAATGTTCCTCCAAATGTTTGAATGTCCTCGTACAAGCTGGATTTCAAATGTTCAAACAATGAAGATGAGTATGAGGCTTTGATAGTCGGTCTGAAAATTCTCAAGAAGCTAGGTGCCAAGAAGATTTATGTATATGGCGACCCCAAGCTAGTAATTAAGAAAGGCAAAGGGGAATACGAGGCCATGCATCCAAGGATGAAAGCTTACCAAAATACAATTCTAGACATTTTCTGAGTACACTTTATCATTGATCCCAAGGGACATAAATGTTATTGTTGATTCTCTTGCTACTTCAGCCAACATGTTCAAAATTAGATTGTATCCTAATAAGAAGTATGAGATAAATGTAAAAAACATGCCTTGTTGTCCCGGAAAATGTTCAGGTTTGGCAAGTCCTTCAAGATGATAAACATATCAACAACTTCTTGTAGATAGAAGAGGAATTTGTGAATTCTCAAATGAAGAACCAGTGCTATGAAGGTGACTAAGAAATCCATGTAGCAGAGATGCACATGCTTCAGTTGAAATATAACTCTATTCCAAGAGTTTTGGTACCTTTGGAAGATATTTTTGATCAATATGATGTTACACACAAAATGACTATGTTACCGATAGAAGTGGGAGTGGAAGTTCTCAATCTAGGCACTCCGGAAAAGCCAAATATGGAAAAAATTTCAAAATCTTTGAGTGCAGAAATGAAAGGAAAATATTTAGTGCTCATGTCTCATTTTTATGATGTATTTTCTTGGGAATATTCTTATTTGAAAGTATATTATAAGAGCATAATTCGGCATACCATTCCCTTTAATTCGGATTAGAAACCTTTCTGCTAGAAGCTAAGAAGAATGAATGCCAAGTTGATGCCCTCTATTAAGAAGGAGGTAAATAGATTATTTACAGCTGGTATCATAGCACCTCTTCAATTTTCGAATTGGATGTCTAATCTAGTGCCAGTGAGGAAGAAGACAAGAGAGATTCCCTTGCGCATTGATTTCAAAAATCTGAACAAAGTTTCATTGAAGGACAACTACCCACTACCAAAGATGGACCATATTCTCCAAAGGGTAGTTGGATCTTCTTGACAGATACTCTGAATATAATCAAATTATTGTCCATCCAGATGATCAAGAAAAGACAACCTTCACAACACCTCAGGGTACCTTCATGTATGCCAAAATTCCTTTTGGATTGAAGAATGCAGGGGAAACTTATAAGTGAGAAATGGAGATTGCTTTCACCAATGAAAGGATGTATTTTTGGTCATTTATCTTGACAATATCACTATTTTTTCCAATATATATGAGTATCACTTGCAGCACTTGAAAACCATTTTTTAGAGATGTAGAAAGTTTGGCATATTGCTGAACCCAAAGAGTCTTTTTGCTATGGAGGAAGGTAAATTGTTGGGCCATATCATATCAAAAGATGAAATTAGGATAGATCCTTCAAGGATTGAAGCAATAATTCAGACCTTGGACTACCCTAGGAGCAAAAAGCAAATTCAGTCATTCAATGGAAAAATCAATTTTTGAGAAGGTTTGTTCCCAATCTTGTTGAAAACTTATGAAAATTATTGACATGCTGAAGAAACATAGTGAAGTAAAATGTTCTGAAGAGGTGAATAAATCATTCAATCAAGCTAAGTTGGCTGTATCTCATGCTCCTATTCTTATTAGTCTGGATTATACACTTTATTTTATCATTTTTCATTTGCCTCGGAGCATACTCTTGTTGTTGTCCTCATGCAAAAGAAAACTCAGAATACCGGGCATCCCATTGCCTTCTTCAGTAGAACCATAAGAGACACAATCTTGAAGTAAAACATCATTGAGAAACAGGCCTTGGCGTTAGTCAAAGAATTGAAGGAATTTCGGTTCTACATTCTCCATTATCATTTCATTGCATATGTTCCAAACACTGTTGTCAAATATGTGCTTACACAAAATGATCCTGAAGGGCGGCGATGTAAATGGATCACTGTTATGTTAGAATATTAATTGGAGATCAAGCCCAAAAAGTTGATCAAAGGACATGGCATGGAAAATCTTATGGCGGATTCAAATATCCATGCCTTAGAAATCAGTTTTATTGTTGCATTATCTGAAGAACAAGATGCTGCAAAATTACCTGAGGTATTTGAAATTTTCTCTTTATCTTTTTTTTACAAGTGGTTCACGAATCCATGTGCCCACACACATGAACCCAGTTACATCCACGGTCTTAAAATATCGATAGACCCTCCTAAGGGGATCTAAATTGTTAGCCTTACACCCGAGGCCTAACCCCATGGGCGTGAAGGAGATTCGATCCTGTGACATCCCAACTGGAAAAGTACTTAACAGCAGGGACTCAACTGATTGAGCTAACCCTTGGGGCTAAAATTTTATCTTTATCGCCTTGGTATGCTGTTGTAAATCATGTTTTGAAACACTTGAATCGTCCTCCCGGATTTCCAAGTAGTAAGGCTAGATATTTTAAGTTAAGAGCTCTTAAGTACTACATTCTTAATGGTGTCTTATATTGGAAAGATCTGGGTGGAGTGTTGCTAAATTGTTTGGTTGAAGGAGAAGTAGAAAAATTCATGACATATTTTCATAAAGGTGACTGTGGCGGTCATATTTATTGGAAGACTACAAATAATAATATCTTGAGGGCGAGATTTTATTGGCCAAGATTATTTTATGATGTTTATAAAATAGTCATGAGATTTCATGAATGTCAAATATTTCAGGGAAAGTGGAAGCTCTTTTGTTTTCCCTTAAAACCACAGTGAAGTGAAAGCACCATTCCAAAATTGGGGACTTGACTTCATTGGTGAGATCCATCCTCCATCATCAGCTCAACAAAAGTGGATACTCACTTCCACAGATTATTTCAGCAAATGGATTGAAGCCATCCCTACGAGGCAAGTACTGACACTATTATCATTCAGTTTCTTGAGAATAATATTATGTCTCGTTTTGGTTGTCCAAACAATATCATAACTGACAATGCGACTGCCTTTAATTCCAAGAAAATTATTGAATTTTGTGACAAGTATCACATTAGGCTTGATCGTTCAATAGCATACTATCCTTAGGGCAACGAGCTTGCTGAATCGCCAAATAAATATTTGTTGAACATAATCAAGAAGATGCTTCAAGAAAACAAGAGGAATTGACACAAAAATCTCACCAATTCTTTATGGGTAGATAGAGTTAGAATGAAGAGATAAATCAACATGTCACCTTTCCAGCTCGGGTATGGTGATGACATGGTGTTCCCTACTTCTCTAGTTGTACCGGTGATGAAAATTGTGCAACATATAGATAGTGATACTAATGAAACTCAACGAAGAATAAAACAAATGATCCATCTAAAACAGTTAAGAGATGAAGTCTTCAACCATACTTCAAAGCAGCATGAGAAAATAAAAAATATTTATGATAGGAAGAACAAAGCGGATGATTTCAAGCTTGGGGATGTTGTTCTTCGTTGGGATTCCTGGAATGAGGACAATATATTAAGCACAGAAAGTTCAAAAATATATGGAAAGGACATTACAAGATCACTGCATTCAGAGGTAAAAAATCATTTCTACTAGAGTATATTGAAGGGCAAGAAGTGCTGGGAGAGCCAATTAATGGTAGGTTCCTCAAACAATATCTAACTTTATCATTGAAGAATAAATGCACTGTCATTGTACATATAATTTTAAATTTGATGTCCCAGAAATAAGTTGTTGCAGAAGTTTGAAGTCCGAGGAGAAGTCCACGATACTTCTACATTCAAATTATGTTTTCTTTAAAAAATTTAAGAAAATTTCCAGTCAGTTGTCAAGTTATTTTTTTCTAGTCAATGTCATTTCTAGAATTAGTTCATCATTTCCAGTTTGTCAGAGTTTTTCAAAGTCTAGTTTGACTCTATTTCCCAATGGTAAGGCTACCTAATATATCGTGTTCTTAACACCTCCTGAAGGAGATGCCATACCGAGCTGGAGCCAATGTTAGCTCAGGTATGTCAGTGATCAAATAACTCTTTTAGTTTTTTTCCATAAAGTCATAGGTCATTTTTTTTTACTTTTTCGAAACAGTTCTTAGAAAACAATTTTGGTCACAGAATAGGTCTAAATCATGTATGTTGCTCCTTCATTTCATTCATCACCACCATCATTGTCAAGGTCATCTCCATCATAATCAGTTTCAAGGTCACCACCTCCATCATCATCATTTAAAGAGGTCTATAGTTATGTCACTCCATCTCATATAGGTCAATGTTTAGGTTCATCTCTGCCTTTGAAATACCTTAAAATTTTCACTTAAAACAAGTCAACAACCCTCCATTCCATTCATAAAGCCCTAAGGAAGGAGCTATCATGTTTAGGAGATGAAATAAATACCACCTGTTTGTTTCATATGGTTCAAGTTAAAAAAAAAAAAACTCAAAAAAACTCCATTTTGTCTCACTCTCTCATTTAAAAGGAGAAGTCATGTCTCACTGTCTTATTAAAGGATCAAAAAATAATTTTAACTGTCAAAGAGCTTCAAAAGAGCTCAAATATGACCTATTGTCCCAGTCAAATACAAAGGGGCCATTTCCAATCCTTAAAGATTCCTTATATGTTTTGAACGAGTCATATCCAAAATCAGAAAATTTCAAAGGTTTTAGAAAAGAAGTCTTGCTGCCTCATTTAAAAGGAGAAGTTTGTCTTATTGTCTCATTCAAATGTCCATAAAGTCACCTCAAGTGTCAAAGAGTTCAAAAGAGGTTCATTCTGCCTTCTTATCTCATTTGAAGGAGAAAAAGGTCACTTTCAAGTGCAAAAAGGTAAAAAAAAAGTCATTTTTAAGTTTCAAAGGGTAAATGTCATCTCAAAGTTTATAAAAGGAAAATGAAACTTAATTTTATTAATTTTTACCATTTTCATGTATGTGAGAGCATCTCTCCACCTCACTTATCCTCGATAGTCTCTAAACTCCAAAGCACAAGGCTTAAATCCCAATAAAATCACTTGCAATCCTTCAAAGATCATCTTTGTTACGCTTCTGGGCATCATATTTTATTTTTGAACTGTTGTGTTATGCTTCTGAGAATGCTACGCAGCGTTGTGTTACCCTTTTGGAGCACTGTGCAAGACCTATTGAGAGTGTTATGCAGCGTTGTGTTACCCTTTTGGAGCGTTGCGCAGGCGTTGCGCAATTCCTCTGCACAAAGTGTTACACTCTTGTCTCCATTGTTATGCTCTTGTAGAGCATTGTTACGCTTCTGTAAAGAAGAAATTTCCTGAGTTTAAAGGTTGGGAAACCTCCAACCTTTCAAAGCTTTAGTTCCATCCATTTGTGGCCTCCATACAAGGTAATCCTCCATCCTAATGCATCTTTTGGTCGGATTTTGAAGGTTTTAAAAAACATTTCATGTCACTTATGTCTTCTCCATATTGTTCACTGTCCATACATAAAAAATTTATTTTAATAAACCCTAACCTACCCATTAACTAAACCATAACCCCATAACATAAACCACAACCCATAGCTCCAATATTATCCATCATCAACCTCCTATCACCTACACCACTCCCCCTAACATTTCTAATACAATCAAACCCTAACTCAAGCTTTTCCACAATGAAAACAGTGAAAACCTTGGCATTGACTATGTTTTAGGATTTTGACTACCCTACACCCATCCATTTGCCCTCATTCCACTTGCACTATGGAGCTAGGGTTCTATAATCCTCACTGAATTTTTATCAAAATTTTTAATTAGCTCCATGGCCCTAAAACACCAAAAACACTTTTTCACTAGTTATTCTCATAGTCTAAATTGAGAATTTCTTGTGTTTTGAGGTTTTGACCACCCTAAACTTACCCATTTCTCTTCATTCCACTTTCATTGTGGAGTTAAGATACTACCCTATCCACTCAATTTTTCTCACAAGTTTTACTTAACCCCATGACCCCCATTTCATCTTACCAACTTAACCTACTATTGCACAAGTTATTCCCACAGTCAAAATTGGGAATTTCACCTGTTTTAGGCATTTTGACACCTTCCTCACACTCATTTTTCCTCATTCCACCTACAACTTGAAGCTAAAACACAACATAACTTGCTCAATTTTTTCTAGAAATTTTCTCAACTTCAGGACCCTTCATTTCATCCACCAAAATCACAGTTTCCTACACTCTATTTTTCTAGATTTCCATTCATTCACTCATTTCATTAACATTATAATATTCCCAAATGGGAAAATGAGGAATATAGCTCATAATAATTGAAATAGCAGCAAGCATTAACACATTACATGTGAGCCAAATGATAGATCCATGCTATTATTTATAACAACAATAAATATGTACAAGATCTTGGGGTTCAAGTCCCTCAAGATAGGCAAAAGAAGCCTCCAATGCAAAAATGCACCCAAAACATGTAATACACTACTACATAAAGTACTTAAGCAAGAAAAGTGTATTTTTAGTGACTAATATTGTATCTGGAACATATATATAAATGGATCTAAAAAGATCATGCTCGTACAGGGCCAAAAATGGAGATCTATGCTCCTCAACACTTTTCCAAGACAACCCAAGATTGGTTTCTGGAAATACACTAAATATGAATGGTGGATCTAAAGCCCTAGGGCTGAAGATTCACTGCAACTAAAGCACATAGAAGGAGGTGGTTGAATCTGATGTAGATCTGAAAGAAGTACTCCAAAAGGACTCTCTCAATGAAGGGTTGATCCCATAAATGGAAAGCAAACTACTACTGATGTTGGAAACTACTACTTCTGAGGAGAAGAACCATGTGTGGAAGGTTGTTAGAGTGCTCATAATGATTCTGAATTTTAACCACATATTCTACTCAAAAAATCCAGAAAAACCAAGAAATGGTTCGGCCAGATTTTAACTTTGGATTTTCAGCACTTTTTGGGTTGCCCACTGCAACAACTCACTAAAATAGCACAAATATGGACTGGAAATATGCTGTAGGGGATAAAATAATCTTGGCATGATGCCAAATATGTCAAATAATCCCAAGGGGCTCCTTTACTGACTTCCCAATGGAAGGAAACCTTCCTCCACTGCAAAACTAGCTCATAAAACACCCAATACAATCTTCCACTAATGCACCCTACAACTCAGCACATCTATCAACAAAAAATGTGTTGTACCACAAGAATGAAGCTTGGCCTAAAACCTGAATGTGGAAATATAGTGAAAAATCTCTTCCTATGAGGCCTCTCAAGGATAGAGGTGGGATTCTCGATCAGGAACACCCTGTGCTAAACATCACTGAAATCTTAGCTAAACAGCTGAAGAAAGCTTATATGTCTAAACATACCATATAATCAAAACATAAACACATCATAACATGAATAATATGACTGTCATCCTCTTCCTTATATAAGAAATGAGCTTCCAAACCCTAAGCCCCATCCATTAATGACGCTACTTCCATGCAATGTGTCTCCATCTAAAATTGTGTTGTCTCTCCATAAATGTCCACTCCTCCATGACAACGCTGTTGATTTGGTCAAAGTTGACTCAGTCCACATGCTCTAGCCCCTGTTCACACCTTAGGGTGCTTTATTAAGCTAAAAAGATGATCCAATTTCACATGAGAAGTGGTTTTATTCCTAATAAAGAGACTTATTGGTCTCCCTACCCACTTATTCATCATACAAGAAAGAAAAATTAGATTTAATTATTCCAATTAGCTACATGCTAATTTAGGAATATTACAATCCTCCCCTCCCAAAAGTTGCTTGTCCTCGAGAAAATACAAGGATATATCTGCAAAATATAGGGAACCTTCATCCCCATGTGAAGCTCCATCCTCCAAGCTATCATTCATATAAAATGAATCACCCTTCAGAATGGTAATTCATAGAAAAAATGCTCCCATGTGAGAGCCTCCTCCCAAAGACATAAGTCAATAATATGGATCCCTTCATAAGTAAAAAAGCTATATAATGTAGTAGCCATATAATGTCCCATGCTCCCCTTTAAGCATGAAGAAATGTGGGAATTTTCATTCCCAATGGACACATCCAACCAATGTTTCATCCCTCTAATCATATCCCCAACAATAATAAGAACATCATCAACATATGGGATCAAAACCAGTGATACATAAACAATCAAATGCAATAATGGAGGTGGATCATAGTCCCACATGTGAAACCAGCACAATATACCTCCTGACTGCATCATATGATATGGTAAATGGTTTCCCCACCACTTAATTGCTTCCCAAGTCTTCTCACAATGGCTGAAAAGGTGAGAAATGTTTGGTGCTTTTGGAGTGCACCCATAATGATACAAAATCTCCCTATATCCTCCAAGGGAGTGGTCATGTTCAGAAATGTTTATGGCCCAAAGTTGGCCATCAAGTTTATATGGAAGAATGCTCCTCCTTGGAGCAATGGCCTACATATACATGGTAAAGGAATGCAAATAATCATTAAATGAAACATCATGTACATAAGCATGTTCCTTACCAAAATTTATACTCATACAAATGGAGTGGTCCATAGATACATCCCCTCTCATTTCAAAAGAGGAAAGATGTGGTTTTGATAACTCCTTCATTGAGTTATGTGTCTCTCCCATCTCCACATGGTCCATGCATCTTTTCAAATGTTGATATAGTTCCTTTTCAAAGCCTTCCCAAGTGTAGCTCTCCATGATAGTGTTGTAGGCTCTCATGGAATAAGTATGGCTGAAAAGAAAATCTTCATGTACTCTTTGTAACAAATTCTCCTTGAGCTGGGAGGCTCTAGATAAGAATATCCTTCCATGATAATAGATGACTTCATCTTGGACTGAATAGCCCTCTTCATGTAGTTGGTCATCAAATATCATGCATGTGAAAAGATCCTTGGAATAATCCACCAATAGTTGGGATTTCTAATATGGATCTATCCTCCATAGTGACAGAGCTGATGATCTATCACAAAAACATCTATCATATGGTTGTCCTCCTCTTTGACATCTCCCATGCCAAAGGTACATATTGGAAGGCTGCTATCCTTCCCATGTTGCTCCTCCCACAATGCAGAATTTGAAATGAGAGTGGGTAATGATGATGTTGGGAGAATGTCTCCCTCCTCCTTGAGTCTACCCAAGACTCTCAGCCCTGTACAATGACCTCCCACTATTCCCACTCGTCCTGGATCTATGAGTTGTGAAACATGTTGAGATAACTCTTTGATCCTCTTCCAATCAGGGGGTCTCCCTGGTGGAATGCATCCATGTAATGAAACATCAAGGCCTAGAGCAGGCTATAAATGTGAGTGGACTGATTTGTCCCTACTCTCACTGTGCAAATCATCCTCCTACTTCTGTGCTGTTGGCCCTCATTCTCATTTCCTCCTACCTTCTGCAAGATCTCACAGTATAAGGTGTCTTTTTCAATTGTAATCAATCTCTGTACACCCAACATCTCATTGGTGTCAAAAGTCTCAATCAAAAAAGAATGATCTATCATAGTGTCTGTCCCCAAAATTCTATTCAATGTTGGAACACACTTCCTCCATTGTTTTGTCTCATTTCCTATCAACATAGACACATGTGGCTCATGATCTTCATATGTAAGATCCTTTGGAACTTATTGCAAAGATACAAGAGCTCCTATAGTTGAAGCAATTGCTTCATCTCCATTCCCAAATAGACGTAGATCTCCTCTTGATGTGACAGTGCTGGAGGATCTTCCTAGCTCTTACTCTTCCTTCTCCTCATCAATGGAGAATACCTCATCATTAATAGATCCTTTGTCTTGATCTCCTTTTGAAAAAGGAATCCTCATGTCTCCTTCTTGAGAAGAAAGTTCTTGTTGAAGTGGGGCCTTTGCCCTTGGCAAAGTATGTTGCAGATCTTTAACCCCCTCAACAATGTTCTGAAATGGAGTTGGTTTCATGCATCCTTCCAACTCATGCAAAGGTAACCCCCTCAACAATGTTCTGAAATGGAGTTGGTTTCATGGATCCTTCCAACTCATGCAAAGGTTCTGATTTCTTGGGCTTGGTTTGTTCTCCCAAGAAAATTTTAGATTGTTTCAAATAAAATATTTTCACTAACCTCGTGAACTTTGCATAAGTAGATATATTTGCATTATTCAATGAAGAAGATTCAAATAACCACTAGGAATAAGCCTTACCTTCAAGATGCAGCGCTGCTACTCTAATGGCTTCCTCTTCTGAAACTTGATGCAGCTGAAAATATGTGTCTCGCTTCTTTACCCAAGCCTTGGTTGTTTTATTGGGTGACCCATCAAAAGTAGGTAGAAAAAATCTACCCAAAGTATGGTGAATGTACCCTCTTCTTCTATTGTAGTTACTGGGTCTTCTATCTTCTTTGATTTTACAAAACCCTTGGAAGCTTAGATGCTCCTTGAATCTTCTAGACTGAGATTCATATTCTTGGAGATAGTCACTAAGAGTCTCCTCCTTTGGTGTTTCTCCTCCTTCTTCTTCTCTTGCCAAGAATGTAGGCATGGTCCCACATTGTAGATCTGATTGTGTGGCTGAATGCTCACACCCATAATATGAATAAATGGAGCTTTCTTCATGTGAAAATATTCTTGAGGGACCTTCAAGTCTTTCCCTCCTCATTCCCTTGATTTATCTTTTAAGCTCATGCATAGTTTGGAGAATAAGTTCTGAAAACTTCTTTCCCTCCATTTCTCCAAATAATGGAGAATTTCCTTTGTCTCTTCTGTAAGCCTTCTCTTTTCTGTGAGAAGCTTCTTCTTCTTCTTCTGATAGCATAGATGCAATGTATTCACAAGCTAAGCCAAGATTATGATTCGATACCACTGTAATATTCCCAAATGGGAAAAGTAGGAATATAGCTCATAATAATGGAAATAACAGCAAGTATTAACACATTACATGTGAGCCAAATGATAGATCCATGGTATTATGTATAACAACAATAAATAAGTACAAGATCTTGGGGTTCAAGCCCCTTAAGATAGGAAAAAGAAGTCTCCAATGCCAAAATGCACCCAAAACATGTAATACACTTCTACACAAAGTACTGAAGCAAGCACAACGCAGTTTTAGTGACTAATACTGCAGTCAGAACATATATATAAATGGATCTGAAAAGATCATGATCATACAGGGAAAAAAATGGAGATCTATGCTCAACACTTTTCCAAGGCAACCCAGGATGGGTTTCTGGAAATACACTAAATATGAATGGTGGATATAAAGCCCTAGGGCTAAAGATGCACTAAAACTAAAGCACATAGAAGGAGGTGGCTGAATCTGATGTAGATCTGAAAGAAATCCTCCAAAAGGACTTTCTCAATGAATGGTTGATCCCTTCAATGGAAAGCAAACTACTGTTGCTGAGGAAAATGTTGTTGTTGGAAACTACTACTTATGAGGAGAAGAACCATGTATTGAAGGCTGTTAGAGTGCTTAGAATGATCCTAGATTTTAACAATGGATTATAATAAAATTACCTAGAAAAACTCAGAAATGGTTTGGCCAGATTTTAACTTTGGATTTTCGGCCCTTTTTGGTTTGCCCACTACAAAAACTCACTAAAATAATGCAGATTTGGACTGGAACTATGCTGTAGGGGATAAATAATCTTGGCTTGATGCCAAATATGCCAAATAATCCCAAGGGGCTCCTTTACTGGCCTGCTAATGGAAGGAAACCTTCCTCCAATACAAAACTAGCTCATAAAACACCCAATACAATATTCCACTGCTGCACCCTACAACTCAGAACATCTCTCAACAAAAAATGCATTGTACCACAAGACTGAAGCTTGGCCTGAAACCTGAATGTGGAAATATAGTGAAAAATCTCTTCCTATGAGGCCTCTCAAGGATAGAGGTGGGATTTCTGATTAGGAACACCATGTGCTAAACGACACTACAATCTTAGCTAAACAGTTGAAGAAAGCTTATATGCTTAAACAAACCATATAATAAAAACATAAAGATATTATAACATGAATAATATGGTTGCCATCCTCTTACTTATATAAGAAATGAGCTTCCAAACCCTAAGCCCCATCCATTAATGACACTACTTCCATGCAATGTGTCTCCATCTAAAACTGTGTTGTATCTCCATAAATGTCCACTCCTCCATGACAACGTTGTTGATTTGGTCAAATTTGACCCAATCCACATGCTCTAGCCCCCGTTCACACCTTAGGGTGCTTTATTAAGTTGAAAAGATGATCCAATTTCACATGAGAAGTGGTTTTATTCCTAATAAAGAGATTTATGGGTCTCCCTACCCACTTATTCATCAAATAAGAAATAAGAAATAGATTTTAATATTCCAATTAGCTGCATGCTAATTTAGGAATATTACAAATACCCTAGGGTTTTCATCATTCTAGTGAAAAAAAAATGGAAAGTGACAAGAAGAGCTTCAAAGGTGTAGAAATTTGAATAACTGTTCAATTATTCACCGAGATTATCCTGATCACACACTATTTGAGCTTCATGCATAATACATAACCTCTTCTACTATTGATCATCAATTTGCGGAAATTAAACAATAGCATGCGCACATTAAAACCATAAAAAATCACACATAAAAACACAGTATTTATGGGAAATATTAAAGCTGAAAACCCCCAAATATCTGTATATTATAATGATAGAGATCATGTAACAATAATTGTACAAACTCCTCACAAGCTCTCAGTACAATCTCCAATTGTTACATACTACACAAGCTCAGATCATACAAAACACATGCTCCAATCTGCTCCACCTGTTAGCCAGCCTCTACTGCACAATCCAATATGGATAATCATGAGATCCAGGTTCAAATCCCACTAGTATGTACTGCGCAATCCTCATTGGCTTCTCCATCAATGTGTGTGCAAATCTCATGCACCAGTATAGTCACAATTGATAGTCACACTTGCTCTTTCACCTACCTCTTCACTGGTCTCCACTGAAACTGTCCATGCACTGAAGTTAACTGATGTATTCTTTAGTTGATTTATGAGTTAATAATTAGTGAATTAATTAATAATTAATTCACACCACTCTCACTAATTGTATCAATCGGTTAGACTAGATACAACTAGCTCAACTAAGTTAAACTGAACACAACTCCATTAACTGTCTCATCAACTCCACCAAACTCTGTCACATGAGTTCTAACTGAAGTCAACCATGCAATAGCTCCACTAAACCCTAGGAATAGCGTAATTCCTTCTTTCAGCTGCATGTGCCACATCCAGGCATCAAACTGAAGTGCTCCAAGAGGATAAGATAATGTTTAGAGTCCAAATATTGTTAAGAGCTAATAATATTCGACATATCTATTTTTAGACTGGCAATCTAAAAATAGATTCCGCCCAGTATGTCTAAAAATAGAAGTCCATCTATTTTTCCCGACTTGACCAACCATCCACAAATAGCATCCTGCAACTCATAGAACATGATCCATATGTCTAAAAATATACATAGTCTAAAAATAGACTTTGCGCCAAAAATACCCTGCGGGTCCACTTAGTGAAGGCGACTTCTTTCCACTAAGCTCCTCATCTTGTTGCAATCTCAACAAAAGGAGGGCTCCACCTCAGCCTTGAACCATTCACCATGCATGAAATTAATGCTTCGCCATTGGCCAGAAGGTGATTTGAAAGAGCTTAGTGTTTGAAATTTTGTGAAAGCCTTATGTAAGGGGGGTATCATATTCAGTTATCCAGCCTATATGCAAAAAGCTATAGTATGGGAAAGGTCACTCTTGTATGTATGGAGATAAGCCTATCATCTAATCTAATTTCTTCAACTATAGGTATCCTTTCTCATGGAGAGTAGTGGTTCAAGGGTATGGACCTATATATTGAAAAATACAAGCAATTCCTCAAGCCTCTTGCTAGAGAGGAGCCATAATTTATTTTTCCTTTTGGATGCCTTAGAAACAAGTATGATCCTCCGATGATGTTCATAATGAATTACTTCACATGTGAAGAAATATTCTTCAGGTTGTATAGGTATCACGTCAGGATTTTGATGCATTTTACTTTTGTCAAAACACTTGACTTGCCACACTATTTGTATAGGAGCTTGATTAAGATGGTTGAGAAGGCTCAAAGTAGAATATAAGATCATCACACTAGTCTTTTTCCTCATGGCCTAATTAAGCTCATTGTGTTGCATCACTTGTCCTCCATAAACATGACCTGGGAAAACTTCTTGGAGAGATTGTCAACAACGTTTTCTATATTTCCTATTACATCATCAGCACAACCAATGAATATTGGCTCTTATAGCATGCCTAATCAGACTTCATATGTTCCTAGGGTTTTGGAATTTTTTCACACATATGAGAGGGCGAAGAGACAATTATTTTCACCTAAGTCTGCTAAGAGTGTTCTTGCACTTGGCACCATTGTTGAAAAATGTGAGATAGAGGAGCAACCTTTTTTCCATCAGTATAGTGAGTCAGTGCCATTGGAGGTTTAGGTATCAGAGTAGGTGGAGGTTAGATCAATTGAAGAAATCATCAAAGAGAAATATAAATAAATAGCATAATTAAAACATGCCTTCTCCATTGCCCAATCCCAAATTACTTTCCTTTAACAAGAAAATTTTCAATTGCAAGTGAATCAGCACCTACAAAGCAAAGACAAATCATACATGGAGGAAAACAGAGGTAAAGTCAGTAATATTATTGTTTTTGACCAAATGTGGGACATGGAGGCTGAAACACAAACAAGAAGACCAATAACAGGAGGCTTCAAAAGGGAGTCGGAGCGAGAAAGACAATCAACTCATCAATTTGAAGAGTTGACCTTTGATGAGATTATTTCCATGGAGATCAATGAGGACAAATATATTTGGCTGTCAAGAGTGAATGAGTATTTGGAGAAGCTTTTGAAGAAGGCTAAAAAGGATAACAAGGTGCAAAGACACATGGCAAACCACTATCGCACAAGGAACACCATTTCTCAAATAAGGTTGGAACAAGTGAAGAAAAGTCTTAAAGAGGCGCAAATGAAGCTCAAGGAAAAGGATATATTCAAATTATTGGCTGAATCTTCTTTAGCTATGTATCCCATCTCTCACAGGTGCAACAGAACCAATTTTGAGAAGTTTTGATCAATTTTGGTATTTTATATGATTTTTTGTAGAATTCTAGAAATTTTTCATCGTAGAAGGGACAAAATTTTGTTACTTTTATTTTGGAGGCATAAAAATGGTGATTTATTTACATGGATGGATGTATTTTGATGAGTACATCACAAATCATGAACCCTCATGGTAGGACACGCTGTAATTTGGGAGAAAAATCTCAAAAACCACTCATTTTTCATGTTTCTGCCTCCTTTTTGGACCCTCTGTTACGCTTTTGAGTGACCTTGGGAGAATGGATTTTTGAAGGCCTTCATGTGGTCCATTTTGAAAAATTAAATATATTCTGTAAACTAGACACACAGGGCTAGTTGACCATTTTCTTAGAATGTAATATCCCAAAAGGGAGAATGCAGTAATACTTAAACACAATATAAGGACTGCAACTAAGTAAACAATAAATATCAAGACAACATCAGAATTTACAGAGAAGCTGAGCCATTTTATTATATGGAGATGAATTAGTTACACAATGTATATAAAATGAGTATATCTAGCCCAAGAGAAGGCCTAGAATCACCCTACAATGGTGATGCAACTAGCACTGCGTTACTAGTGAGCTTACAGAAGCAATACCGCACTGTCCCTACTGCTGCTGATATAAATGTAAATGCTGCAAAGGAAAATAAAGATCTAGGGAGATTATGAGCTTTGATGATGCTAAGATTCAAGATCTGGCCAATGTGATGGGTTCCCAAGATAACCTAGAAAGGATTTTCCAGATCTACAACTTTGGAAAATCACCCTCCTAGGGTTTGATCATTCATCTGCTAGGATTACAGATCTGAAGCTAGATATGAAAAATAGACGGCTGAAATATATCACAAGATCATATCTAAGCTTGAAGGGCTGATCTCTCCTTCAGATCTACAAGCTAAAAGCTCTAGATCTAGCTTCTCAATCCTCCAATGATGATTACAGCTGCTGCAACACAACTGCTCATAAAAAATGTGTTGTAAGGGAAAGAGAGGCTCTATGCTTGTTGAAATATGCTAGAATAAACTCTAGGTTGATGGAAATACTGATGTCAAGGTGAGGGGATGATTCCTCACATGATTACTAGCTGAAATGCTAGGAACTTCCTTCCTCCTTTGGATTTGCAATAATGGACAGTGTAATTCTGGATGGAACTACTGCTGCTAGGAGGTCAATAATTTTGGCCTGATGCCAGATCTAAAATGAAGCTCTGGGAATGTTGATCTTCAAGCCCAAGGTGATAGGAATAAACCTTCACCAGTTCTCCAGCTAAAATACTGAAGACAACCTCCACCTTCCAAACTGATCTTCAAAAATGTACAATTTCTGAATATGAATGTTCTGCAGAAAGTAGGAAAATATAAGTGGCACCGATGCCTGATGTAGAATGAAGTACAATACTATTTCAATAGCTACTCAATGAAAGAGGTGGGATTACCGACTAGGAACACCCTGTGCTAAACAACACTTGCAATGTTTGCTAAACAACCCAAAATCAATAATCAATAGCCTAAGCATATCTTCAGTCTTGCCTTCATCTTCTTTATATAGTGTTTGAGCCTTCCCATGCCTTGGCCCTCATCTAAGCTACGCTTTGCATGTGGACAAGATCCTCTATGTTTGACTGCGCTGTCTATCCAAGTCAGCCATCATGTCTAGGTGCAATGTACACCCTCTCCAGCATGTGTGCATTAATTGCACAACTTCCTCCATCATCTCATCATGAATGCTCCATGATCTTCTGTTTGACTCCTTCAAGATCTTAGTTGACTGTATCAACCTCCATGGTCTATATCATTAATGAGACATGATCTCCAATTCCATTCACATTAGTAGTGGCTCCACTACCTCATTATGTAGATTTAGGCTTAATTAATCCACATTCAAACATAAAAAGTGGATATTTATTCATCTTGAGGATTATGGGTCCCTCCACCCTTTTATTTACTTAATTCATTAAGAAAATTAAGAACTCTAATATTCCAAATATCAGGTGAAACTTTGGGAATATTACATAGAATTGGATTTGGACTCTTAAAAGTTCCTCAAAATTTCCTACAAAGTTCTGTTACGCTTCTGCAAATTATTTTTACTCTTTTGTCAGAAATGTCACAAATTCCCGAGGACACGTGTCAAGCTCATAAATGGTCACAAATTGGAGGCAATTTTTTCCTATGAGTTGCCATTAGAGTTATTGGGTTTTTTTTTTTCTCCTATCATGACAGAATATGTAATTAATGTAAGGGACAAAGACTCCTAGTTTATAGCTAAAATTCAGGGAATGGTTTCTAACCTCCCTAGAAACTAGGAAATGACTCATCTTTTGCATTTATGATCCATTTTGGATTGGATTTCGACCTGATGAGGTGTAATTGTCCATATTTTCTATAATTAGACTCTCTTTAGTATTTTTTTTGATTGGATAGTCTCATATTGTAGTGGAGCTTTTGTAATTAGCTTTTGGAATGAAATCAGAGACATATTTGCAGGAATTTTGTTTAGATACTTGTGGTATGCTTTGGAGCATATTTTTTTCTCATGTATGTTTCTCATTCCATGCTTAATATCGTGTCTTCTTATTAATATTTGTTTATCTTGTAAGTTTGAGAGAAGAAACCATATTTATGCATGCTCTGTTTTAGACAAGATTCACTATATTATGTTTATTTGCTTCTAAACTGAATGAATTCACCTTAGTGCTCATTCAAACTCTCCTCCATTTCATCCTATACTCAATGACGGATTAATATGCTTTCAAAATACCTATATTTCCTCACATATGCTTTGTAGTTTCACTTTAAATTTCATACCTAAAAACCTTATACACAGTCCATTCACTGAATTTTCTATCCAGCACTAAAAACACCAAAAAAAACTATTTACTGAGCTTATATAGCTAGCCTAATATCATTAGATACTTGGCCATTCATTTTTATACTAAAAGTGACAACGAGAGAGACCTCTTTGGTCCTAGTAGGGCTAGCTACTTGATCCTATTTTCAGCCTTAGGAAGTTGGGGAGAGTGATAACAAGCCCCACTTTTCCTTTTACTTATTCTTCCTAGTGAATTTATGAATGTGTTTTTATTATATTGTTTAATTCAAGGGTCCCCTCACCCCTTTATTTAGTGTTGAACTTTAGAAAGGAAAAAATTAACCAAAAATGAATATTCCAGTTAGTTGTCTGCTAATTGGGAAAATTACTGAAAGTTCCCACAATTCCTACTAAAATTCATGTTTATGTTGTTCATCACGAATTTATTGTAGATATTATCAACTAATCTGCAAAAATGGGGCTACATCTCCACAAACAAGGGAGCACCACAATACGCTTTAGCTCTGACTCTCCTTAGTTCATAAGCACATTGGGTTGCTTACAACAAAGGTGATAATGGAAATGTTGGCTCTAATACTCAACATGGTAATGATGGGTTTAAAGCGCATTGATACATCGATAGGCTAATGATGGAGTTAACATGAATTTATCAGGTTAGCCTATCCTTGCATGCCGCTAGTGATTTTTGTGCATAGGTGTTTCAACATTGCCAGGAATAATAATAAAATTATGTAATAAACACAATTTTCAATTGTCATTACATGCATGAAGCTATGTGGATGGATGGTTTTGATAGGGTCGAGTATTTTATAATACATTAGCTGTATACAAACTTTCGTCTTGGACTTTGGTGGTCCCTGGTAACCCCCGTGGTCTCTGATGATGCAACTAAGGTATTAGTGATGTTTTCTTTTCACTGGCCTCATTTTTTATCACTCAGACTACCTGAAACTACCACTTAAGGCCAAGGAGGAAGCTATATATTCCTGGACTACATTATTACTACTTTTTGGCATGCAAAAACCATATATGCCAGAGAATGAATGAGTTTACCTTCAATATTCAATGGCTTTAATTTACAATGAGTTTTTTTAATCCCCCATACTAGTTTTTCCTAATGTTCAATAATTTTTTAAATATGTCTCAAAATTATTTGTAGCTCTCTTTTGAATTCAAAATTCTTTCTCTAGGTTTCTTCAAGCTAATAATAGTAGTCTACAGTCCTATATGCTTTCATGCAACCTATGCAATTGACGTGTGATCTTAAAGCTTGATTCTTTCATGGTATGTCTCGCATTACTCAATATGTTCAAAGCCACACAATGCGAGCCTTTGAGTCTAAAGCTTCAGGAACAAAAGTGTTGTGTGTTGCCTTTAGTTTTGTCAAAATGATGTGTATCTTTCCTCACATCATGAATTAAATGAGATATTCGTTTTCAGTGCTGCAAACACTATCTTTGTACATTCAAGTCTCAATTTAGACACTCCTTTCATGTTAGATAACATAGCATATATTCTTTTCTATGTACATGCTTCCCCAGTGATGCAAGGTGTAAGCCTTGTTCTATCATTAAAATTTTCAAAAGGGTTCTTCTTCCCATGCATAAACTTAGTTACCATCATTAATTGCAACTAATTCTAATTTGTTAATGGATTCAAGAAGTCTTTCTATCGATGTTGTCTTTTCTAGATTGGAAGGAAACCTGGAAGATACGATAGGGAAGCTTGGTACTATGGGGCCTAGTGGGCTATTACAATGCCTATTATAATAGGGTTGTAATAACTCTAACAAGATTCCAACTGATTTTATGTAAAATTCAAATATTCCTAACAATTTGATTGATTTATAAAAAACTAAACCTGTTCAGATGGACCAACGTATTTATTTCCTAATTCCATGAATTTAGTATTTCTTTGCACTATTGCACAAAACTAATTCCTTACTCTTTTTATTTCAAATGAAAATATTATGAAACCAGAGCATAATGACTAATTTTGTAGTGTTGAAAAGAGAAATAAGCAATGTCAGAATGAATTTTTTTCTTTTCTATTTCTTTGAGAGGCACAAGGCACTTACTGTAAATGAATTTCCATTGTCAGGACTATCTTCATCATGCACAACAAAATTCCAATCTGGAACGTAGAGCCTGTATGTTATTTCAAAGTAAATGAGGAACAAACATAGTACAACAAGCCTGATAAGAAAATTCCGAAATCGGAGATAGAGGTCAAGATACATGAAAATGTAAAATTCCTCGTAAAAGCTCGCATGTGGAAGAAAGACAGTTGTACACAAGTATTTTGATGTGCTTACCAATGCCAAATATATAACTTGAATATGGAAAAACACTCAGGAGGTAGATTTGTAGGTCATGCCTTTGCTATTGTAATATCCACTAGTGACACCACCAGGTAATCCAAAGTGATCCGTTGATTCATACCAAGCATACTCTTTTATTTCTTTTAGGTAATATTTGTTCAGAGAAATCTACTAAATAAATCATCAAATTTTATCATTCTAGGTGATAAGGCTCCAGTTCCCTTAATCTATTTGGACATTTTATTATCCCACAAAATATCAATTTAACCTCTCAACCTTACTGGTCATGAATTGGAAATTCCCCTGTCCATGGCCTACAAGGTCTCCAAAACCATAGAGGATCAATTTATCCACTATGTAAAATCCCAATAGACTGAAATTGTGTACATTGATGGAAGGTTAGCCCACTACTACTAAATATAAAGAACCACTTAGCAGTTACAAGATTAAAAATACACATGGCTGTGAGAATAGATTTATGTATGGTCATAGTTTCTACTCTAAATAATATAATTACGATGAATTCATCCATTTATAATTTTTTTATGTGTTACACAGCAATTTGTCACCGTCCCTGCAATTCCCCATCCCGCACAATTGGAGGGCTCATTCCGTGACCTGTGAGCAGTGACATGACTTGAAACCACTTTCATGACATCCCTTTGAACATGAGCTTTCATTGTCTTGAAGACAACTCCTTTTGGAAAACCCTAAAAACACCCATTTTTGCATTGGCGCGGGAAGCCAGTTCAGTACCCGCGCCAATGGGGGAAATCCTTCAAAGAGGGCGCGCCAATTGGCGCTCTGTCTCAGAGTCACACTCACGCCAGCCATTTTAAGTAGTGTTTAAAAAAAATAAATGGCGGAAGTTTCGTCCTAACCAATTCATAAACTGGTATCTAATTTGAGTTGGGTGGTTTGGCTCCGGATCTCCATGTAGAGGAAGTGGTTTGCCACCTGTCATGGAAGCTTCCCTGAGGATAGGGCCAATCCCATGATTATAGGGATCCCAACTCCCCTTCCTCCATCTATAAAAGCTTTCTCATTCCCTTTGCAAGCTAGTCTCCAAGTTCCCAAAAGCCATCAGAGCCTTATCCTGCAAGAGCCTTGATTCATTCCCTTAAGGCCAAATCCAAGCAAGGAGATTATTGTCGAGACATTCGAAGAGAGAGGCTTGTCCCATCCCCGACAGGATTTTTTGAGATGTGTTCCACTGGCAACCCTCCGAAGGAGAATTCAGAGTCAGAGCCAGGTTGTATCCTCCTTTGATTGATTAATGATAAACGACTATTGGTTATGGTTCCACTCTTGTTATTGATTATGATGATGAGTTATGTCTTCTCTGACTGACATATAGTTGGATATATTAGATTTTACGCTTGCGTTTGTTTTGTTTCTTGCATGTGCAGGTGTCCGATCATGGAGATCGTGAGGATTGTGATCTGCCAGAGCTAAGGAACGGGAGCGCTACTTTCTCTACGAGCGACAGCGTTGGATTCCAGGTAAGCCTTCATCACTAGTTGGTTTATTTGCAATTAGGAACCTGCACTATAGCGTGAACGATTGTTGCTAGACCCGATCTGGGCTAGTAGGGATCACCTCTGTCCGCAGAGGGGATTTACCTCCACAACATTATGACTAGCTTCAATTAAAATTTCAATGTTACATGAAGACAATCTATTCCTACTGGTTGGTTGGATTAACCTCCTACCTTGTGTGACCACTTCCCATATTTTCACAATATCCACTCTCATAGGTTATGAGTCTTTGTATCCTTTTAATTAGACTCAAATATTGATCTTATACCTTCACCCCTTCCACTTTGAAAATCATCTTCCATGATGATGAATAATAATTAAAGGCCATGTTTCTAATATGTCCTCCATGTTGGTTCTCTTATGTTAGCACACTTGGTGATTACAAAGAAGGGGGTGAATTAGTAATCGGGATGTTTTGTTAATTTTATTCATTAACACATTATCCAAGGATGTTTTGTTCATTTCTATTCATTAACACATTATCCAATCAATAGTGAATGAAAAAAAAAATATAATACATAGTACACATAACTTTGAAAAAGGATAAACATTCTTTATTAATTCAATGGGAACCAAACCAATGTTTACAACATCTATCAGGATGAAACCTGCTTGAGACACCAATCTCATTAGCTTGATGAGCACCGAATCAGAAATACGCTTACACCAACCAACCAAGGAATCCAATATTTTCAAGACACCAATGATGTCTTTTGAACACAAACTCACAGGGAACCGAACCTATCTTATGAGCACCAAATCATTGGGAACCAATCCTTCCAGAACACTAATACTTTTAGTTGTTGAGGGTTGCAATCCTTAGTCTAGCTCCACCCTACCACCCTTAGCAGTGACTAATCTACATTCTTCCATATCTAATCTTCAAGTTGTCCTTAAAGTACCTTCAACAATAGAACCTTATTTATGTATCCAATGCTGAATGTTCTCCAAATTAGTCTTTTATGTTCCCTCAAAATTGCTCAATTATTCTTTGAAGCAATGCTCAACAATACCCTTCCAAATTGTAGTAAGATTGTATGTTTAATGAATTATCACTATAGAATTATCAGTCCTTAATTCAAACTAGATTCTGCACTCAAGGGAACTCAAGTATCCCAACCAAACTATTCCTTTAAATATTTAATCCTTCGAACTATAAACATGAATTTTAGTGACCACATATCCTCAATTCTATCTTCAAACAAGGTTATAGTAATAGTCTCAAACTTTCTACTTATGTTTTAGTGGGACATCTGAATCTTTAGGGTAATAGAACACTTTATACAAAGATCCAAAATCATTTTATTTAGTGTACAAATCCTTCGAGGTTTCCTTATTAAAACATGGTTTGAACATTTGTCAAATCTCAACTCCCATGTTACAAAAGTGCTATGGCATGTGATTGTTTGATTTCTAGTACTCTTGAGAATGGTGAATAATGAAATTGTAGGTTTATTTAAGAGTGTCTTCAATTGATCAGTGCCATGCTCTCTCTAGTTATTATGGTATTCACCCAATCAATTGATCAATGCCCTGATCTCTCTGGTTATCATGGCCTTCACCCAATCAATTGATCAATGCCCTGATCTATCTAGTTAATGGTCTTCACCCATATAAAAAACAAGCTCAAAATTTTTGCAATCTGTCAAATATTCTTCTCAATTAATACAACTTGAAACTAGGACAGCCCAAAACATTCATATGATGGTATTTGTGCATTATTCTAAAATATCCTCATGCTCTATAAAATCCTAGTTTAGGTCTAAGTGTCTTTTTTTAAGGTGAGCATAAAATTCATCCACATGTTGTCATGGTTTAGTACTAGGTTGGTTGGTATTTTGGTGTTACATTTACTCAACTCTTCAAACATTTATCGGTCTCACACTCACCACAGAACAACGTTAACCCTTCAAGACTATGCACACCTCTCCAAAAATCACACAATTGTTGGTTCTAAAAGTTGAATTCTAGTGGGTCTGCTATAGGTCTTCCATACACCAACGAATCCTTAAAATACATAGAATTATATTCTATAACAATGCATGTCCACTGGTGTTCATACATGAGGTGGCTCTATAAGGTGACCTTAATCGAATGCTTCTAAAATTTTCATTATGTTTTGACACAAAATTGAATCTTAGAAAGCTTCCATGATCAGAGCTAAAGTCCAGTCTAATAACATTAATGATCTTTCTTCTATACAAGTCACTCATCTCTTGAGTCAATTAATTACTCATCTGATGCACTATTGTAATTCCCCTCCTTTGGCAATTTCATAGTTTCTATCTCCTTACTCAAATATTGTAGTGGCTATGATTGGTGATGATGTTATCCCTGGTATCGACAATGAGCAGTTATATATTGGCTTCCCCAGGTATTGGCTAGTCAAAATCGAGACCTCCTTTCTGTGAATGAGGTTCTTTCTATCGACATTCATAATTTGGTACCTCCTAGGAATGATCGAAAGTTAGCCCCTGCTACCGGTGGTGCTTAAACAAGAATTGTGCTTTATCTACCTAAATCTACCTTAGCCTCCCTCAAGGAAGGGACTAGCTGCCATGCAGCCTCCCTTGTATAAATTTATGCAACAAAAGGACAACATCTCCAAATGATTTCACTCATACAATGACCATAAATTGTTTGATTGTTTAGAAGTATTTTCAAAACCTTGTCACCAATAGGAATGACATTAGGAAATTATGTATTAAAATTTAAGATATCACTATCAAGGAAAATCTATATACAAATCAATACAAAGATTGTATTTGAGGCTACCCTTTTAACACTATATTTTGTTATGTGGAATTTTTAGTTCTTAACTCTTTTTGATCTAAACAATACAATATAATATGATATTTAATGTCAAGTTAAAAATATTTTTACAAATTAATAATCAAAATTAAAATTATATATGTTGACCTTCACCATGTTAAAAATTACATTATTATGCAAATGTGTAAGTAACTTATTTTTGTGGATTATTATGGAAGTTTCTTTTTATTTTGATATATCTTTGGTTTATTATTTGATTAGTTGGTACTTCATAAATTTTTATGCAAAAAATATTGACGGTTATGACAATGCACACTTTTAACAGTGGCTTCCCATTATCGCAGATATATCAGAGGGGACCACTGATGACTAAATTCATTTATTTGACATGGTGGCTCATGACTTTGGATTGTGACCTATGCAATTTCTACAATGCTAAGTATGGTGGTAGCATGCACAACCCTATAAAATTCTCTTCAGTTTCACTTTTCAATGGTTGAGTATAATTTTGATATAGGATGATATATCTTTCTTGACACAATATTCTCTCTCTACATTTTATTTTTACTTATTTTTTCTTTGATTGAGCTAGCAACAGGTCAAAAATAGTTCCTTAATAGTTCCTTAATAGTCAACAATAGTTATGGATTTCTTGCTAGTTTGTTTTTTTGTTATTGGTGACACAATCTCCCTTTATCCCTCGCAATTTGGTACCTTCACGATTTGATTGTGTAAAGTAGTTTCTTATTTGGATCTTGATATCCCTTCCAATTTCGGGGATAGATATATTAAAACTACTAGAAAACTAAAAAGTGAGGAAAAGTTGCAGGCTTACCAACCAAAATTTAGGAACACTGAAGTCTCAATAGTTTTATTGGGTAATAAGGACATGGGAAACCATAATAGACTACAGAGGGATCCGTCAAGGTCTACTTGTGAGTGGAAATACACAAAGGTTATCTGGTCACTAAATTTTTTGCAGTTGTGAAAGGATGGTCCCTGGCTTGCTCGATGATTGAGAGGATCTATGTATTTTATGCTCCATCATACCACTACCATTTCATTGGATATCATAGAAACTTTGGCTACATTTAAAAACCTACCAATGAAATGTATATTCCAATGCACCAATATTTAGCTAGATGGAATCATACCAATACATCAAGTGTTAATCAAGAGACATCTAATCCTCAGGATCAAGTGAAATGTGTAAACATGTAAATAAAGAACATAAAGTAATTTGAATATACCTTGGAATTGGAATCCCAAAGGTCACCACTCTAATGTATATAATGGTGTTTTGATTGATGAAAATTTAGATTGGCAATGTGATTCCTTGTCCTGACATGGTATTAGAGCCAAGTTTAGACATCATTGTTGCTAAGAGTAACTCCTTTTCCTCAGACTCAAACCTGTCTCTTTATTTTCTCTACCATTATAACCTTCCAGAGCTATTTATTTCCTCTGCCAATAAAAGCTTAGATATTTCCATTTTACCGTGGGTGCCATGGTAATTTTTTTTTGAAACCTAATGCACTAGCCAAAATGCCCTCTCCTTCGCACCTATGCACTATCCAATTTGTTGCTTGAATGCTTCCAGTCCATCCTCTCCTTTGCGCTGACAGTCGCAAGTATAGTCAATTCACCAAAAAAATTGGCCAAATATCTAAGAAATGTCTACAAGTCCAACTGAAAAATCATCCAACACCAGAGCTCTGCTAGCCCCTCTTATCCTTCTTGGTCCTCTAAAATAATTTTATCAGGAATTAAACATGAGAACTGAAGCAAATAGACTACATGAAATGGAGATAATTTTGAGTTCTCTTTGAGACACATCTAGAATGAGTGATTTGACTGGTGAGATGGTGTGACCAATTGAGTGGTGACATGGTTTGACTAGTTGAATGGTGAGAGGTGCGACCAATTGAGTAGTGTAATGAGTATTTCATGAACAAGTTGGTGATCATGAGACAAAACCCATGAAAAGGAGCCTTGGAATTGGAATCTTTGTGTAACAAGGCATTTTTTCCTATGCAGGTTCCCATAACCATAACATTCATTATTGATCAAAGGTAATATTAGCTAAAATTTTGGTTTGATATGATTTTGGTGTACATGGTGATGTAGTGTCTGGACATAGTGATCCTATTTGTAATTTTGGTATAATTTCATTATGCCGTTGTTATGGCACTAATGCATTTTTTTTTAAACATGAAAATTTAAAAGGTCATTAGAAGGTTAACGGTATTGGCACCTCTTTTGTTTTTGTGTCATTTTATATTTAAGAGATATTACCCAATGATATCAAAATATTTTTATACCACATATCCTGTGTATATTTGTTTGTGAAATTCATTTTGGAGAAAGTGTTTAATACCTCTACTCAAAGAATACGTGCTAGGTTAACAAAGATGCATACTGTCATTTCCATTGTTTGAGTAGTATTCAATGGTAAGGATAAATACCATGAATGGTCCAGAAAGATCATACACACCTTTATTTTTTATGACCTATGGAAGGGTGTCTGTGAAGGGTAAGGTGATGATATTCCTATTAATCCCACATCAAATAAAAATCTCGCCATATGGGAGAAGGAGGATAACAATTCTTACGTGTTAATTACTACTTATTTAAGTAAATATGTGAGTCGTCATAATATTCCAATTACAAATGCTTATTATGCATTAAAGAATTTAGAAGATTTATTTGGCTCACACTTAAAATTAGAAGTAGTTCTGTTGGAGATCAAGATTTTCACGTGGAATTGAAGGATATTGACCCCCTAGCCCTAACCTTAGAAATTATATCTATCATGCATGATGTGGAAGCTACTAGAATTAAAATGGACATCCCTCTCACAAATTTTGTCAAGGTCCTATATCTTACATAATCTCACTATCTTCAATCCTGACAAGCTAGTGCCAAACTCGGGGATATTACTTTTGACACTCTTGTGGAGAAGTTTGTAGGATAGAAGAAAGTTTTTGGGGAGAGGAATACAACTTCTAAGTCCCCTAAAAAATTTGTGATACTTGAAAAAAAAGAGAAGAATCAACCACAAGATTCTTTTAGTGGAAGAGGTGGTAAAAGAGGACGTGGAAGGAAGAACAACAAAGAAATGGGGGTAAATATCATTGAGGAGAAAAAAATAATCTCCAATGAATTCACTATAATAGAGATGGCATGATGCATAAACAAGAAAAATCCCTTGGGAAAGAATCCAACAAGAACATTAAGTGAAAATGTTGGAGTAACTATATATTTGTTTAATACTTGATTTGCTTCTTGGAAAGAGGCATGGCTACTTGATACAGGTGAAAATTTCCACATGACCTTCCAAAAATAATTCTTTGAAGACTTCAATGACAATGTAAATGGAGCAGTATATTTTTCAGACAAGTCAAGTCTTAAGTCAACGGACATGGTACCATTAGGATTAAAATTATTGGAATTCTTGAATTGCTTTTGCATGATGTAATCTATGTTCTATATCCGCGAAGAAACTTGTTGCCCCTTATTCACATTCACCAACAAGTACACTCCATTCACATGTTTGAAGGAAAATTTGAGATAGAAAAACATAAAACAGCAGATTTGTCATGACTGGAATAGATTAGGAAATACTACTCAAGCTGCAAGAAACATCTACTCATACACATAACTACACATACAATTCTCAATACAATTGAGGTACATTACCATATAATAATATGTGACAAGTAAGAATTGGACATCTTAAATATGACAATATTCGTTTGTTGGAAATAAATTGTGTTTCTAGTTTCCCAACTATTCCAAGGAAAATAAACCAATGTGATTCTTGTATCCTTGAAAAGCATATCAAAAACCATTTCATGATTTTGCTTCTACAGCACGAAAACAACTTGCACTGATTCATTATGATTTGTGTGGTCCTATTCCTATTCCTTTCGCAAATGGAAATAAATATTTGAGGAATTGTATTGATGATTACACAAAAATGTGTTGGATATATTTATTGAAAAGTAAAAAAGAATCTTTTGGAACTTTAATAAACTTTCATAAATTGATTGAAAATGACACACAATTACATGTTGGCTCTCTTTGTACTGATAATGGAAAATAATATACTTCTAATGGATTTGAAAACTATATTCACCAACACGAGATTCAAAATCAAAAAATTGTGCCATAAAATCCTCATTAGAGAAAATTTCAGCTTAAAAGTGGCCTCCTAAGGAAAAATAATAAAATAATACTTAAAATAATAAAATAAGAGTTATGAACTTTGGAGGGATTTTTTTTAAATTGTATTTTTGGCTTATCTCCTTATAGGTTTAATCAAATTTCAAGTGTAGATACTCGTTGGATGCGTAATTAAATTCCATATCCAATGAGTACCCATTATGCATACATTTGAGAAGACCTACATTGATAATAACAGGAGATACATTAAAAAAGAGTGTTGTATAAGGAGATAAGCCAAAAATACAATTTAAAAAGTAGTTTTTGTTCTTTTCCCTCCAAAATATTGACATGTACCTATTTTTTAATTTAAATAATTTTGATTGATTTACATATTATGACATGGAAGTTATGTGAAAATTTCATGGGAAATCTTAGGCTAAAATTTCCTCTAATGCAACAAAATGGTGTAGCTAAAAGAATGAACAAGATTATCTTAAATATGGTTTGTTTAATGATGTTTTTAAAAAATGTAAAGTTGATGTTTGGGGATGATGCAGTTCTATGTGCAGTATATATCGAAAATATATGTCCATCTCCTACTATCAAAAATAAGACTCATGAAATGTGGCATGTACACATTCCTTCAATAAGGCATCTTAAGATCTTTGGTTCCAATTGTTATGCCTTGATTCCTAAAGAAAAAAGAAGCAAACTTGGTGCAAGGAATTAAAAGTGTGGCTTCTTGGGGTACTTAGATACTAGAAAAGCATATCATCTCTACAATAAGGTAAATAAGAAGTTTATATTGTCTATAGATCTATTTTTTCTTGAATCTTCAAATATTGACAATATTGGTGAGCGATAGCTTGATCGTTTGGAAAAATTCGGTCATTTTTTTTTGCATGAATTTGACAATGAGATTCCACATCTTGAATGGGGGATCCCCATCCTAGACTAATTTATGGAATCTCCTCCTGAAGCACTTAGTCTCCCTCACAAAGTGCCAACAACTTCTTCAAATAAGGAAGGCCCTTTAAGTGATGTAATTGAGAGGATTGGAAGGCTAAATCTTGATGCAACCCCATCTCAATAAAAAAAGTAGCCTAGACCATCTCATAATTGTCCTCCAAAATGGCTCATCAAAACACTTGAAAGTGTCCATCCTAATGAAGTTGGAAATAAAGGAACTAAAATTTCCACTAGACAAAATGGAGATGAGGTAGATGGTTTTGATTCAGTTGATGATATGGATATTTCTTATGATTGTGAAATAATTTTTTTTACTAATTTGAACCGACTTCCTTTAAAGAGGCTGCTTATCGCGATTAATAGAAAGAAGAAATGTATAAAGAGTATGAAGCTCCCATAAAGAATGGTGGACCCTCCATTTGGTACCAAACCAGTTGGTTGCAAGTGGGCCTTCAAGAACAAACATACATAATATGGCTTACTTAATAAGCACAAAGAAAGGCTCATGAAAAAATGATTTGCACAAAAAGAAGGGGTGGATTATGAAGAGACCTTTGCCCCCACAACAAAATGGGCCACCATCTGGACTCTCTTTCCCCTGGAAACTTAGGATTGATGGAAAGTCCATCAAATGGATATAAATATTTCTTTCTTGAATGAAGACCCGAAAGAAAATGTTTTTATGTTTCAACTAGAAGGTTTTGTTGTGAATGGACAAGAACAAAAGGTATACAAACTCATCAGATCCTTGTATGGTCTAAAGCAAATACTGTGATCCTAGTAAGAAAAATTTATTGAGCATCTTCTGAATATTTCAAACACTTTAATATTGATGATGAAACTTTATTTGTCAATAAATTTGGAAAAAAAGTTGTCTATATTATGGTATATGTAGATCATCTATTTGTAGCCACCTCCTCCCACATTTACCCAATTTTACCAGCCTACCGGAGTAAACACATGACAAAGAGTTATTGTGATATGAATCAACATCCTAAGTACAACTAAGGAAGTGGAATTGACAAACTAGAACTTTAATGACCTTCCTTAGGATCTACAAGACCCCCAAGGACTAAAAATCCCTTCCAGGCGTCCAAACCCTAAGTTAAAATTAAATTTTCAATGATATGGACTCCCAACCATTGGATTAACACTGCATAAATTCAACTATAGGCCTCCAATCACATGCATAAGCCTGCAAGGGAGTGACTGCAGTCTAATTTTCTTAGTTTTGTGCATGCAACTACGAAATCTGAGCCACCTTTTCAGGGTTAGTCTCCAAAGCACTTCCCATAACTTGATGAGACTTTTCAAAACAATAAATGACACAAAGGCAAAGCCTCTAAAATAAAACTTGATCAATGAATTGACCTAACCGGGCCTAACCTTCAAATTCATTTTGTCAAACACATTGAGAACATGTAATCTACATGTCATGAATGCATATTTAAACATAGGGGTCTGATACTTATCTGAAAATCTTCAAGAAGGTATACAACCTTCCCATAATAGTTGCAATAACATATATTAGGTCATGCATTTATTAGAAATTCATTTACCAATCAAAACATGTTAAGAGCCATAACTAGAATCTGCCATGAAACCATGCTTATAACCAACATATAACCATAATAATAACAGTGATACGACAACCATTAAATCCAGACAATAGCAAGTACATTTAATCATAAAATACAAGACGAAAAGAGCTCTTATTAACATATGAAAATCAAACCAAGTCAGGGACTTCCACGTACCACCCGACCATATATTGGGTTGAACCAAATATTTCTTTCAGCCAAAATCCCTCGTGCCATATTCCAAGCATGAATGTGGGACTCACAACAAAACAACTAGGGCTTCCTTAGGATTTACCACATATCCCGCCATGCCAATCAAGATATTTCTAGGCCTGAAAACCTCATCCATAAAACCTAGCTTTACCACAATCCTATCATTATTGATTAAGGGATTCCTGGGCCAAAAAATAAACATACATTACATGGCTTTACCACAATCCCGCCAAAACTAGTCAAGGGACCACTAGGCCCTAAACAATCTTATATTCCTCCAGATTTATTCACCAATACCTTGAGGAATTTTACCATCTCTACCTTCATGCTTTACTATGTATATTTCTGTTATCGATCAAGGGATTTCTAGGCCCTTGGGAATTTTCCTGAGACCACCTCACCTAGTTCCAAAACCACTCGCCAATCCAAAGCTCAACAAATTAAAAGGACCCCATCACACAGTGGCTATCTGGAAATGAAAATGCAAGGATAAAACCACTATCACGCCTAGCGATACCCATGCCAATAAAACCAAGAGAAGAAAATAAACACATACATGTACCATTCATACGAAAAATAGCAAGGAAATCATACATACAACTCGATAACTGCAAAGTAATCCCATTCTAGCTACTTGATCCAACTCTTCCTTGCTTGATCATTTCTTTTCTTTGCTTTCTTGTCTTTCCTTTTCCTTCCTTTATCTAATGCTAGAGTGCTCCAAGTATGCTCTAAGTGTGCAAGAGTATGAAAGAGAGGATAGAAAGAGAGCTCCAAAACTGAACTGACAAAATCCTAACAATGAAAAAATCCATGAACTGATCCTCATAAACCTTTTTATCATTGATACCTCTATTTTCTTCATTTTACTCTATTAAAGGGAAATAGAGTAAATTATTTTCCTATTTTCCATTATTTTCATAAATGATCCTCCTATTTTAATAGAGTAAACTGATCCTCCTATTTTACTCTATTGGATTTAACAAAAAAAAAACATTGATATAATTAAATAAGTAAATTTAATAAATAAAGTTGGAAGAATTGTGGGAAAGAAACACTGGAGTAAGAGATTCTTGCCAAATCTGAAACCGATTAGGCTGGAACAAATTTTGATAAAATTCCTTAAAATACTCTGTGGGAGAAAAATACTAAGAAAATAATTGTGGGAGAGAAAAATATGCATTAAAGGAAAGAAAAACAAGGAAATAAAAGCCTAGGCTGATGGGGTGCAGAACCCTGAAAGATAGGACATTGTCAAGGAAACATCTGCTGGAAAATAATGTTAAAAATACATTATGTGGAATCAGAGGGCGCTTCTTATTCCAAGCAATAACATCTTGGCTCAGGGGGAACCAAAGGTTGGTTCAAGGTTGGGTGGATTAGTGTTTCCCAAGCATACTTTCCAGCTAGAATTGTCAGTTAGAATTTTGTTACTGTTATTTCTTAAAAAAATTGTAGTAAATTTTAAATTTTGAATTCACTGAACTGGGTATATAATTTCTTTTATTTATTCTATGTGAATTTAGAATCGGGGATGCATGTACTGATTCAACTTTGATTTGAGTAAATATATGAATGAATGGACTATTGAATTAATATTAATATACTCATCCAGATAACATGTATCCGTTCTATAGATAAATGAATTGTTGAAGTAATATTAATACACTCATCTAGATAGTATGCATCTGTTCTATAGATAAATGAGTTGTTCAGGTAATATTGATATACTCATCCAGAAAACATGCATATGTTCTGTAGATAAATGAATTGTTGAAGTATTATTAATATATTAATCTAGATAACATGCATCTATTCAGTAGATAAATAAATTGTTGATGGATTATTAATATATTCATCTAGCTAACATGCATATGCTCTCTAGATAAACGAACTGTGGATGCATTATTAATATATTCGCTTAGATAGCAAGCATCTGTTATGTAGATAATAGGAACATGGTGTGTTCTAGGTTTATGTAACATGGTTGTATGTTCTAATGTGATAAGAAAATTTTATTTTATATATACAATGATTTCTTATAATATTATAGATGGGTAGTGTTAGCCCAGGTATGTCAGTGATCAAATGAATCTTTCATTTGTTTTCCCATTAAGTCATAGGTCAAAATTTTTAATTTTTTGAACGAGTTCTCAGAAATAATTTTGGTCACTAAAGAAGGATAAACCATGTATGCCACTCCTTCATTTCATTTATCATCACCTTTTTCGATGTCATCACCATCATCATCACTGAAGAGGTCTAAGGTTAGGTTATTTCATCTCATATTGGTGAAGTCTAGGTTCAACCCTGCTTTTGGAAAAATCTTCAAATTTTCACTGAACATAAGGCAGTAATCCTCCATTGCATCCATAAAACCCTAATTAAGGAGCTAGCTTGTTTATGAAGTTAAAATAAAGCCATATCTCTTGTTTCATATGGCTCAAGTTTCAAAAAAGTTTCAAACATCTCATCGTTGTCTCACTGTTTCATGAAAAATTGAAGAACTTTGTCTCACTATCTCATTTAAAAGATCAGAAAGTCACCATTGTATGTCAGAGCTCCAAGGGAGGTCATTTTGACCTAATGTCCCAATCAAAAGAAAAGAGAGCCACTTCAAGCTTCAAAGACATATTATTTGGTTTTCAAGAGTCATTATCCAATGTGAAATTCCAAAGGTGAAAGATTTCAAAGTTAAAAAAAAAAAATTAGTCTTGTTGTCTCATGAAAAGGAGAAAAATTGTCTCAATGTCTCATTTAAAATGAAAAATAAGGTCACCTCAAGTGTCAAAGAATGTGAAAGAGGTTAAATCTCTCCTCTCATCTCACTTAAAGAAGCAAAAAGTCACTTTTCAAGTGCAAAAGGGTTAAAAAGTCATTGTAAATGTCATGACAAAAGGTAAGGGTCATCAAAGCTTATAAAAGGAAAATAAAACTTAATTTTTTCATTTTTACCCTTTCATATGTGTGAGAGAAACATTTCGCCACTTTTATTACCCCTCCATACTCTCAAAATTCTCTCAGAACCCTCAAAAAACACTAGTGTTATGTTTCTGTGGTGAAGAAAACCACGTTGTTACGTTTCTGTGGTGAAGAAAACACCAGTGCTATGCTTATGTGTATTAAAAAAACATTGTTGTTACGTTTATGTGGGGAGGGAAAGCCTGTTGTTACATTTCTATGGTGAGAGAAAGCTAGTTGTTACGTTTCTGTGGTGAAAGAAAAGATTGTGTTATGCTTCTGTGTGTGACAAATCTCTGGTGTTGTTGAAGCTCAAAAACCATCCTAAAGTTTCAAGCTTATCCTCTTATTTTTGGTGTGGCCTCTAATAGAAGGTAAGACTTCATCCATGCTAGCCTTTGGTTTAATTTTGAGTATTTAAATTTCCTCAAAAGGGCCTCCAAAGTTCTATTACGCTTCTGCAACTTGTTTTTTTTTTAATCTTTAGTAAGAATTGTCACAAAGCAGCGTTGGATTCCTCAAGACACTTATCAAGATCAGAAATGATCACAAATTCGAGGCTATGAGTTGTCATTAGAGTTATTGGGTTGGTTTTTTCTTCCTATTATGATGGAATTTGTAATTAATGTAAGGGACAAACACTTCTAGTTTATAGCTAAAATTCAGGAATGGTTTCTAACCTCCCTAGAAACTAGGAAATGACTCATCTTTTGCATTTATGATCCATTTTGGATCGGATTTTGACCTAATGATATTTCATGGTATATATTTTCTATAAGTAGACTCTCTTTTGTCTTTGGTTGTGTTGGATAATCATTATTTGTAGTGTAGCTATTGTACCAGTTTTTCCTAATGAAATCAAGGACAATGTTGCAGACATAGTGTTGAGACTCCTGTGGTATGCCTTTGAGATTTTTTTTTCTTTGTAAAATCATGATTTTGAATGTAATTTTACTCATATTTCACATATATGCTTTTCTATGCTAAGTCTTATCAGCTTATTGACAAAAAAACATGCTTTCCATGCTCTATTTTTCATAAGATTTTCATAAAATTGTCTTGCTCTTCTGATGAATGAATTTAGTTTAATGCTCATTCTGATTCCCTCTCATTTCACTCTATACACAATGAAAAATTAATAATGCTTCTTAACTTACCTACTTGGCCTCACCCTTACCTCTGCAACTAAACCTTTGAAATCAGATCAAAACCCTAGACCTAGTCTCCTAACTATCATTCCTATCCAGCAAAACTCCAAAAAAACAAAATATTAATATATTGAGAATCATAACTAGCCTAAAACATTATATCTAGTCATCCCTTTGACTGTAAAGTGACATAGAGAGAGCCCTCTCTGGTCCAAGTAGGGCTAGCTACCTGACCTAAATTTTGGTCTGTAGTTACCTTTCTCCTATCCTTCTGTCAGCCTTGGGAAGTTGGGAAGTCTCATCTTTCTTTGTCTCTTTTACAAAGTTGTTGTGATTATTATGAAGGTTTTATTGCATATCTTAAAATAATTGATGATATCAAATGTATGGATGATGAAGAGATCATTGGAGCCTTCTAAGATTTTTCCTTCCAAAAACAATCTAAAGAAGTTAATCACTTTGATACACGAGATCATACTCAACACACCGTAGCCTCCTCTTTGAATGATGAAGAAAAAATGATGTATATTGTTTAAGTACTCATAAAGATTCCCAACATGAAACAATTCTAGCAGCAGCACAACACACTGATCAGCTAGAGGTTAAGGAAGAAACTCAACAACCTAAAAAACTATATCTAGTCATACCTTTGACTTCAAAGTGACTTAGAGAGAGCCCTCTCTAGTTTAGGTAGGGCTATCTTCCTGACCTAAAATTTGGTTTGTGGTTACCTTTCTCCAATCCTACTATCAACCTTAGGAATTTGGGGAGAGTGATAACATTCTTGGCATCGTTGCCAAGATATGAAACCCTCAAGTCTCGATGATATGATGCCATCAATAAGTTTTTAAATTTTTGTTTCAATCAGTTGTCAAGTCAGATTCAAGTCATTTTTTTCTAGTCAAATTCATTTCCAGAATTAGTTCATCATTTCTAGTTTGTCAAAGTTTTTCAAAGTCCATTTTGACTCCATCGCCCAATGGTAAGGCTATCTGATCTACGGTTTTCTTGACACCTCCACCAGGAGCTACCATCCCCAACTGGAGCTAATGTTAGCCTAGGTATGTCAGTGATCAAATGACTCTTTCAGTTGTTTTCCCATTAATTCATAGGTCAAAATTTTTACTTTTCGAATCAGTTCTCAGAAGTAATTTTGGTCACTGAAGAAGGCTAAACCATGTATGATCCTCCTTCATTTCATTTATCATCACCATTGTCAAGGTCATAGCCATCATTAGTTTCAAGGTCACCATATCCATCATCATCACTGAAGAGGTCTAGGGTTAGGTTATTTCATCTCATGTAAGTCAAGTCTAGGTTCAACCCTGCCTTTGGAAAAATCTTCAAATTTTCACTAAACATAAGGCAATAATCCTCCATTGCATCCATAAAACCCTAATGAAGGAGCTGTATTGTTTATTAATTTCAAATAAATCCATATCTTGTTTCATATGGCTCAAGTTTCAAACATCTCATCTCTGTCTCACTTTTTCATGAAAAATTGAAGAACTTTGTCTCACTATCTCATTTAAAAGATCAGAAAATCACCATTGAATATCATAGCTCCAAGGGAGGTCATTTTGACCTACTGTCCCAATCAAAATAAAAAATATTCATTTCAAGCTTCAAATACATCTTATCTGGTTTTGAAGAGTCATGATCCAATGTGAAAGTCCAAAAGTGAAAGATTTCAAATCTTAAAAAAAAAACAGTATTATTGTTTCATGAAAAGGAGAAATTTTGTCTCAATGTCTCATTTAAATGCCAAAGAAGGTCACCTAAAGTGTCAAAGAATGCAAAAGAGGTTAACTATGTCCTCTCATCTCACTTAAAGAAGCAAAAAGTCACTTTCAAGTGCAAAAGGGTTAAAAAGTCATTGTAAATGTCATGACAAAAGGTAAGGGTAATCAAAGCTTATAAAAGGCAAAGAAAACTTCAATTTTTCATTGTTACCATTTCATACATGTGAGAGAAACATTTCTCCACTTTGATTACCCCTCCATACTCTCAAAATTCTATCACAACCCTAAAAACACATTGGTGTTACGTTTCTGTGGTGAAGAAAACCACGTTGTTACGTTTATGTAGTGAAGAAAAAACCAGTGTTACGCTTCTGTATATTTCAAAAACACTGTTGTTATGTTTCTATGGTGAGGGAAATCTAGTTTTTACGTTTCTGTGGTGATAGAAAGCTAGTTGCTACGTTTATGTGGTGAAATAAAAGGTTGTGTTACGCTTCTATGTGTGACAAGTCTTTGGTGTTGTTGAAGCTCGAAAACCCTCATAAAATTTCAAGCTCATCTCTCATCTTTGGTGTGGCCTCTAATAAAAGGTAAGAATTCATCCATGCTAGTCTTTGGTTTAATTTTGAGGATTTAAAGGCATTTCATCTTGTCGTTCAAAAACCGGTAGCTTGAAGAATTTCTTGGTAATTTCACTATTTTCAAGATGGATTCAATTGTTAGAAGGTATTATCCTATGAATCATGCTCACATTCTTGGTTTTATAAATCGAATTCCTTGCATAGATTGGCAAAATTATCTGCCCAAATTCATATATGGAAACAAGGATGAGTCTATTCTACATTTGGTTAGATTTCTCATGCATGTATGTAAACTGAAGATTGAGGTTCCCGAGGATTGCTTAATGAAAATGTTTATGGATACCCTAGAAGACAACTAGAGTATGGTATGAAGGGTTACCAAAAGGAAGCTTATTTTTCTCTTAAATATTTTGATATAGTGTTCTTCGAGCATTATGGGAAGTCACATCTTTCTTTGTCTCTTTTACAAAGTTGTTGTGATTATTGTGACGGTTTTATTGCATATATTTAAAAAATTGATGATATCGAATGAATGGATGATGAAGAGATCATTGGAGCCTTCTATAATTTTTCCTTCCAACAACAATCTGAAGAAGCTAATCACTTTGATACATGATATCATACTCAACACATAGTAGCCTCCTCTTTGATTGATGAAGAAAAATATGATTTATATTGTCTAGATGCTCATAAATATTCCCCACAGGAAAAAAAATTGGCAGCAACACAAAACATTGATCAAATAGAGGTTAAGGAAGAAACTCAGTAGCCTAAAATTTATATCCATTCATCCTTTTGATTGCAAAGTGGCATAGAGAGAGCCCTCTCTGGTCCGGGTAAGGCTAGCTACTTGACCTAAAGTTTGGTCTGTGGTTATCTTTCTCCAATCCTATTGTCAGCCTTAGGAAGTTGGGGAGAGTGATAACATTCTTGATGTCGTTGCCAAGATATGAAACCCTCAAGTCTCGATGATATGATGCCATCAATAATTTTTGTAAGTTTTGTTGCAGTCAATTGTCAAGTCAGAGTCAAGTCAGTTTTTCTAGTCAAAGTCATTTACATAATTAGTTCATCATTTCCATTTTGTCAAAGTTTTTCAAAGTCCATTTTTATTCCATCGCCCAATGATAAGGCTATCTGATCTACGGTGTTATTGACACCTCCTGAAGGGGTTTCCATCCCCAGCTGGAGCCAATGTTAGCCTAGGTATGTCAGTGATCAAATGACTCTTTCAGTTGTTTTCCCATTAAGTCATAGGTCAAGTTTTTTACTTTTCGAACTAGTTATCAGAAATAATTTTTGTCACTGAAGAAGGTTAAACCATGTATGCTTCTCCTTCATTTCATTTATCATCACCATTTTTAAGGTTGTTTCCATAATCAGTTTCAAGGTCACCATCTCCATCATCATCACTGAAGAGGTCTAGGGTTAGGTTATTTCATCTCATATAGGTCAAGACTAGGTTCAATCCTCCCTTTGGAAAAAATTTCAAATTTTCACTGAACATATGGTAGTAATCCTCCATTTCATTCATAAAACCCTAATGAAGGAGCTATTTTGTTTATGAAGTTCAAATAAAGACATCTCTCTTGTTTCATATGGCTCAAGTTTCAAAAAAGTTTCAAACATCTCATCTTTGTCTCACTGTTTCATGAAAAATTGAAGAACTTTGTCTCACTGTCTCATTTAAAATATCTGAAAGTCACCATTGACTGTCAGAGCTCCGAGGGAGGTCATTTTTACCTAATTCCAAATCAAAATCAAAGAGATTCATTTCAAGCTTCAAAGACATATTATCTAGTTTTGAAGAGCCATTATCCAATGTGAAAGTCCAAAGGTGAAAGATTTCAAAGTTAAAAAAAAAAAAAACAGTCTTGATCTCTCATGAAAAGGAGAAAGTTTGTCTCAATGTATAATTTAAAATTCCAAATAAGGTCACCTCAAGTGTCAAGGAATGAAAATTAGGTTAACTCTGTCCTCTCATCTCACTTAAAGAAGCAAAAAGTGACTTTTCAAGTGCAAAAGGGTTAAGAAGTCATTGTAAATGTCATGAAAAAAGGTAAGGGTCATAAAAGCTTATAAAAGGAAAAGAAAAATTCATTTTTTCATTGTTACCTTTTCATATGTGTGAGAGGAACATTTCTCCACTTTGATTGCCCCTCCATATTCTCAAAAATCTCTCACAACCCTAAAAAAAACTGGTGTTACATTTTTGTGGTGAAGAAAACCATGTTGTTACGTTTCTATGGTGAAGAAAACACTAGTTTTACGCTTCTATGTATTACAAAAACACTATTGTTATGTTTCTGTGGTGAGGGAAAGCTATTTGTTATGTTTTTGTGGTGAGAGAAAGCTAGTTTTTACATTTCTACGGTGAAAGAAAAGACTATGTTACATTTTTGTGTTTGACAAGTCTCCGATGTTGTTGAAGTTTGAAAACACTCCTAAAGCCTCTCATCTTTGGTGTGGCCTCTAATAAAAGTTAAGCCTTCATCTATTCTAGCCTTTGGTTTAATTTCGAGGATTTAAAGGCATGCCATCTCCTTTTATTTTCCTCCCCATGCTTTTCTGGACAAGTAGTATTCAAATAAGCTTTTCATGGGTTTGGAACAAGCGTTTGTAGTGCTTAATGACTCCATTTTGTAGTAGACATCCTAATATTTCCAACCATAACACTTTAATCCCAAAAATACTTTGGGAAGACCTCCAAAATACCTCTCAAAGGGATTTGTTGCACTTCTGGAACACTCTGTTAAGCTTTTGGAGTAACCTTGGGAGAATGAACTTTTGAGGGCCTTCTCATGGGTCATTTTGAAAAATTCAAGATGTTATGGAAAATTGGCAGACAGGGCTAGTTTAAAATTGTTTTAGAAGTGGATTTGGACTCTCAAAAGTGCCTCCAAAGTTCTGTTACGCTTTTAAAAATTGTTTCTTTTTTTTTAAATATTTAGTCATAATTGTCACAAAGCAACATTGGATTCCTCAGGACACTTGTCAAGCTTAGAAATGGTCACAAATTCAAGGCTATGAGTTTTCATTAGAGTTATTTTGTTGGATTTTTCTTCCCATTATGTTGTAATTTGAAATTAATGTAAGGTAAAAACACTCCTAGTTTTAGCTAAAATTGAGGGAGTGGTTTCTAACCTCCCTAGAAACTAGGAAATGACTCATATTTTGCATTTATGATCCATTTTGGATGGGCTTTCGACCTGATGAAGTGTCATGGTATATATTTTATATAAGTAGACTCTCTTTTGTCTTTGGTTGTGTTGGATAGTTGTTATTTGTGGTGGATCTATTGTACAAGCTTTTGCTAATGAAATTAAGGACAATGTAGCAAACATAGTGTTGAGACTCCAATGATATGCCTTTGAGCATTTTTTTTTCTCTGTAAACTCATGAATTTGAATGTTATGTTACTCATATTTCACATATATGCTTCTTTATGCTAATTCTTAACATTTTATTGACATAAAACATGCTTTCCATGCTCTGTTTTTCATAAGATTTTCATTAAATTGTCTTTCTCTTCTGATGAATGAATTCATTTTAATGCTCATATGATTCCCTATCATTTCACTCTATACACAATGACAAATTAACCATGCTTCTTATATTACCTACCTGGCCTCACCCTTACCTCTGCAACTAAACCTTTGAAATTAGATCAAAACCCTAGACCTAGTCTCCTAACTTTCATTCACATCCAGCAAAACTCCTAATAGACAAAAACCTTAATCTATTGAGCATAATAACCACGGGGGTGTCACTGACAAACCAATATTATATCACGTGCGTTCATATTGGGGTAAAAAAAATCAAAAAATCAGAAAACATTATATTACCTCTATAACTAGAGGGGTGGGGGTTTTTTATTTATTATATAAAAATATAAATATTTTGAGGTATTTATTTTTAATTTTTTTGGCCAAGCGGGGTTAGGAAGGTCGTGGGAAGGTGGGAAGGCAAAGAGCGCGGAGGAGCATGGGAGGAGAGGTAAATGCAATTTTGAGTTTTGGTTGGAGTTTTGGTTCGACTGGTGTAGGGTTCGAAGCAGAGAAGACATTCATGAGCCATTTCACCCTCGGGAGCAGACGGAAGGAAAAGGGCGTGAAGGAGCATGAGAGGAGAGGTAGATGCGATTTTGAATTTTGCTTGGAGTTTTGGTTCGACTGGTCTAGGGTTCCCATCAACCATCAAGAGCAGAGTAGACAGTCATGAGCCATTTCACCATCAGGAGTAGACAGTCATGAGCCATTTCACCATCACAGGGAGAAAGCTTCAATCTGGACTTGACGTTGGTCCTAGCTGGGAAATATCAAGTGGAGGACTGGCTTGGACTGGAGGAGCGGGATTAGGGAGGTAAAAATGATTCTGAGTTCTCAGCTACGATTGCTTCAACTGGTATGTGAGAGTGTTAAGGAAATATCGCGCAGAGGAGAGGGTTGGTCCATTGGATTACCTTGAATTAATCAATAGAAGTAAAGATAGAAACACTGTCTACATTTTGGGAGTGGTCCAATCCAACAAATACTAATTCTGAAGTCAATATCTCAGTTTAATAGTTCTCCGTCTCTTCAAGGTTGTGAAAGTATGCTTTGACAGACTCTATGAGCAATGGTATAATTTAAATGACCTCTGTCATGGATGATGATAATTTTATTCATTACATCCAGATTCTCTAATTTTTGAATTTGAGAAGTTTACTGATTTTACTAAGTTATTTTAAACTAGCAATATTGGATATTTATTGTCTAACTTGCCAAAGAATTCCTGTCAGCCGGTGGGGTGGATTTTTTCAGTGAAGCACATAACTCCTCTGATTCCATCTCAAAGCTTCTTGTTTTCCTAACAATATGGGAAAATATGTGCAAGGGTTTTTCTTCTTCTTGGCTTGAACGACACTTGGATGGTCTATTCCTTTCTTCATAAGAGTTCCTATGGTAAGAGTTTTTCTGTGAGCCAGTCATTTTGAAGTCATATTTGTTTTTTGGCAAGGGTTCTATGAAATCCAAATTTCTATGTGTGAGAGAATTAATGGCAGAGAGATTCCAAATCTTTTTCCATGAGAGAATTAATACCAACATTGGGTCAATCTGCAGCAAACTCTATATATTCCTCTTGGATAGTATAATGCTCGACTTCAGTTTATAGCCACAAATTCTGAAGCCTTCACTTTGGCTTATATGTAATAGTAGGAGAGAGTTTTAACTTTAGAGGAGCAAGCCAGAGTAGATTTTTAAGACATTTAATAGATTGTTCTCTAAATTAGTGTGTGAATGTGCTTATTTTGATTGGATTGTATTTATATTTGTTGGGTTGTATGTTGTTTAGTGATTTCTATTGGCTATATGATGCAGTTTCCTATTAACTGACCTTCACATAATATGATTGATTTTGTGACTGTCCCTTTATGATGTGTAATGTAGGACAGAAAAATGTGTTTGTTTGAAATATTTAAATTGGTAGAAGTTTGGGAACATGATGCAATATGTAGATTTAGAGAAACTTAATATACTTAGAAAAGATGCATGGTGACAATATACTGTTTATTAGCATTGTTTATCAATTATCAATATTTTGTGACTCTAATAAACAAGACGTCCAATTTAATTTGTAACGAATTTCTTTGTATCTATGTTTTTTTTTTCATATTTATAAAACTTTGCAAGTATATTTGAGAGAGCAGTATGTCAATAGTCACACTTTATCAGATGTTACCTTTTTAGTGGAAGGTGAGTGATGACATGCAGTAACACATTTCATAGGTTTATTATAAATGTCATACTATCAAATCATTGGAATTGGATAGCTACTCGAAGGATGTTGAATTGGTTTCTTGGGAAAATTTAAGATAAGAGGATTCCAAAAATATGCAAATTAGTTTTATTGTGACAAAGTGCAAAACATATGGTGATTAAATCTAGGTAGGTTTATTATAAATTTCATGCCATCATATCATTGCAAGTGGATAGCTACTTGAAGGATGTTGAATTGGGTTCTGATGAAAATTTAATATAGAGATTTCCACAAATATTCAAATGAGTTGTTATGGAATGCAGTTTTTATTCTGACAAGTGCAAAAATTATGGTGCTTACATGTAGGTAGGCGATTTTATGCCCACAGGATTGCACTTCTGGCATCTTCATATGTGTTTCGTGCCATGTTTGATGGTGGCTACCGGGTATGAATCATTTTGTTTATGGCATTAGATACTATCATTTTGTTTCAAGTGATAGTATTTGGAGGAGTTGTAGACTGTATTGTTTACTTGAAAAAATGATATTGTGAAACATGTTAAGTGTATTGTGGCTTCAAACAATGATTAGAAATTGTTTCTGGTTATATTTGTGAATCTTCAACAGGAAAAAGAGGCAAAGGATATCGAAATTCCAAACATAGCCTGGGCAGTCTTTGAACTAATGATGAGGTAATTCTTATTGTTTCTTTTTTTTGTCACGCAATAACTAAAGACTTGTTGCTGTTATAAAGCATGCATGTTGAATTTGGAAGAAAATCTGACATGTTAGAACTTGAAATGTTTAACGAAGTGATGATTCTAATGGGTTACTGGTTTCATATTCATATACACAGGTACAGTAGAGGTGATAACATATATTTCACAAGATCTTCTGAGGGCCGCTGATCAATACCTTTTAGAAGGCCTCAAACATTTGTGTGAATATTCTATTGCACAGGTACTCCCTTGTAGTTTTACCTTTCATTTATGAGATTGACGCCTTTGAAGTTTATTCTAAGATCTATGTCTTCTGTTTAGCACCTTACTGTGGAGAATTTTGCAAATATATATGATCTTGCTAAGTCCTATCATGCAACTTCTTTGGGCCATATGTGTGTTCTGTAATTTCTGGAGCACCATGAACAGATGTCTAACATGTCTGGGTAAGGAAAACTTGTATATAAAAAAACAGTTACAGCAAGAGCCAATCACATTTCAAGATCTATCTAACATATATCATCAATATTTTGTGCAACTACCCTTCCCTTGTGGAATGCTTACTACCAAATATACGTGAACACTTGTTTAGAATAGTAAGGCCACAACCTTATATGCCTTCACAGTAAAGGAAGTTATGATGATTTGATTGGCTTCTTGGATGATCTCATCTTCACTGAGAACTAGTGCAGATAGAGGTAGTTTGAAGGTTTTTTTCAGCATGCTAAGATTACAACTTGTTATATAAGATGCACTAATTTTTTAAATGAAATCGAAGTGAAATGATTGCAAGACGTCAACTGAATGACACATTATCATATCTTTTCAAAATGAACATAGAAGTTTGAAGCCAGAGATGAGATGTCAATTGATATTTGATGGTCTTTCAATTTAGTTGTGTTTCTCATCTAACACTTGAATTTTTTTCTGTAACAGAAAATTTTGACATTTCTACTTTTTTTGTATTCAATGAAATGGTTGATTAGTTCAAGGTTGGAAGACTGAAGGTTGGAGGATTAATCTATATGATGCCTTCGGTAAAAGAAGCCACAGATGGTTTCTTAGCCGAATGCCATATTGTAATGAATAACATTTTCAGATGTCCTTGCTGGGATTATAACTTGCCCTTCTTCAATTAACAATCAATGATAATATTCTAAGCACAGGAACAGGGATTCCAATCTTTGTATTTTCTAATGATACTACTTGTTGTTTTATTTCAACTTGTAAATGTAGCATGCCTTTTTCTAAGAAATTTGAAGTAAGCATTTTCCAGCTGAGTATTTAACAGTGTTTTTGGTACACGACGTAATTTTAGGTTCAGGTATTGTGTTTTATTTAGTTGTTTAGCTGAAGTGTAAATTTTTAAGGAAACATAAATCTTTCAACCTAAAATTATAGTCTGTAATTCTCCTTTCTTTTCTATCTTTTCTGAATTCCAATGAGTTGATTGCATTGAGTTTACGGAGGGACAGTTCCGTAGCCTATGTTGTTATGTGTGGACAGTTGCCTATTGTGCTTTAGTATCACATGCTTAATGTGACATGAGATTCAGAATAAAGACAATACCTTGTTAGTTTGGATATTGATAGGACTATAAGCAATGAAAAAATGCCATGTTCACAATGGATAAGGATTTGTGCTAAATATCTTATTTATTACAAATTCCATGTTGTACATTCCCCCTCCCCCCACCACCTCACCCCAAAAAAAGTTCGGCAACTGGAAAGCAAAGCTTATTTTGAGGAAAAGAATAAGTTGAAGAAACAGTGACAAATGCTTTGTTGTGGAATCAGTTGAAAGAAATGCAATTCCTTTTAAATAAACATACAATCAGGATCAGATAGATATTTGAAAAATAAAGTAGAGCAAAGTATGTTATATGGTTGAAAATTATGACCAAAATCATTACGGTGAACTGAAAGAGGTTGGGAGAGTGGGTGATCTCTACTGGTGAGAAGTAAGCTCAATGAGCGTAGCTAGCCAATCTTCTAATATTTGGAATAATAATATTTCTGTTTGTAGTACTAGTTTAGAGAATTTTATTAAGTTAAAAGGGATATAGAAATTCGGCAAACATCAAGCCAGGCACAAATTATTAGAGTTACATTGGCAATGGAAGAGATAGCATGAGTAATTTATCTCTTTAAGTATGGAGTTATATTCTTACAAGAGGCATTTCATGGATGCATAAATGATTATTAGAAGGTAATGACCATGGCATGCTTTATATTGAAAATTGGAATGAAGGGAATTATAGATTAGTTATTGCCATAGTTTTAAAAACTGGTCGGTTCAGTTCAGAAATTGGCCAATTGGCCAGTCAGGACTGGTTGGGTGCCAAACTGGTCAGTTTTCAACCAAACCAGCCAGTTTGGCACCTAAAATGGTCCTGACTAGCCGATTATGTCACAAACTGGCCGGTTTGGGTGCTGCACATGTGGATGGAAAAAGTGTCCAGTGGGTGGTTTTTGGAAAACCATGGGAAACTTTCCTCCCAAATCTGCACTCCTAAACTTATAAAAGGAATTCCAAACTCCTATTTTCCTCACACATTTGATTTCTAGTGTTTGTGAGCATTCGAGAGCTTGGACAACACTTCAACAACATTGAGTTTTGTTGCAACAACGAGTTTGGAGGTTCATTGTCATCTTGGAGCTGTCTAGTGGAGTTGGCATCTTCAGGAGGAGGCTTCATCAACTGGTTTTCATTTCCATCCATACAGGTATGATTTTTCCCTAAAAAAATTCTAGATTTCATAATTCATTTCTATCCCTATTTTTAATCCCCTCTCCCCAATTTCAAGTTAAAAATCAGCGAGGAAGAAGGATAGTAGTTGATCATAGGTTTTGCATTTTTATATTCTATTTGCAGATCTCTTTATTTTCAAATTTGAAATTTCACCATCCATCATGCCCTAAAAAGGAAAATATGCAGGATGGGTTCACTGTGATGTTGGTGATGGAAAAATGTTCCGCAAATATTGGAAGCACCCAATGGGAGGAGGGATTATTTTTAGGTTGAAACAACACTTGACGGGTATAAGAGGCCAAGTAACCCTCTGTGATGCTCGAGATAAAGTGATAGGGCCTATTAGGAAATAATACCTTGAAAAGTTTGAGAAGTATCGGGAGGCAAAAGCTAGGGAATAGGCTATACAAGATGAAATTGCAAAGAAGGAACTCACGAAAGTTATGGCTAGGAGACAAGCAAGTGGGTATGATGATTTTAACCTTGACGACTCCTCTTCCCTTCCACCAACCACCATGACCCCTTTCGTTATGTTCCTCCCCCTCTTGGGTCTCACTCTCAACTTCAAGGCCATGCCAAAGGTAAAAAAAGGATGAACATCGTGGGAAAAAACAATGCAAAGATGTTGCTTCTAAATACATTACTAGATGTTGGTATGATGCAGATACCCCCTTTAATGCTGCTTGCTCACCTTATTACCAAGCTATGTGCAATGCTGCTTTCACTACAAGAAATGGATTCAAATGCCCTACTATGCATGACTTGAGGAGAGCTCTTTTGCAAAGAGAGATTGTGTCCATTGGAGAATATTTGACCGTGTTTGAAGAGTCATGGACCAAAATAGGTTGTTCCATCATGTGTCCAATTCAACCAAGATAGTGTTGTGACACCACAGATCCCTCCAAATGTGAAATCCCATCTTTGAAAGATGCTTACTGAAAAATTTGGTGGTAGACCTACCTAGCATGTTGATGTTGGGAAGGTTCAAAAAACATAGCCACATAATACCATCCATTTGAACTTGGGGGAAACTGTCTACAATGCTTACAAAATCTTTTTGATAATCCTGAAAACAAGAAATCTAGCGGTAAGAGCTCTTTAAATCACATCACCAAGCTTAAAAAACCACTAATGCCATCCACATGGGTCGTTTCCAAATGATGTCTTAATAAAATATACCATGGGGCTCTCATTAAAACATTTAAATTAAAAACAACAAAGAACAATGTTTTTAGTTTTTTTTCATTAAAGCAAAGGGAGGGTCTCATAACTCTCATCCTCACCTTGCCTTTTCCTCTCTATATAACTCTCTGAAACTGTAACTTTTGTTGTTCCACCTTAATAAGACACTAGTTTGAGTACATGAGGTTGTAGTTGGATTTTTGAACAAGAAGCTTTCAAAGGGAAGAGGGTCTAGACTTGTGATTGAACACCTTATTTGGTGCAAACATATTCATAAAGATTAATCAATTGATTTTTCATCATCATATAGATCAATTTATATGTCATTTTATAGACATGCACATAATCAATCTTCCTAAAACATGGTTTATCTCTGTATGCCTTAGACCATTAAATGCAACAAATCATAGTGGGATGTGCTTGAGTGTGGATTGAGTAATCACATTGTGGGAATACTAATATGCATCTCCTATGTATATCACAAGAAGAAAGGTGAATTGTAGAATGCATGTGGGGTGATAAGAGAGGCATCATGTCATTATGTTAAGGATGTAAATGTAAAGGGGTATAAAAAATGTTAATGAAAAAATGGATACCTACAATATCTAGTGAAAGTAGGGGGTTTTTAAATTTGGAAAATGAAATGGGTTAGTATTGGTAGGGGGTTAAATAAAGTGATATCTAGAGGTATTTTCCAATATGTAGTCAAACTAAGGGTATTGTTTAGTATGCCATGAACGCACCTGCTATGCCATAGGTTAATTAAGTGATGCCCCTGTGATAATAACTAGCCTAAAACATTATATCCAGTCATCCCTTTGATTGTAAAGTGACATAGGGAGAGACCTCTCTGGTCCGAGTAGGGTTAGCTACCTGAACTAAAGTTTGGTCTGTGGTTACCTTTCTCCTATCCTACTGTCGGCCTTGGGAAGTTAGGGAGAGTGATAACAAGTAGATAAGTGGTTTTGATATGATAATCGATGATGATTTTGTTTATAGTTATTCAGTGGCACAGAATGTTTATCAAAGGCAGATGAAAATTTGCATACACCTAGGTAGTAGTCAAGATAATAAAATTATGACGAAACAATTAAATTTATGATTCGAGAGAGAGGGAGAATGAATATATATATATATATATGTGTGTGTGTGTGTGTGTGTGTGTGTGTGTGTGTGGAGGCATAATTAAAAATTACCTAATTAATATAAATCATACATATAAAATCTGAATACGCTCTGCTTGTTTGAGATTCTGACAGATCGAGGAAATATTTGAGGGTGCATAATGAGCTATCCCATATTGTCATGACAAATCTGGATGCAGAAGGAAAATATTGAAATTTAGGAAATAGTTCTGAGTATACGAATGTGGAGTGTCTTGAACTCTTGGTTATATTGATGGACACCAGATGTCAAAGCCAAACCCACTAGAAATATAAATAGGTCCAAAACTTGACCGTTCTAAACAAAAATATTTAGCAGTCTCATCACATTTGGAGCATAACCCAAAATTTGTTATAGTAATGTCTATAAAAAATTGGTAATTACTAGAAATATAAACTAGTAGTGGCATGAAGTAAACAAAACACAGTAATAACTCACGAATATACCACATATGTAGAGATATATTTATTATCAACTTATATGTAGTGAAGCCATTAAAGTAAGCAAAGAAATTAGTGTAGGATTTAACTGTAAGAGTACACCCTGTATCATCCAACATTTAAAAGAAGTATAAACCGACTACAGTATTTGCAAGAATCATTGGATGAATACTATCAGAAATCCATACAGAGAAAACCAATATATCATTTAATTACAATATTATATACTGTGAGTAGGCTATTTATGGAAAAAGAGAATTTAACACAAACTTGTATTTAACCCACAATAAGGATGGTTCTAGAATATTGAAAGTGGAACACCGCTGGAATTCGAAATGAAAATGTATTATTAATATCCCCAGAATGAAGGGCCTGAGCCAAAAGAAAAATAAATAGTGTAGAAGCATTGGTATTTGTATCGTGGCCATAATTTTCCATTATCGTCCCATACAAAGCACATGAAGAGAAATAAATAAGTCACTTTGAACAAATATGACTTATAAAAAATTTAATTTCCAAATGATACTCGGAAACCAATACACACTTGAAACACCATGAGGGTAGAAACCCACCTTAAATATAACCCAGAATAAGGAGTAAAAATCCTATTATATTTTACAATCAAATAGCTTAGAAAGAGGACCAGTAGTTGTTTGAAGCTAAAATTCTTCAGACTGTGAACCCTTCTTCATAAGAAAAAAAAACCTATAATGGACACCAGTGGCTAGGCAAGAGTAGAACAACCCTTTCAAAAGAATGCATAGAGTTACCCACCTAGAAGGGAGCATTCCAATTAGTGTATGAAAAATCTTAGTGAGAATGTAAAGCAAAAGAAACCATGAGGGTACCACGAAAAGAAAATACCTATAGGGTAAACTAGAGCCAGGGGGTAAAGGGATGTTCACAATGAGAATGTGAAAATGTAAACCGCAAGGAAAATTAAAATCAAAGAAAAATTACATTGGAACTAGATCGAGGTAACACTTGATTATATGGTAGGGGATGTGGCTCCATACACCTGAAACAACAGACAACAGCTAAAAATCCGGCAAGAGAATATCAGGACAGTTAGTCAATCATGAAATATAATTAGGCGACAAAGTAGTTTAAATAAGAAGTAATACAAAGAATTGTTAAGTACTTTGTGAGGCATACTACTTTTGAGAATGTTGTGCCAAGGAGCCAGAGTCTTGGCCACAAACATAACATACCCAGCTTTACAAAAGTTTCAGCAGAAAGAATTAGATACAATAATTTCTATTAATGAAGAACTAAAAAGGGTAAATTTGAAAACGAAATGACAAAGACTCACTTGAATTGAAATTGGCCATAGAACCAGATGGGATGAACCTTCTCCACAGAGAAATATCTTGTAGAACCCAATAAATAAATTTTTCAGACACATCAAATTTGTAACTTTTTTATAAGAAAAGGAAAATAATAAATAATTGACAGCGCGAGGTTACTATACCTAGAGATCATCTTTAGCTTTTGTGTAACACCAGAAAGGTAGAGAGGAAGGCATGTAATGGCAGGCACCATGGAGGCCACCTATCACTATTACAAATAATTTTTTATTGACGGTAGAACATGTAACTAAATGAGGAACGAGAGGCAGGTGGTTAGTTAGGGTTTGCGAAGTTTGAATCTATACTGCCGATGAGGATGGAGACATTTGAACCATCAAAATACCACCATTCCTTGGAGTGCGTGGAAGGCCATGTGAAGAGTACAAAGGTTCACATGGGCCAAGGTACGTGGATGAACTAGACTAGGAGTAATAAATTATGTATTGGACACTTGGATTGCTTGGATAGACCTCGGGTTCGACGACAATTGAAACTTAATACAGAGTTCTTAATAGTGCATCATAATAACAAGTGTAGAGTAACAACAAAGTCATGATATATAACCAAAGCTCATACGTTACCAAAGGTTCCAAAATGTTTCCAAGTAGGGCGTGAAGGGAATAAACATATGATAAACTATGTCACAATTAGTTCATTATATTTAACCAAAGTCCATGTTATCTATATTCAATAGGTATAAATAAGGACTGTGGAGTAATATATGGATGTAACCTAATGATAATTATCGATAGTCGAGAGTGTACCAATATGTGCATTTAATAAGATATTGTTTCATAAAACTCAAGTTTGAATAAATAATTGTAAGTTTGGAATATGGAAAGGAATTATTCAATTTATAAATAAAACAAGGCATACAGGTATCCATATGTATATTAAAAAAAAACACTATTGCGTTTGGTATTTAATTTGTAGTGATAAAGCTATGTCAAATTTGAGTCAAGGTGCATGAAAAAATGGTATCAGAGCACCAATTACCATATTGGGCTTGAAAAGGCACCACCATAGTTATAGGATAAGGTATAACAAAGTAAATATAATATACTGATAATATTTTGTTTGTTTCATAAGGTACTGAATTGAAGCAGACTGCAACAAAATGACAAAGAATTATCTTCCAGCTACCACAGGTGGGGAAGATTTGTATGTTGAACTAGGAGAAGGTAGTACTTCACTACCCTCTAAGTTTGTGGATATAGTGAAAAATATGCAACAATAATTAACAAAACTTCAGAGTAGTAATGAACAGTTATTGAAAGATAGTGCAAAGTAGGAAATAATGATAAGAGAATGGAATAAAAAGTCTAGCCACAAAAGTATAAATCCAGAAGGGATGAAAAGAAAGAAAAGTGACACAAAATCTGAGAATTCTGAAAGTGGAGAGGAGTCAGGTCAAATATATCCAAAACTACAGAAAGGAAAGAAGAAGATGGAGTTACAAGGTGAGTTTAGATAGATCAAACCCCCTACTTTTGATAGGGAGAAAGAGGAGGATGTAGAGGCTTGGCTTCTGAACATGATTAAATATTTCTAGGTGTATGAATATGAGAGTAATTTGAAGGCTCGACTTGATATCTATCAGTTGCAGGGTAAAGCTACTCTTTGGAGGGAAAAGGTAAAAAGTGTACATTTGTTAGAAGAAAAGAGTATCTTTACCCTGCAACTGATAGATATCAAGCCGAGCCTTAAATTACTCTCGTATTCATACACCTGGAAATATTTAATCATGTCCAGAAGCCAAGCCTCTACATCCTCCTCTTTCTCCCCAACAAAATTAGGGGGTTTGATCTATCTAAACTCACCTTGTAACTCCATCTTCTTCTTTCCTTTCTTTAGTTTTGGAGATATTTGACCCAAATCCTCTCCACTTTCAAAATTCTCAGATTTTGTTTCACTTTTCTTTATTTTCATCCCTTCTAGATCTATACTTTTGTGGCTATACTTTTTAGTCCATTCTCTTATCATTATTTCCTACTTTGCACTAGCTTTCAATAACCGTTCATTACTACTTTGAAGTTGTGCAAATTCTTGTTGCATATTTTTCAATATAAAAACAATTTAAATATCAGTATCTTAGTGAGCGTTCAAATATATATATATATATATATATACACATCAACATAATAATTAACATAACATAACTACTGGATATTATAAGTCCAAGGTTAAGAGAACTCCCTTTCCCTGTGCACAACATGAAATACATTAAGAACAACAATTTCCAACATAGCCAAGGAATTTGACACCTCAAATCCATTTACCTTACCTTTCTTGGTTACCTTTGTCGTGACTATGCTTCCACCATCCATTTACCCCAATGGACGCAACCAATATGATTGGATTTCATATTATTACCTTCAGCTACCCTTTACTCATGCATCGGGCTTCATCGGATTCTTACATTACCTATTTGGTTTCATTCAACTCTTCCAGAGATCCATCAACTTTCCTCCTTCCCAACCAATTACCAAGACCCTCAAAACATAAAATACAAGAACAAAAATCCAACAAGAAGAAAATTATGAAATTCCAATAGCAATACGACACCACAAAAAAGTGGCATGGCCATGCAACAGACATAAACAAAACTACAAGTAAAGCACAAACAAATCACAAAGCACCAAAATCACAAAAATAGAAACAAACACCATGACTGAATGCCATCAATTTCCAATGCTTCCAAGGGATAAGCTCAACCTGAGCCCTCTAACGATTCCATGGAAGTATCTTTTTCCATGCAATCCTTACATCATACTACCATAAAAAATTAACTATCAGTGTATAAATAAACATAACAATATACATGTTACCTTACCCTGTTGTGCCAAGCACGCTTCCATGTAACTAAACACATCCATGCCATCTCTCAAGGGACTCTAATTCCCTTAACGGATCCAACTATAACTAGAAACCAATTGTTATACTTTTCAAATACATGTTCATGAATATAACACATATCCACATAGTGTTAGACAAAATCAACGTTAAGAAAACTTCTTGTATGCAAAGCATTCATTCATTTGGAATTACAATTTTCAAACATAGCCAAAGGAATTCTCACCCAATTCCTTTCTTTAAAATTTTACCATTTTTCCTTGCTACAATTGAGTCTTATTATACACAATCACATCACTCAGTTGTTAGTTATATAAACAAATCATGTGTTTCCTTGTAATGCTAGTAGCAAGCATGTTTCTCTGCAACTTCTCACACATTAGCCACATGTTCTAGAGATGAAAATATCATGTCGATTAATTTTAAATAAACCTTTACCAATAATAACAACCATGTCATAATTAAATCACTGCAATTAGTCATACTACTACAACTATCACCCATTTCCACTCAAATACATATCAACTGTCTCATCACATATTATGTTAGTACAACCGTCTTAAAACAAGGTCATTCCTTTATGCAGTCTTATAAACACATACTCATACTATGGAATTAATCAAACATTCAGAAAAAACTTAAACATAATAGGTTAGATAAACCAATAAACAACATAATTAACCTCATACCTCAATATATCTCAAGGGACGCTATTGCATTTGCACAATTCAATATTGATTATTACAACAAAATATCACAAGTATATTAACTCATACCTAAATATCATTACCATAACCATCTGCATAGGCTAATCTAGATTAGCATGATACATGATAACATCAAGATCTTAGTTGTAATGACCATAATCATCATGCACATGATCGTAATGCATATAACAACAAGTTACTACCATGCATGACAATCTGTCATGTGCATATGACCACATTGATCAACTAACATCTATCAGGCATGTGACCAAAAAAATAATAGAATGATAGGCATGTACATAACCATAATGCTTATAAAAACCATTAATCAACATACCTGCATGCCCAACATACAAACCTGTATGGTGATATTCTCGTACCCCGAGGTCTAGTGTTGCAACCTCGCTCTAATAATATGCTTCTCCTTCTCTATCTCAACCAACACATTAGCATCATAATGACAAAAACTACAACAATGACTATCACAATGCATGCATAACAATCACATAGACAACTAACATGCATGTATGACAAACACATTACACCCATCCAGTCAAAGTGTTTGAACCTGAGAGCTCTGATACCACCCTGTGGTGTCATATAACAACCAAAGAGAATGGAAATTTGCTCTGATACCACCCTGTGTTATCAAATATCACCCAAAGGGAATAGAAACCCACTCTGATACCACCCTATAACCACCTCCTCTCACATTTACCCAAGTTCACCAGTCTACTGGGGTAAACATATGACAAAGAGTTACTATGATATGACTCAACCTCCTAAGTACAATTAAGGAAGTGGAATTGACAAAATGAAACTTTAATGACTTTCCTTAGGAGCTACAAGACACCTAAGAGTTAAACCGCCCTTCTAGGTACCCAAATCCTAAGTTAAAATTCATTTTCAGTGATCTAGACTCCTAGCCACAAACATAACACTACATAAATTTGACTGTAGGCCTCCAGTCGCATGCATAAGGCTGCAAGGGAGTGACTGTAGCCTAATTTTCCTAATTTTGTACCCACGACCGCGAAATCTGAGCCACCTTTTTAGGGCTAGTCTCTAAACCACTACACGAAACTTGATGAGACTTTCCAGAACAATAAACGACACAAATACAAAGCCTCTAACACAAAACTTGATCTAGGAATTGACCTAACCAATCCTAGCCATGAAATTCATTTCGTCAAACACATTGAGGACATGTAATCTATAGGTCATGAATGCATATTTAAACATAGGGATCTGATACTTATCTGAAATAATCAAGAAGGCCTAATTCCTTCTCATAATAGTTGCAATAACATCTATTAGGTCATGCATTCATTAGCCATTCATTTACCAATCAAAACATGTTAAGAGCCATAACTAGAGTATGTCATGAAACCATGCTTATAACCATCATATAACCAGAATAATAATAGTGATAGAACAACCATTAAAGCCACATAATAACAAGTACATTTACTCATAAAATACAAGAGAAAAATGGCTCTTATTAACATATGAAAATCCAACCAAGTCAGTTACTTCCACGTACCACTCGACCATATATTGTGTTGAACCAAAATTTTGTTTTATCCAATCACCCCCATTCCATATTCCAAGCATGAATCTAGGACTCACAACAAAACAACCAGGGCTTCCTCAGGCTTTACCATCTCACCATTACCTGTCAAGTGATTTCCAGGGCCGAAACCCTCATCCATACAACCAATATTTACCACAATACCGCCATTACAGGTCAAGGGATTCCTAGAAAAAAGAATAAAAATACACTACCATGATTTACCAAAATCCCACCAAAACCGGTCAAGGGATAATTAGGCCCTAAAATAGCTTGGATGCCTCTAGATTTCTTCACCAATACATTGAGGAATTTTCCCATCTCCACCCTCAGGATTTACCATGTATCTTGTTATCTCTGAATTGGTATTGATGGGTTGTTCCACCAGATAACTTAGAGTAACTCTTTCAAACCAACTTTTGACTGAGAATTATCCTCTTTAGCCTGAGAGGGATCTCTCAATTTATCTAATGATTTGTTCAATTAGGTTTTAAAACAGATGGATAACTCTATGAGTGTCTTAGTGTATTTGATTGCAGGCAAAAAATGGGATAAATTTCACTACCATTGGTCTCATGCAGTCAGGACTCGGTATGGAGTCAACGATAAATAATTATGCTTATGGAAGTTGAGGCTTCTACTGTTCAATGGAAAAAGATAATACTAACAACAGAAACTATTCAATAAACTTAATGTGAAAAGGAAGTCAAAGCACGAGGGAATTAATTCCCAGTAATTTAACATCAAGACATTGAGAAAATATATTAAGAAAATATAACATATAAACTCATTGCAACATTCAAATAATCTCAGGTTGAGCAGAAAAATACCATCATTGTATATTACTGATATTCAAGATTTACAGTAATAGTGGTATCAAAGAAACATTCTGCAACCCCTTCTAACTCTAAAACTCTCTTATTTATAGAGTGAGGACTCATACAAATGATTTTCCACCTTGATAGCTTTGAATTCCCACCTCAGAGACCTATTTCAAATAGGATTACATCACTTGGAGACTTCCTTGGGATATTTTTGTTTTGCAGAGTTTGAATACAAAAAGGACTCTTCTTTCATTAAATAATTCAATAACCCTATTTAATAACCCCTATCAACTACAACCACCTAATTTTATGAGTGTAATAGAGTGTTGATGTGTCATTATTCCATGTGGATGCTGAGCTGGATCTCTTGCAAGTCGAATTTTACAATTTTTTCATAAATCTGGTTAATGAAAATTATGAACAATAGCCTTCAAAGATGAATGTATAATTTCCAAAGCTTAACGGTTTTGCAGAAATCGAGAGAGGTTTTTGTATATAGGTTGGTGATAAATAAAAACCTCTTTCATATTTCCAAAATATTTTTTCGTTTGGGCATAAATCAAACTTGAACTTGACTACTAAAACAGTCATGTACAGAAAATTTCGTAGTGCTCATTTCGTAGCGAACTCCAAAATCCACCTTTTGCATACCTTTGACCTTTCTGACTGTTGGAGGGTCTTCCTTGGGGCTAATGATCTAAATAGAAAAAATTTACCACTTTTATTTTGACCATAGCTGTGATTTTAAGCAAAATGTCAGCTACAACGATTTTGTAGCGAAATCTAGCCTTCAAGCCTAAGCTTCGCTACGAAATTGCCTAATTTGCTAAAAAACCCCAAAATACTCCCTTCTCTTCAAAATTTCACTTTTTGGGTCTACAAGATGATATTATGAAGTATTTTAAGGCAAATTAGGTTCAAACTACCTCTTATCCTCCTCAAGAAACAACATTATCACCTTCAACAAGTTCCTCTATTAATAAAAACAGAGTTGTTTTCTCTGAAATTTAGGGCTCATAAATGATCTTATATCTCTAGATCCTTGATATATGTTGAAAATTCGTAGGAGGTTTTTGTATATCAATTCTCGCGAAAGAAAAACCTCTCTTGGTTTTTTGAAAAACATCTCCAGGTGTCTGGGAACTGCATTTGAAAAGCATGTCTCAAATAGGAAAAAAATGCATTATGAAAATAGAGCCCAAAGGCATCTCCAAATCTCCCAATTTGTAGCACCTTTAAGAAAACCTGTAATAGGTTAATGTTCTTTGATCTGTGATTGACAATAACCTCTCTCATTTTCTTATTATTCTCCTCTATTTGCCTAGAAACTTCTCTTGAAGTTGACTGCTAAAAAAGTAAAAAAACAGAGAAATCCTCAGATTCGCCACGAAATGGTCAGGTGATTTGGTAGTGAAATCTGCTTATTTTGCATAGAATTCACTACAGAATTGTGAAAAATCAGATATGTAGCTAAAAAATGAATTTTAAACCAATGCATGTGAACCTAAGGTGGATTTGATAGATATGACTGAGATGACATGACTAATGAAGTGTTTTGGACTTAGGATAAAGACTTATTTCATGCATTTTTTATCAATTTCATGGACCAACCTTATGAGACAGAATGAAACCTAGGTGAGTGACCCTAATAAAAATTAAAAATTTATGTGTGATAATAATGGCTCCACTGGGGATGGTGTGCCCCTGTGGTACAACAAAGAACTTGTAGTTCCAGTGCCTTCCTTCAAAAAAAACAAAAATTTATGAAATTGATGAAGACTTGATCAAACTCTTATGGCCTTCTCCTCAGGCTCAAGCTTGTTGAAAACTGCAATCCAAACTGAAGAATAAATCTATACATTGAAAATATGCTCAGAATACTTGAGTTTATTCACATACACTCCTACCTACCCTAACAACTGCAATCTTCATGCTTGATTCAAGCAACATGAAACCTCCAATAAAGCTAGTCAATGAACTAATTTGATACTTGAACCCCTTGATTGTAGTTGAACAAAATTGGAAGTGATTCTTCTTTTGGAAACTTAGAATGAGAATTGAATCCCTGCTCCATAAGAAATACAAAATTTGTCTTGGCTGATGACTGCAACAGACTTACCATTGGATCTTGGAAACCATGAAAAATCACCTTCTCTTGATGAGTAAAACCATGAGAGCTGAATTCATTCACAATTGATGGCTTATTTTTTCCTATGTCTTCAATTCCAAGAACATCATCAAATGAAAAGGTAACAATAAGGTTTTCTTCCCTTTCGTGTAAATCAACAAAACCATACATGCATCCTTGGGCATCTTCAAACATGACATCCATATTGTGTGTATCAAAACTACTCTTTTTCTTATCAAATAAATTAGATATAATCTTTGGTAGTTTTGCTTGAGGATTGTCATCTTGATTATGAACACTAAAAACTCCTATACCAACAAATTTATGCATATCATCCATGTCATTTTTATAATCCCAAAAATGAAAAGGTAAAACATGTATATTCATCTCTTCATGTAGCTCTTCAGTATTGTAATAGCGATAAATAAGAATGATTTTTCTCATAATGTTCTAAGAAATTCTTATGTAAAACTCTTAGAGAGAACAACCTTCCTGGTTGCAACCCTTCATACCATGTTCTAGCTTCATCCTCTAGGGTGGCCATAAACATTTTCATGAGACAATATTCATGAAACTCAACTTGAAACTTATGCACATGCATATGGAATCTAACCAAGTGAAGAGCAAAATTATCTTTCTTTTCATCTTTAAATATGGGAAGATAAGTTGACCAATTAACTCTTGGCATAGGATTTGGAAAACTAGGCACATGAGACTGATCCATAGGAGCATACCTCGCATTATTTCTTGCAATAGAACTCATCTTGGAACTTCATCAAGCTACTGATCTTCAAGCAATGGAGTCACCATAAAGCTATGAACTTTTGAATTTTTTAAGAATGGAGTCACCAAGGTAGTTTTTGCGGCCTCGAAATGTTCTAAGCTCCTGCTACCTTAAAGAGTTCAACTTCACTGTTTTAGCACAAACTTCGGGAAACATGTCTTCAAACTCCCCGAAGACACACCAAAACGTTATCTCTAAATTGGTACTAATGGGATTCTCCACTAGAAAACTTAGAGTAACTCTTTCAAACCAACTTTTGACCGAGGATTAGCTTCTTCAGCTTGAGAGGGCTCTCTCAATTTATCTAATGATTTTTTCAATTAGTTTTAAAACAGATGGCTAAATCTGTGAGTGTCTTAGTGTATTTGATTGCAGGAAAAAAATGGGATAAATTTCACTACCATTGGGCTCATGGAGTTAGTATGGAGTCAGTGATAAATAATTATGCTTGTGAAAGCTGAGGCTTCTATTGTTCAATGGAAAAATATAATACTAACAACATAAACTATTCAGTAAACTTAATGTCAAAAGGAACTCAGAGCATGAGGGCATGGATTCTGAGTAATTTAAAATCAGGAAATTGAGAAAATATATTAAGCAAAGATAAGATATAAACTCATTGCAACAATCAAAGAATCTCAGGTTGAATAGAAAAATACCATCATTGTCTATTACTGATATTCAAGATTTGCAATAATAGTGGTATCAAAGAAACATTCTACAACCCCTTCTAACTATAAAACTCTCTCATTTATAGAGTGAGGACTCATACAAATGATTTTCCACCTTTCTAGCTTTTAATTACCACCTCGGAGACCTATTTCAAATAGGGTTACATCACTTGGAGACTTCCTAGGGATATTTCTGTTTTGCAGAGTTTGAATACAAAAAGGACTCTTTTTTCATTAAATAATTCAACAAAACCATTTAATAACCCCTATCAACGGAAACCAAATAATTTTATGAGTGTACTGGAATGTTGATGTGTCATTATGCCACGTGGATGCTGAGTTGGATCTCCTCCAAGTCAAATTTTACAATTTTTTCATAAATTTGGCTAGTGAAAATTTTGAACAATAGGCTTCAAATTTGAGTGCATAATTTCAAAACCCTGATGTCATTGAAAAAAATGAGAGGTTTTTGTAGCTGGGATTTTGTTGAATAAAAAACTCTTTCATATTCCTAAAATCCTTTTTCATTTGGTCATAAACAAAAATTTAAGTTGACTTCTAAAACAATCATGTACCAAAAATTTCGTAGCGCTCATTTCATAACGAACTCCAAAATCCACCTTTTTCATAACCTTTGAGATTTATGAAAGTTGGAGGGTCTTCTTTGGGGCTAATGAGATAAATAAAAAAATTTCCCACTTTGATTTTGACCATAGCTGTGATTTTAAGCAAAAATTCACCTACATCGATTTCATAGCGAAATCTGGCCTTCAAGCCTGGGCTTCGCTACGAAATTGCCTAATTTGCTAAAAAAACCCAAAATCCTCCCTTTTCTTAAAAATTTAACTTTATGGGTCTGAAAGATGATATTATGAAGTATGTTAAGGAAAATTAGGTTCAAACTACCTCTTATCCTCCTCAAGAAACAACATTTTCTCCTTCAACAAGTTCCTCTATTAAAAAAAGCAGAGTTTTTTTTTTTTTAGGGCTCATAAATGATATCATATCTTGAGATCCTTGATATCTCTTGAAAAACCGGAGGAGGTTTTTGTATATCATTTCTTCCAGAAGAAAAATCGCTCTTTAAAAAAAAAAAACATCTCTAGGTGTCCGAGAACTGCATTTTCAAAACATGTCTAAAAAAAAAAAATGCATTCTGAAATAGAGCCCAAAGAAATCTCCAAATCACCCCAGTTGTTGCACATTTGAGAAAACTAAAAGAGGTTAATGTTCTTTGATCTGTACTTGAAAATAAACTCTCTCAGTTTCTTTGAATACTCCTCTAGTTTCCTGGAAACTTCTCTTGAAGTTGACTTCTCAAAAAGTCAAAAAACAGAGAAATCCTCAGATTCGCTACGAAATGGTCAAGTGATTTCGTAGTGAAATCTGCCTATTTTGCATATAATTCACTACGGAGTTGTGAAAAATCAGGTATGTGGCTAAAAATGAATTTTAAACCAATGCATGTGAACCTAAGGTGGATTCGATAGATATGACTGAGATGACATGACTAATGAAGTGTTTTGGACTTAGGATAAAGACTTATTTCATGATTTTTTTCTCCATTTCATGGACCAACCTTATGAGACAAAATGAAACCTAGGTGAGTGACCCTAATAAAAATTAAAAATTTATGTGTGATAACATATCCCACCATTACCGATTAAGGGATTTCACTGCCCTTAGTAATTTTCCCGAGACCACCTTATTAGTGTCAGTATTTGCATACTTCCACCAGGGATCAAAACACATTTTGCATGTGCATCTTAGGTGTCCCACTCTAAATAATTTTCAATCATTCCATTAGGTCATGATATAAACTTGTTCCACTGGTGGTTTTCCTTGTCAAGTGTCCCATTTTCCTTCACAATTATATGCATGTTGACCCTCTTCTATGTCTTCATCATATTGAAAATAAATCTGCTCTCATTCCACTTTTAGTCAAAGTCACTCATTGAGTCAGTTTCTTTCATTTCTAATTAGGTCATTAGGGTTTCATTAGGTCAAATCAGTGCATTGTCTCATTTTCAATAAAGGGCAGCAGAAGTTGTGAGAGTGATTCCAATAATGTCTCTTTACCATGTAAATATGATCTCCAAGATGGTTTCCAAAGTTGTAATTTGATTTCAAGTGTGAGATTCATTCCAAGATGTAATTTTATTTTTATTCATGTAATTTTATGTCAGTTCCAATGTAATAAGTACTTAGTCTCCCAAGGCTGCCAACTCAGAGTTCCACATGCCAACACATCAAGTGTCAAATATAAAAAGTGTCTACTTCAGCAATTGATCAAATTTCAAAGGGAGTTGTCTTTTTCCAAGGGTGCCTAAGTCATCATTTTCCACAAGCACTAAACCCTAATATCCTCTCCCACTGAGCTAGGGTTTGCTATGGAATTAGAGACATATGAGAAGAGAAGGCATAATATAGGTCATATCAATAAGTATGAGTTCATTCCAAACTCATAAGCATCATGTCTCCATCATTTTCCAGGAAATCATTACAAGAGTCAAGCCATTTGCCACTCATAGGGCCAGTTTCGCTTCAAACTATGTTTCTCACCAAACAGAGATAAATTTGAAAAAAGTGAGAAAGGTTTTTTTTCCATAATAGGCCAAGGAAGAAAAACATCCTTCAGGTTTTACACAGGTATCATGGTTTTTGAGAAATGTCAAAAATACAGGTGCTACAAGAGGTTTGTTGCATTTCTGGAGTAACCTTGGGAAAATCAACTTTTTTCATATCTGGAGTGTCCAAATGACTTTTGTGATGATTCAAATGATAACTAGACAGAGTGATATTTCCAATGACCTATCATGAGCTCAAATTGGAGTTGAGGAAGGCCTCCAAAAGTTTCCTGCACTAGCACTCTGCATTTCTTCACCTTCATTCTGCACTTTTTCACTAGTCTTGGAAAAATACCCTTTTGACAAGGAAAATCAACTCCAAACAGAAACAAAAATGTAGATTTGGAAATTAGACTTGAAGGTCTTTCCAACGAGGTATCCTGGGCCCAATTTGAACATCGGGAAGTTAATAAAAAATAACTTGCAAGTTGGGGGTAAAATGGCGATGTGCTTAGGCCAAAGGCACTACACATAGGATAGTTTAGACAATGTAAAAATGAATGGTGCTGCGCATAGGAGAAGGGCACTGCGCTCATGGGTTAGGCTTGTGTGCATAGGCCAGAAACCTCCCAAAATCTTCCCAAATTTTCAATTTTTTCTCTTTTTCCCTAAATCAAGTAAGTAAACCCTCTTTCATCGCCTTTCCTTCATTTTATGCTTATGGGTAAAGTTTCATATTGGCAAGAAATCACAAGAAAACCCTAGTTTTCCTAAAACCCCCATCCCCATGAAAAATTTTCCCAAAACCCCCTTGTCCCAAAATTATTATCCCTAGACCCTATTACTTCACCCCATACTCCCAAAAACACTAAAACTACCCATCCCTAAGTCCCTTTACCCTTTTCCATTAAAACCCCAATTTCTAGGATTTTCACTCTTTTGCCTAAATTTCCCCATACCCTTGACCTATAATTAAATTTTAATTTTCATACCTCTTCATATTTTTACTTCCCATCACCTCACAAAGTTTCTTACCACTTTTCCCCATCTCCCTTAATTTTTGTGGCTCTATCCCTATTCCCTAAAGCCCTCATTACATCATTTCTTTCCCTGTTCCCATTCCCTTCACTCCCTCATTCACTCTCCCTTTTCTTTCCTTTTCCCTAGGGTTTTAAAAGTGACAAAGAAATAATAATGGAGAGAGAGGAAAGAGATTACATGGAAGAATAACATAGTGAATATCAGTTTGATGGCCAAAAATAGGAGGCCTCAAAAGAGCCTTGGAGCAAGAAGAGCAAGAAACTCAAAATTTGACTATGACTAGCAGTTGGCAAAAGAAATTGAAGACAACAGAGAAGTGTGGCTTGAGAGAGTCAAAATTAACTTGGAGAAGTGCTAGTGAAAGCCAGCAAAGACAATCGGATGCTCAGGCACATGGCCCATCACTATCAGATCCAGAACAAAATTTGCAATATCAAGGTCAAACAGATGAAGGATAAATTGAGGAAGATTTGGAAGGGCAAGAAAGGAGGTGATAAACTCAATATTATTGATGATGCCTCCTTAGCTCAAAATTGACAGGTGATTGTGGGCCCATCCCACAAATTTTGAGAAATTTAGAAAATTTTGAAGATTTTTTGAGTTTTTTGGCAATTTTGGAAAAGCACGGGAAATTCTGCCATAAGGCGTTGCGCTTTTTATTGGGGCATATAATGAGAAAAAAGAAGACATCATTGGGTTCATAATTATGATGAAATACCCCCTATAATTTTTCTAAGCATTTGGAGCAAAACTGGTAAGGAAAAAGGGCCAAAAACACCCAAAAAATCATGTTTCTGCCTCTTTTTTAGGATGGCGCTGCGCATAGAGACAATCTTTAGAGAATGCAGTTTTGAGGGGTCAAATCAACTCCAAATCAGAAACCAAAATAAATATGGAATTTCGATAGGACATTCTTTCCAATGAGCTATCATGAGCTCAATTTGGACATCGGGAAGTCAGTCAAAAGTGACTTGCAAGAAGACCAATTTTTTCCTCCTTAGCGCTGCGCATAGGACAAATTTTGTCTGTTTTTTCAGTTTTATCAGTTTTCAGGAATTAAAATTTTACTCATGTAAATTTTAATTTTTACTGATGTAATAAGTGGTTGTTGATATAATTATGGTTTACCTAAGGTAGATACATTAGGTGAATGACTTCAATGACATGTAATGAATCAGTTTGCTCAAATTTGGGATGAGTCACTTTGACCACCCTATTCTCTATTTGTCAGTTCAGTCTTTCTTCGAACAACTCCTCCTATCATGGGTTTGACCCCCTGAAGCTAGGATGAGTTGGTTTGAGGTCTATATGATGTATTTTCCCAGTCATTGTAATGGTTGGACTCAGTTGGATGTTGGGATTTTGAAGAGACAGACTTTGTATCAGTTCTTAGTAGGAATATTAATTAAATTTGCAGCCATTTTTATGGAATCCATTTGGTATGGTGTTTAGTTCCAGTTTCTCCTTTTGTGCTCAATTGTTAGAATTTTTTGTTTATTTCATCCATCATTTCCTATCTATGAGTGAATGTTTTCAAGTTTGATGAACGAAATCCATAATTTCTATGCTCTGTATTGGGTAAATATTCATAGTCTATAATTTCTTCATTTTAGAAAGAAACCATGATTTCACCATGCTCTTTGTAGCTCCTCACCTGTCTTGATCATCCCACCATCGAAATCCAAAAATTTCTAAACCACTGTACCTACCTTGCCCCATAGAACACCCTGCAAATTTTGACCTAATTTCCCTTGCCGTGACTGTTTATGCTCCTTCTGATCCAACACAACCCTATACAATCAAAATCAAAACCTTGGGATACTATACCTAGCCTAATATCTTCTTTCCTCAGTCATCTTGGCTGTGATCCTTATGGAGAGAGCCCTCTTCTTACCTAGTAGGGCTAGCTACTTGGCTAAGTGTGTTTGTGGTTACCTTGGAATTTCCTTCTTTAGCTTGAGGTTCAATCTGAGTGATAACATTTTGGCGACCATAATGGGAAAGAGAAAGATCATATCTTCCCTAAGAAAGAACGACAAAGTTTAGATCTAATTGCTGATGGTGGACAACAATCAGATGCATATGAAGGCTGAACTCTTCACCTTGCAACTCCAACTTGATGTAAAGACTCCACTAGAGGATCGACCTTTCCAGTAGGAAAATGGAAAGATATTACACAAATGTTAGGTATTCCAAGTGGAAATGTATTCAAGATCTAATCTTCTTTCTTGTAAATTACTTCTTTTATTTTCCTGAAGCTATCCTGAAATTTTTCCAGAGTTTGTTGTATGATAAAGATGATCAAAATCTTGATTCTACCTATAATTCAAAAAGTGTGAATATCGAGTTTTCCTTTGATCTTGGTACACATCCTTTTTCTGAATATTATGATGACCATCTTCAAATTGATGAGCCTAAAGAGATCAAGACTGATCCTACAACTTCTATACATACTCCTACACCTTGTAAAATTCCAGATTGATACAAACCACTCATGTTACCTCCTAAACTCCATGTTTTCCCTGAAAATAATTACCTATATCTGTCGAGGTTTGATGGTGAATATGAAAACATCACTACTGAGAGACATATGCAAAATTTTGAGACTTTCCTCGACCTTTTTGAAGTTGACGAAGAGGATGTCAGTATCAGGCTATTTGCTCTTTCTTTGCAAGGAAAAGTCAAGAGTTGGTTCAAAAACTTACCTGCCGCGAGCATCTCATATTTCCCGCAGTTCGTCAAAGTTTTCCTCGACAGGTGGGTGGTCAAAAGAAACCCTTTCCTAATTCTAAAAGAGTATGACCAGCTAAAAAGACAGCTAGGGGAGACAGTACAACAATTTTCTGTCAGATTCAATCAAGTCTATTATTTGATACCTGTTGATATAAGACCCCCTCCTGGCTCAGCTCTTTTACATTACCCGGATGCCTTTGATCCGGAAATGGGGTTTTAGCTGACAGAAAGGAACCTTGTAAAACTTGAAGAGATGCAGAACAATGCAGTAGATGTAGAGGCTAATCTGTTGATCAGAAGGGAAAAGTTGAAGGAAGAAGAGAAGAAGAACATTGCAACACCTGACATTTTCAGAGGTAAAGCTCGGCATTTTGGTAAGTACAATAGAGGAAAGGATGAAAAATATCACCATGACATATGTGTTTTCCATTAAAGATCATCATGACCCACTTATCCCAGAAAAATAAGAGATTGCAAGCCCTAAAAAATTTCCTGCTAATCCCAACCACCATAGATCAAAAAATAGATTTGTAGATCAATTCGAGGAGAAACAATCTGATAATCTAATGTTTATGATTGATGAAATTACTTACATTGATGATTTTCCAAAGTTTTATTAGTATGATGATGATTATGTTCTCCAAATAGAAGCTAATATTGCAGAGAAATTAACAGTTGGTTTGTGGAAGGAAGTTCAGTTTCAACAAATCGAAAACAATGATCAGCCGATGCATATCAGCAATGACAGTGATCAGGAAATTCTAGGAAATTTGGAAGTAATTGAAGGATATTTGCCTCTTTGTTTTACTTCATTTCAGTTCATCGAAGATAACTTTCATGCAATCAAAAATCAACAGTCATTGAGTTTTGATTTTGACAATCAAGAGGATAATCAAATTTTTTATCAGAGCTCCTTACCCTTGTGTTTCTCCTCATTTTAAAAAATAAGAGAAAACTATAAGCAAGCGGATAAGAGAGTGGTCAAAAATATAAATGATGAACATTATCCTGAATTGGTTGAGGAAATAATTTGCGACATAGAATCCTCCTTAGCTCCATATTTTCAGTCACCAAATGCCATTGAATGCCATGTTGCATATGAGGGTTTGGAAGTTGAAACACATGATCAAATGATGCAAGATGTTTATATACCACTATGTTTTGAAGAATTTCAATTTTTAAATTTTTTTTTTCATAATATCTCTAAAGAAAAGGATGAGTAGCCTGTAGAGTGTCATGTAGTCTCATTCAAACCAATGGATACGATTCAACAATCTTTTCATTTTTTTCATGAACCAATAGCTGATGTGTTAGATTATATCTAAAGTAAAAATCCTTCTCCATTAGCTAACTGTGAGCCTGAAAAGAGTGTTGATATAAACTTGATCCGACAGTCGAATTCATTGTATTGTTCAACAGGTATTTCATTATGAAGCTCATACCAAGATTTGCAATCATATCAGGAGAGTAATGAAGAAGATTCTTGTTTTGTTGTTGATCATCAAGAAAAATTAGTCTTTCAGGAGTTTTAGGATCCTTTTGTCAACTTTCTGCAATTATCAAAGAAAGAAAGCATAGATGTTTGGAGAATTTTAAAACCAAGGTACAAAGACTACCTAGAGCAGAGCAGTAATTTATTAGATGGGCTGGAAATCAATATCTATTCCTATGAATATCCTTTCGCAACATTCTTGAGGTCATCTGGTGGGCTTGTGCTTTGCAATTTCATCAAGATTCAATCTGTTGACAAGTTTTCATGGGAGTTGTCGTTCAATAGTTCTTTCTTCTTGCTCATAAGCAAGCAATTGCGAAAAATTCAAACAACAACTAGAGTGCTTACATGGTTGCATTCGTTGTTCCATTTCACTTGATCATGTGATGAATGGATAAATTAGAGTAGGTTTTCTTGAATAAGCTCAATTCTAAGCATACTTTTCAGTTTTTCATTTGTGTTTTAGTCTGAGTCAGTTTGAGTCAGTTTATTGAGTCAATTTTTCAGTATTCAGTTAGTCCTTAGCTTTCCATGCCCAATGAATAGGCACTTGGTCTACGGTGTTCTTGGCACCTCCAAGGAGCTACCATCCCCAGCTAGAGCCAATGTCAGTGTTAGTATTTTCATACTTCCACCAGGGATAAAAACACATTTTGTATGTGCATCTTAGGTGTCCCACTCTAAAGAATTTTTAATCATTCCATTAGGTCATGATATAAAATTGTTCCACTGGTGGTTGTCCTTTTCAAGTGTCCCATTTTCCTTCACAAGTATATGTATGCTGACCCTCTTCCATGTCTTCATCATACTGAAAATAAATCTACTCTCATTCCACTTTTAGTCAATGTCACTCATTGAGTCAGTTTCTTTCATTTCTCATTAGGTCACTAGGGTTTCATTAGGTCAAATCATTGCATTGTCTCATTTTCAATAAAGGTCCAAAAAAGGTGTGAGATTGATTCCAATAATGTCTCTTTACCATTTAAATATGATCTCCAAGATGGTTTCCAAAGTTGTAATTTGATTTCAAGTGTGAGTTTCATTCCAAGATGTAATTTTATTTTTATTCACGTAATTTTATGTCATTTCAAATGTAATAAGTACTCAATCTCCCAAGGCTTCCAACTCAGAGTTCTACATGCCAACACATCAGGTGTCAAACACAAAAAGTTTCTACTTCAGCAATTGATCAAATTTCAAAGGGAGTTGTCTTTTTCCAAGGGTGCCTAAGTCATCATTTTCCACAAGCACTAAACCCTAATTTCCTCTCCCACTAAGCTATGTTTTTCTATGGAATCAGATAAATATGAGCAGAGAAGGCATAAGTTAGGTCATATCAATAAGTATGAGGTCATTCCAAACTCATAAACATCATGTCTCCATCATTTTCTAGGAAATCATTCCAAGAGAAGCCATTTGCCACTTATAGGGCCAGTTTCGCTTCAAACTATGTTTCTGACCAAAAAAGGATGAATTTGAAAAAAGTGAGAAATATTTTTGTCCATAATAGGCCAAGGAATAAAAACCTCCTTCATTTTTTACACAGGTGTCATGGTTTTTGAGAAATGTAAAAAATACAGGTGCTACAAGAGGTTTGCTGCATTTCTGGAGTGACCTTGGGAAAATCATGTTTTCTCATAGCTGGAGTGTCTAAATGAAATTCTTGATGAGTCAAATGATAACTATATAGAGAGAGATTTCCAATGAGCTATCATCAGCTCAATTTGGAGTTGAGGAATGCCTCAAAAAGTTTCCTGCACCAGCACTCTGCATTTCTACACCCTCATTCTACACTTTTTAACTAGTCTTGGAAAAATGAACTTTTGACAAGGAAAATCAACTCCAAATATAAAAATAAATGTAGATTTGGAAAGTATACTTGAAGGGATTTCCAACGAGCTATCCTAAGACCAATTTTTACAACGGGAAGGTAGTCAAAAAGAACCTGCAAGTTGGGAGTAAAATGGCGTTGCGCTTAGGCCAAAGGCATTGCGCATAGGATAGTTCAGACAATGTAAAATTAAACAGCGATGTGCATAGGAGAAGGGTGTTGTGCTCCTGGGTTAGGCGCTGTGCATATGCCAAAAACCTCCCAAAATCTTCCCAACTTTTCAAATTTGTCTCTTTTTCCCTAAATCAAGTAAGTAAACCCTCTTTCATCCCTTTTCCTTCATTTTATGCTTATGGGTAAAGTTTCATATTGGCAAGAAATCACAAGCAAACCATAGTTTTCCTAAAACCCCCATCCCCATGACAAAATTTCCAAAAACCCCCTTGTCCCAAAATTACTATCCCTAGTCCCTACCACTTCACCCCATACTCCCAAAAACACTAAAACTACACATCCCTAAGTCCCTTTACCCTTTTCCATTAAAACCCCAATTTCTAGGATTTTCACTCTTTTGCCTAGATTTCCCCATACCCTTGACCTATAATTAAATTTTCATTTTCATCCCTCTTCATATTTTCACTTCCCATCACCTCACAAATTTTATTAACCCTTTTCCCCATCTCCCTTAATTTTTGTGGCTCTATCCCTATTCCCTAAATCCTTCATTTCATCATTTATTTCCCTGCTCCCATTCCCTTCACTCCCTCACTCAGTCTCCTTTTCTTTCCTTTTCCCTAGGGTTTTCAAAGTGCCAAAGAAAAAAGAATGGAGAGAGAGGACAGAGATTACATGGAGGAAGAACACAGTGAAGATGAGTTTGATGGCCGAAGACAAGAGGCCTCAAAAGAGCCTTAGAGCAAGAAGAGCAAGAAACTCAAAATTTGACTATTGACCAGTAGTTGGAAAAAGAAATTGAAGACAACAGAGAAGTGTGGCTTAATAGATTCAAAATTCACTTGGAGAAGCGCTAGTGAAAGCCAACAAAGAAAATCAGATGCTCGGGCACATGGCCCATCACTATCAAACCAAGAACAAAATTTGCAATATCAAGGTCAAACAGATGAAGGATAAATTGAGGAAGATCTGGAAGGGCAAGAAAGGAGGTGATAAACTCAAGATGCTTGCTGATGCCTCCTTAGCTCAAACTTGACAGGCGATTGTGGGCCTATCCCACAAATTTTGAGAAATTTTGAAAATTTTGAAGATTTTTTGAGTTTTTTGGCAATTTTGAAAAAACACAGGAAATTCTGCCCTAAGGCTCTGCGCTTTTTCTTGGGGCATCTAATGAGAAAAAGGAAGACATCATTGGGTTCATAATGATGAGGGAATAGCCCCTGTTCTTTTTCTAAGGATTTGGAGCAAAACTGGTCAGGAAAAGGGGCCAAAAACACCTAAAAAATCATGTTTCTTCCTCTTTTTCAAGATGGCGCCGCGCATAGAGGCGGTCTTGGGAGAATGCAGTTTTGAGGGATAAAATAAACTCCAAATCATAAATCAAAAGAATATCTGGAAATTAGATAGGACAGGCTTTCCAATTAGTTATCATGAGCTCAATTTTGACATCAAGAAGTCAGTCAAAAGTGACTTACAAGAAGACCAATGTTTTCCTCGGCGCTGCGCATAGGACAAATTTTGTCTGTTTTTTCAGTTTTATCAGTTTTCAGGAATTAAAATTTTACTTAGGTAAATTTGAATTTTTACTAATGTAATAAGTGGTTGGTGATGTAATTATGGTTTACCTAATGTAGATACATTAGGTGAATGGCCTCAATGACATGTAATGAATAAGTTTGCTCAAATTTGGGATGAGTCACTTTGACCACCCTATTCTCTAGTTGTTAGTTCAGTCTTTCTTGGAACAACTCCTCCTCTCATGGATTCAAACCCTTGAAGCTAGGATGAGTTGGTTTGATGTATATATGATGTATTTTATCAGTCATTATAATGGTTGGACTCAGTTGGATGTTGGGCTTTTGAAGAGACACGCTTTGTATCAGTTCTGAGTAGGAATATTAATAAAATTTGCAGCTATTTTTATGGGATCCATGTGGTATGGCGTTTATTTCCAGTTTCTCGTTTTGTGCTCAGTTGTTAGAATTTTTTGTTTATTTCATCCATCATTTCATATCTATTGAGTGAATTTTTTCAAGTTTGATGAACATAATCCATAATTTCTATGCTCTGTTTTGGGTAAATATTCACAGTCTGTAATTTCTTCAGTTTAGAAAGAAACCATGATTTCACCATTCTCTTTCTAGATCCTCACCTATCTTGATCATCCCACCATCGAAATCCTAAAAGTGTTAAACCACTATACCTACCTTGCCCCATAGAACACCCTGCAAATTTTGACCTAATTTCCCTTGCCGTGATTGTTTATGCTCCTTCTGATCTAGCACAACCCTATACAATCAAAATCAAAACCCTGAGCTACTATACCTAGCCTAATATCTTTTTCCTCAGTCATATTGGTTGTGATCCTTATGGAGAGAGCCCTCTTCTTGCCTAGTAGGGATAGCTACTTGGCTAAGCATGGTTTGTGGTTACCTCAGAATTTCCTTCTTCAGCCTGAGGTTCAATCTGAGTGATAACATACCTCACCCAGTTCCAAAACCAACCACCAATCCGAAGCTCAACAAGTAAAATGACCCCATCACACCATGGCTATCCAGAAATGGAAAGGGAAGGCTTAAACTACTATCACACTTGGAGAAACCCATGCCAATGGCAACAAGAGAACCAAATACACACATGCATGTACCATGCATACCAAAACTAACAAGGAAATCATACATGCAACTCGATACCTACAAAGTAATCCCGTTGTAGCCGCTTGATCCAAATCTTCCTTACTTGATCATTTCTTTCCTTTGCTTTCTTGTCTTTCCTTTGCCTTCCTTTCTCTAATGCTAGAGTGCTCCAAGAATTCTCTAAGTATGCAAGAGTAGGAGAGAAAGAATAGAGAGAGAGAGCTCCAAATATGAGCTGAAAAAATCCTAACATTGAAAAAAGCCATGAATTTATCCTAAGAATCCTTCTATCATTGAGGCTTCTATTTTCTTCATTTTCCTCTATTTTCCTTCAATTTCCTTCTCATGCAAATCTGTGACTCTTCATCTCCCTTTTCTCCTATTTTCCATTATTTACATAAATAAATGCCAATTAATGCCTCTTTTCTTTTGTCAATTTCTTTTCCAATTTCCTTTGCCATAATAAACCAAATGAACACCCACTAGTATGTTTTTCCCAAAATTCAGCTTGGAATACGTGTCGCATGACCCTAGTCTTATTTTTCCTTTATTAACTTTATTACATGAACTTTTAACCTGACACTATTACACTATTGATAACAGGGAACGATGAAAATTATATTGAATGTGTAAAGAAAGAATTGAAGAAAGGACTTGAGATGACATATTTGGGACACCTTCATTACTATTTGGGGATTGAAGAGACCAAAAATCCAAGATATATATTTTTTTCTCAAAAGAATTACATTTGAGAATTGTTGGAAAATTTTGACATGGATGAATGCAATCCTTTGTCTACTTCAATGGAACAAAATATAAAGCTCACATCTAAAGAAGGAAATTAATTTGGGGATGAAACTATGTATAGAAAACTTGTGGGAATTCTTATCTGCATCACCACTACCAAACCACATATTTCATTTGTTGTTGGAATCTTTTCTAGGTTTATGCAAAAGCCTTGTGACGAACACTAGTTAGCTAAAAAAATATTTCTAAATTAATTCAAAATAATTCAAGACTTTGGACTCAAATATTCATAGGTGAATGACTTCATCTTAATTGGTTTATGATTCAGACTTTGATGGAGATAAGGAAAATGAAGAGTCTAATTATTTTGTGAGCCTTTTGGATTAAGAAAAGTCTCATGGAGGTCATAGAAACAATTAGTTCCAACAGATTCTACAAAAAAGGTAGAATATGTGGTAGCTACAAAAGAAACCAAGGAGATTATGTGGATGAGGGAAATTCTTGAAGATTTGCAGGAGAAACAAGTGAACTCTACTCCTCTTTTGATTGAAAATACTATTGAAAATAAATTGGCTAAGAATGTCGAATTCCATGATTGAACCATACATATCAACACAAAGTATCATTTACTTCAACATCATATAGAGGCCAAGACTATTCACTTATGTCATTGTTTCATAAATGATAAAATTGTAGACATATTCACTAAAACACTTGGAAGAGAAAAGTTTGAAAGATTTAGAATGATGGTTCGGCTCACAAACACCCCTTCAAATTAAGGGGGAATATTAGACACCTAATCCTTAGGGATTGGGAGAAATATGTAAATAAATAAAATAGATTAATTTGAATAGAACTCATAATTTCAATCCCAAAGGCCACCACTCTAATGTATATAATAAATTTTAAATTAATGAAAATTTAGATTGGAAATCCAATTTTGATTCCTTGGCTCATAGTTGCAGGGTACAATAGAGTCAGGTAGAAACACTAGATGGACATCATCATGGTATGAAACTAGCTCACAAAATAGAGAAAATATAGATCAACACCTTAGAAATCAGCCTGTTCAAGGGGGAAAACTCCTTTACATTAAATAAATTAACAATTATTGGATGATACAAATGACAAAACCTCCTTTCTATATATAGGAGTCCATGGGGTCACAATATAATGCTAGCCGACCTAAAAATAATAATGTAAGGGCACACCAATAACAATAGTGGGCTTTTATGAGGCACAACAATAACAATATGGGGACTACAAGAGTACTGTTAAGTCCCTATATTAATAGTGTAGTCCCTTATTATGTTAGTGTATCCCCCCTTATTGTTATTTTTGTACCCCTATAACCCCCATATTGTTATTATTGTGCCCTTACATTATTATTGTTAGGTCGGCTAGGATTACATTGTGGCCCCATGGACTCCTATATATAGAAGAAGGTTTTGGTCATTTGTATCATCCAATTATTGTTCATTCATGTAATGTATTGGAGGTTTCCCCCTCAAAGTGTCTTATTTCTAAGGCGTTGATATCTCTTTTCTTCAATTTTTGGAGCTGGTTTCACAACATTTGGTATTAGAGTTTTGGATTCTAGGGTTTCACTGCTCCAAATAAGTCATCGTGACATTTTCACTATAACTATTTTTCTAAGAAGTTTCAGAAGCTGAAACTTTTAGCGTGTGAAGCCGAAATCCTGGGGAACATCGTCACAACATTTCAGAGCTTGGTTCTCAATATTTTCGGAGATATGATCTGTGGAAGTTAGGTATTTTTGCAGGCTCCTGAATTTAACCTAAATAGGTCATCATGGAATTTTTGCTATAACAATTATTCTACGAAGGTTCAGAAGCTGAAATTTTTAGAGTACAAATCTGAAATCTTAAGGAAGGTCATCGAAAAATTTTATAGTTTTTTTTGCAACAGTTTCGGAGATATGGTCTGTGGAAGTTAGGGCTGTTTCAAGATTCTGAATTTCATCTCAAAGAGGTGATCGTGGGAAAATCTTCATAACTCTCTCTCTGAGCTTCGGATTGGAATTCTATAAAAAGTGGCCACAAGTACATGGAATTCAGTTTCTTGTCTATCAATTTCAGAGCTGAAGGAGGAAACAGTGACATGTGAAAAGTCATACAATTTCGCTTTACTGAACAAGTCAATAATTAGGTCATCGTAGGAGATTGGGCACAACTTTGTATTCAAGAATCCAAATTAGGTCAAACCTATGGCATTCAAAAGAGAATTCATAGGTCTACCTCAGTGCCAAATTTTAGATATTGAAGATCCGAAATCACAGAGATAATTCAGTTTCAATATCGAGCTCCTCAAAATCAAGAAAAAAAAGGTTGTATTTTTTTTCTGAATTGCATAAGCCTTGTGTAAAAAAAAATCAGTTTGAAGTGATTCCAATGGCCTATTGAGCATATATTTCAATATTGGGTTCTAAATTCCTCCTAAAAGGAATTCCATACCCATTAAGCCCTCAAAAAGCTATACTATGACGCATGAAGAGGAAGAATTACAGTATGAGATATCAAAATTACGGTACTAAGTGCAAAAAATTTCGATCTTAAGAAGAGCAACCGAAGATGACATATATGTTTTAAAAGAAGAAATGGAGGCTAAGTTTGATGGTTTGAAGGATCAAATAATATATAATATGGATGATAAATTAGTGGAAGATCACATCAAGCATCAACAATATGTTCTCCAACTCTCAAAGGATAACCTAACTTTGGTGCAAAATCTAATGAAACAATAGGAAGATCAATATCACATCGAAAGAATTTCTGAAGCAGTCACAGAAAAAATAACTCGACAAGTACAATCAATTTCAGAGTATCTCAGCAAGTGGAAGAACTTTCCTGTAGAAGATTCCACATGGGAGGATGAGAATTTTATACAGAAGCATCAAGAAATAATCAAGCATTGAGGACAACACTTGTTCGCTGGAGAGGGGCATGTTAAGTCCCTATATTAATAGTGTAGTCCCCTTATTATGTTAGTGTAGCCCCCCTTATTTTTATTGTTGTACCCCTGTAACCCCCATATTGTTATTATTGTGCCCTTACATTATTATTGTTATGTCGGCTAGGATTACATTGTGGCCCCACTAGGATTATATTGTGGCCCCATGGACTTCTATATATAGAAAGAGGTTTTGGTCATTTGTATCATCCAAGAATTGTTCATTCATGTAATGTATTGGAGGTTTCCCCCTCGAAGTGGCTTATTGCTAAGGTGTTGATATCTCTTTTCTTCTATTTTTGGAGTTGGTTTCACAATAGCCCTCCTTCAAAAAAGTGTTGTCCTCAACACTTAAGCAGCTCTAGATGCTCCTGTATAAAATTGTCATCCTCCCATGTGGAATCTTCAGCGAGAAATTTCTTCCACTTGATGAGATAATCTGAAATTGATTGATTTCATAGTTGTCGCGTTCTTGTTTCTGTGACTGCTTCAGGTTCCAATATGATTTTTATTTCCCCATCAAGTTTTGGTAATATTGTTTGAATTGGAAGTTTGTCACCTATAACCTTCTTTAAACATGAAACATGGAAAACTGGGTGCACTCGAGAAAAAGCAGGAAGCTCCAATTTGTATTCCATAGTACCAGTATTTTACAACACCTTGTAAGAACCATAGTACTTTGGCGGTAATTTATTATCATTCTTAGCTTGCTTGAGCGAAATTTGTTTGTATGGTTGTATCTGTAAAAATACACAGTCTCCTACATAAAAAATTCTCTCGCTGCGATGTTGATCTGCTTGTTGTTTCATTCGATTTTGTGCCAAATTTAGGTTATCCTTTAAGAGTTGGAGAACTTGTTGTTGATGCTCGATGTGATCTTCCACTGCTTGAACCGTAGAATTTTATGTTAAATATGAGGTGATGGATGATGGATGATATCCATAAAGTGCCATAAATGGGGTAATTTTGTCACAATATGGAAGGAAGTGTTATACCACCATTCAGCTATAGGTAACCACTTGACACATTGTGTTTGTTTATCAGATACAAAACAACGAATATATCCTTCCAAAAATTTATTCACTATCTCAGTTTTCCCATCGGATTGAGGATGATAAGATGAGCTACGAGCTAGTTGAGTACCTAAACAAGAAAATAATTCCTTCCAAAAATTTCGAGTGAAAATGGAATCTCTGTTGCTCACAACAATATTTGGGTTTCCATGTAGCTTTTGAACTGTTTCCATAAATACAGTAGCAACTGTACTTGCTTTAAATGGATGAGATAATGCACAAAAGTGTGCATACTTGGTAAGTCTATCAACTACCACCGTGATGACACTATTTCCTTTGGACTTAGGTAAACCTGTGATGAAATCCATTGAAACCTCCTCCCAACGTTGACTTGGAATGGATAAAGGTTGTAGTAGACTTGGGGTCTTAATTTCCTCAACTTTATTTTGTTGGAAAACCAAACATTCTGCCATAAAATTTTGAATATCACATTTAAGGCCATCCCAAAAAAATTCTTTCTTCACCCTATGGTAAGTTTTTAAAAATCTTGAGTTTCCTCCTAAGGGAGAGGCGTGCAATTCCAAAAGAATATTTTGTTTTAGTCGAGAATTCTTACAAATATATAAGCGATATTTGTACCATAAGGAAACATTTTTCCAACTAAATGTTTCAGATGTACTGGGAACTTACTGCAACTTTTGAATGAGTGTCCACACTTCTTTGTCATTCTTCCATTCCTCCCTTGATTTGGTTATCCAATCTGGTTGGATAATAAAATTGTCACAAAGTAATGCTTCCACCTCCTCATCCTTTCTTGAGAGTGCATTTGCAACAACATTTAGCTTCCATTTTTTGTAGATGATTTCAAAGTCATAACCCAACATCTTTGTGACCGATTTTTGCTACTCTTCTTAAGATAGTATTTTTTCAAAAAAGTATTTAAGACTATCACGATCAGTTTTTACCTTGAAGTGTATTCCCATTAGGTAATATCACCATTTCTTTAGTGCATGTAGTATTTCCAACATTTCCTTCTCGTAAATAGCTTTCTGTAAATACTTTCCTTTGATTGGACAAATTTCAAAAGAAATGGGTTTTCCTTCTTGCATTAAAACGACACCAATTCCATTTCCTGAGGCATAACATTCCACAATAAAGGTTTTTATGAAGTTTGGCTTATATAAGATTGGTGTTAGGCACATTTCCTCTTTAAGATGTTCAAAGGCCTTAGTTGCTTCATGAGTCCATGAAAATACATCTTTCTTCAATAATGTTGTTAGAGGTGCTGCTATTCTCCCATAATTATTAACAAAATTGCGAGAATACCCTGTTAACTTGAGAAATCCTCGCAACTGCTTTATGGTTGTGGGGACTTTCCATTCCTTAATGGATTTAATTTTGATAGGGTCTACCTTAACACCCCCCTGAGATACAATATGACCCAGATATTCCACCTCTTGTACTCCAAAGACACATTTGGAGGTTTTTACATATAATTGTTTCTCCTCCAATAGTTTGAGCACCCTGTCAACATGTTGAGCATGATCCTTCCAAGACCAGTTGTAGATTAGTATATCATAAAAAAATACTAACACAAATTTTCTAAGGAAGGGTTTTAAAATGGAATTCATCAACCCTTGAAATGTAGAAGGTGCATTGGTAAGGCCAAAGGCATGACCAAAAATTCATAATGACCCTAATGATTTTGAAATGATGTTTTCAGAATATCTCCAGTCTTCAATCTAATTTGATGATATCCTGAATGGATATCCAACTTGGTAAAATAAATTGCTCCATGTAATTCATCCAATAATTCATCAATCACAGGAATGGGAAATTTATCTGTAGTAATGAGCTTATTGAGCTCCCTATATTCTGGACACATGTGCCATGATTCATCCTCATTATGCACCAATACTACTAGAGCAGAGAAAGAACTTTGAATAGGTTGAATTATACCAATCTATAACATTTCTGCAATCATGTGTTCAATTTATCTCTTTTGGGTAAGGATACCTTAAGACTTGATGTTTGGAGGAACACTTCCTAAAATCAAATGATTATCATGATCATGATCACGAATAGGTGGGATTCCTTTGAGAGTTTCAAACACTACGGAATGATTGTCCAAGAATTTTGGAGATATGGAGAAATAGATGATTTTGATGTTGGAACTTCTAGTGATCATACTTGTGCAATTACGCCTCGTTGTTATTTCTTCAGAATCTTTGTAATGACATTGAAGCTTATTATCTTTCCCAACTTCCTTGCAATACCCCATAATTCAACTTCATTTCCTTAGGAATTTTTTTTCAAGAAAAGTTCTTGAAAAATAAAAGCTACTGTCCCCAAAGATTGTAACCATTGTACTCCTAGTACACCATTAGCACCTCCCATTGGAATGGAAAGCATTGGAATATTCAATACATATCCCCCCATGGTTATCTTGATATTATGGCATTTTCCAGAGCATTTTATAGTTCCTCCATTTGCAACCATCACTTAACACTATGGTGTTGGGTATAGGAAGAAATTCAATTCTTTGGCTACCTTACAATGAATAAAATTATGGGTACTACCTGAATCAATCAACACTATTAAATTTTTCTTCTTGATAAGTCCTTCTATCTTGAGAGTTTTGGGAGTGGTAATTCCTACCAATTCATTACAGGATATGGTCGGAATCCTTTCTTCTTTATCTAGGGTTGGTTCTTGTTGTATATCCTATTCTTTTGAAGTTTCTTGTTCATTTTCTTTCTCCTTTTCACAATATATGTAAAATAGTTTCTTCTCAGCACACTTATGACCTTTAGTGTATTTTCTATAACAACTGTAGCAAAGCCCTTTTGCTCTTTTTTCTTCCAATTGTTGTGGTGTCAACCTTGTAGGTTGTGGAATACTAGGAGTAGCAACACTTCCATATTTATAGATGTGGGTGGTAGGCTTCCTTGTCTCCATAATTTTACTTTCAATTTTTCTTTCCAACCTGAATGCATTCTCCAATGAATCAGGTTCCCAAAGGCAAACCTCATGTTGGATGCTATCCTTTAAATTCCCTATCAAGACATCAATATTGTGTTCCTCTGGAATATCAATTACCCTTCTATTCAATTTTTGGAAGTCCTCAATGTGCTCCACCATTGAATCCTTTTTTTTGAGATTTATCAATTGGCTAAAGAAGGTGTTGCTCTTTGTATCCTCATAATGTGCTATCATTTCCTCCGTAAAAATTGACCAAGTGACAATTTTTTACAAGAGCAAAGCCATTGATACCATACAAGTGTACTTTGTTCTAAATATAAAGTTTCAATACGTACCTTTTGTGTGTTTTTCACACTATGGAGATCAAAATATTGCTCCATCTACAGTATCCATGTTACGATATCCTTGCCATCAAGCTTCCTCATATCGATCTTTGATATGCTGGGTATTCAATTCAACATTAGTGTTTATGAGATCACGATTAAAATTTATTTTGTTCTCATAATGAGTTTCCTCTAATACCTTTTCGCCATTAGGAATCATTTCTTGTATCAACTTTTTCAAACCTTCCTTCAAAGCTTCCATGTCTGCTTTTAGATCATTCTTCATGTCTTCCATGTTTTCTTTCATTTTTTCATTGATATTAGTTTCCATGCCATCCATCTTAGCTTCCATTCCATTCTTCAAACATTCCATCTTAGCTTCCATGCCTTTCTTCAAACCATCCATCTTAACTTCCACACCTTTCTTCAAAACTTCCATTTCATTTTTTGTTACCCTTTATGAGAGAGAAATTTGGTGCACTTGGTCTTGTAATTTTGATATATTGTGTTGCACTTCTTCCTCTTCATGAGTCATAGTAGAGGCTTCTAAGGACTTAATGGGTGTGAATTATTTTTAGGCGGAATTTTAGAACCCAATACTAATATTTAGGCTTCAATATGCCCATGGAATCACTTCAAACTGAATTTTCAATCAAGACTTATGCAATTTGAAAAAAAATACACACCTTTTTATTTCTTTTGATGAGCTCGATATTGAAATTGATGTATCTTTGTAATTTCAAATCCCCAAGATTTTATCCTCAATCCTTTATTAACCCTATGAATCTTCTTTCCAATGCCATAGTTCTGACCTGATTTTTATTCTTTAAGACAAAGTTATGTTCAATGTCCCACAATGACCTAATTATGGACTAGTTTAGTAGAGAAAAATTGTACAGTGTGCCACGTGTCACAGTTTCCTCCTTTAGCTCTGAAATCGATACTCAAGAAACTACAATCAGTTCAATTTCTGACACTTTTTATAGAATTCAAATTTGATGCTCAGAGAGATATTTATGAAGATTTTCCCAAGGCCACCTCTTTGAGATGAAATTCGGGAGCCTGCAAAAACCATAACTTCCACAGGTCATATCTTTGAAAATATTATGAACCAATATTTGAAATTTTTACGAGAAGTTCCTCAAGATTTCTTCGCAAAGGGGTTTTTTTTATAGCTTTTAAAATTTCATAGAAAAAAATATATAGCAAAAATTCCACGATGACCTGTTTGAAGCAGAGAAACCCTAGAATCCAAAGCTATGATACCAAATGGTATGGAACCAACTCAAAAAATAGAGAAAAGATAGATCAATGCCTTAGAAATCAACCTCTTCGAGGGGGAAACATCCTTTAGATTACATAAATGAACAATTCTTGGATGATACAAATGACAAAACCTCCTTTCTATATATAGGAGTCCATGGGGTCACAATATAATCCTAGCTGGACTAACAATAATAATGTAAGGGCACAAAAATAACAATAGTGGACTTTTATGGGGAACAATAATAACAATATGGGGACTACAAGGGTACAACAATAATAATAAGGGGGTTAATCTAACAACAATAAGGGACTACACTAGTAATATAGGGACCTAACACATCGAGACTCAGGAACTTGTGAGTAAATCACTTACTTCAACTAAAAATTTGAGACCACCTTGTCATTATTTCCTCTCTGCAAATATTTAAAACATTTCTTCTTGAAGTTTTCCAAGATGCCTAAGTTCTAGTGGGTAACCTAGAATGGATCTGGATAGAATGAAAAATAGAGGGAAGAAGCCACCATGGAGGAAGGATGAGCTCTAGAGAGGGTGCATTGGACTCTAAAGCCTCAAATCAGTAATAATGGTTTGGATTAGTTTACCACGACACAAATATTGGGCATCCACTTGTGGATGATTCTTTTGGCCTATGAATTTTACGGTAAACATTTTCTTCCAAGAAATTCTTTGTTTTTTTATTAAACTTGAGATTTTTAATAGCCATTATTCCATTCACTTAAATATAATGTTTTTATTATTGATATGCTTTATTATTTACCTTCGAAAAATAAGATGAAAAGTATGTTTTTTATAAACAATATTTCATTTCGTATTTTTAAATAGGATTAATAGTACCTAACTCTTTATAAAAATTGCCATTCACACAATATTATAGGTGGACCATGTTCATAATAATAAGAAGAAATATAATAATAATCGTAATGCAGTTAATATTAATAACCATAACAAAACTTAACAACATAATATGTTTATGGTTTCTTAGAAATTTTAGGCCTCAAGGGTTGCAACTAAGTACTGATACTGTATGTAATGGCTCAAAATTAAAACTTGCAAATTATTTATTGAAATTAATCCCATTAATATTTAATATAAGAAAAATTTCAGCTAGTTAACATATAATCTACAGAAACCATGAGAGATGAGAAATTTACCTATAGAATAAAGAAGTATCTTATTTGTGATGTGAGAATTGTTGTGCTATGTTGGTCTAGTTGAATACAACTAATGTTTTGGGGATGACTCTCCATCCAACCATAGGTTCAACTACACTATGGCCACTCCCGAGTCTTCAATCAACTATCTGCTTGTGAATCCTTCCTCTCCCAACATTCTCCTTGGAAAATAATTCCTCACATCTTCCATGTTATCCAAAACTGGAAAGATAATCTTCATGCACACAATCCATATAAACATCATGTCAATTTCTATTTTGGTTTTGGGTTTTCCTTAACTCAATTTTTTTCCATAATTGGATCTTGCTTATTTTATTCTTTTACTTTTTATTAACTTGACTTTAGTCTTATTATTCGTTATTTTATTTATTTACTTTTTATTAACTTGACTTTATTCTTATTATTCATTATTTTATTTATTTACTATTATTATATTCTCTTTATAATTTATTATTTTATTTATTAATATTATCACTTTTATTGTTTATTATTTATTAATTTAATGATAAATGACATTACATAATAGTTGATATTAAGGGTAGTGTTAAAGTATTGTAATCTCCTCTATTGACTAGAGTGAGCAATTAGTTGCATTTAATTCTAGTGGAACACTTAGTTGTGAGTCCTAGCTAATTTTAGATAACTAGTACTTTTAGAATTAATTAATTATGGAATGTCATATTGCTACATAATTCTAGAAATTTCTCCATGCATTGTAAATCTATTTAATGGCGAGAATAAGGGAAAGTTACACTCTGTGGTTTTTTCATTACTTTAGCGTTTGGTGTGTATGTGTTCTCATTAAGAGACATGACAAAATGATAATATACCACATTGAGAATTGGTGAGATGAATTCTATTTCCATCTCCATTCCTCGACGGACATGATATAAGAGCAACCTACCTGCATTTAGGATTTATGAGAATGAGTTCCATTTCAATCTCTTGATTGTTGGATAGGTAGAGGATATAAACACACAATAACACAAGTATTTCACACACGAAACACACGAGCTATAGCTCTTCTATTAATCAACGAACTTCAATCTCACTCTCAATTGCAATCAATACAATGAACCCAGTGAAGGGTATTTAACCTAACTTGACATGCACACACTCATATAACTCAACTTGACCATCACTCACTTAACTGACTCTCTAACTCACTTACCAAATTCAACTATCACATCACTCGACTAACTCAACGCTTACTTAACTAATTGTCTAACTCTGCATGCGGGAGGTAATTACATATTTTAGCACTCCCCCTTAATTATGACCACTAAACTAAAACATAACTCATGACAACTCAAACATGCCTGCTGGTCTTTGTCTCAGCTAGGCTTACAACACCCAAGGTTTTTTTGTGAAACTCAAACAAATCTATTGCTAATGGATTTGTAAATATATCAGCCAATTGATCACTAGATTTACAAGGCTTTAAGTGAACTTCTCCATTGCTCACAAGTTCTCGAATAAAATGATATTTAGTACCAATATTCTTCATCTTTTGATGAAACACACTATTCTTAGATAGTGCAATCGCTGATGTGTTGTCACAGTATATCTTTGTTGATCCTTGCTATTTCTGCTTGAGTCCATCCAATACTCTTCTTAACCATACTGCTTGACATGTTGCTGCTACATATTCTGCTTCTGCTGATGATAGTGTCACAATGGGCTGCTTGTTATATGCCCATGCTATCACACCTGAACCAAGATGGAACACATAACCGGATGTGCTCTTCCTATCATCCAAACTGCCTGCAAAATCACTATCTGTGTATCCAACCAATTATTTCTTTTCTGTACTTGCATACATTATGCTATAATCTCTAGTTCCTGCTATGTATCTTAGAATTATTTTTCCAACACTCCAATGTGTGTCTTTTGGAGTCTCCATAAATCTAGAAATCAAACTTACTCCTTGCATAATATCTAGTCTTGTGGCTGTGAGATACATGAGGCTGCCAACCAATCTTTTGAATAGAGTTGGATTGACATCTGATCCTTCATCATCCTTACTTAACTTTGTACCTGTTGCAACTGGTGTAGGTACATGTTTGCAATTGTCCATCCTGAATATTTTCAGCAAATCTCTAGCATACTTATTTTGGCAAATAAAAATTCATTTTTTATATTTCTCAACTTCAATGACAAGAAAATATTTCATGAGACCAAGATCTGTCATCTCAAATTATTTCATCATGGCTGCTTTAAATTCATCTAACTCAAGATCACTTGTAAAAATAATATCATCAACATATAGGCAAACAATCAAAATCTGTCCATGCTTATTTACCTTTGTGTGTAAGGTAGGCTCAATGCTACTTCTGCAAAATCCATTCTTAATCATGTAACTGTTGATTCTACTATACCATGCTCTAGGTGCTTGCTTAAGTCCTTAGAGCTCTTTCTTCAATCTGTAAATTTTATCTTCTTTACCTTCAACTTCATAGTCTGGAGGCTGCTGCACATAAATTTCTTCTTCTAGAATTCCATTCAAGAAGGCTGATATGACATCCATCTGATATATTTTCCACTTGTTTTGAGTTGTTGTCGCTAGAATTTCTCTTATAGTATCTAATCTGGATACCGAAGAAAATGTTTCCCCAAAGTCTATTCCCGGTTGTTGCAAGAATCCTTTTGCTACAAGTCTTGCTTCAAATCTGTCAATCTCACCTTTCTCATTCACCTTTGCCTTGTACACCCACTTCACACCAATGAGTTTTTTATCGTTTGATAAATTAACCAAATCCCATGTATCATTCTTTTCAATAGAATCCATCTCTTCATCTCTTCATCTATGGCTTGCACCTAATTTTCATCTTTGATTGCTTCTTCAAACGAAGGAGGTTGGAATGCCAACAATGTAAAATTTGAACTAACATCCAAATCATCATAAATATCATTTAAACTTATCATATTTTTCTTACCATTGCTTGATTCATTACCTGATTGGATGCTTGGAGAAATCTGGTCTGTTGATCTTCTTGAAGATCCATGCTGCTTTGAAAATCTTGGAGTCCTTGCTAGTGTGACTTTGTTTGGTGTCTGCTCTCTTGATTCTTGCTGCTCCTTTTCTGCTACATCATCCTCTTCCACTAATGGTGCTTGTGCATCGGTTGGTGTGTCTACAGTCCCATTCCATGGCTCTTGTTATTTGACCACAACATCTCTGCTAATGATTGTCTTCTTGGTGACAAGGGTATACAATTTGTAAGCTTTTGACTGCTCACTATAACCAGTAAATATGCATTTTTCACTTTGATCATCTAATTTTCCTCTTATTTTCTTAGGCAAATGTGCATAGGCTACACATCCAAAAACTCTGAAATGAGATACACTACATGACATACCTGACCATGCTTCTTCTGATACTCTGTTCATCACACCCTTTGTAAGAGATTTGTTTATCACATAAGCATCACATGCAATTTCTTCTGCCCAATACTCATTAGACAAGTGTCTTGCTTTCAACATTCTCCTTGTCACGTTCATGATTGTTCGGTTCTTTCTCTCTGCTACACCATTCTGCTGCGGTGTGTATCTTGTTGTAAACTGTCTTCTGATTCCATGTTGTTTGCAGTACTCATGGAATTGAATCTTTTGAATCATATTCTCCACCATGATCTGATCTCAATACCTAGATCTGTCAATCACTTTGGTTCTCCATTAAGGCTTTGAACTTTTTGAACTTTGAAAAGGTTTCATTTCTACTTCAACATGTAAAACCAAGTCTTCCTGCTATAGTCATCAATAAAAGTGAGGAAGTAACAAATTCCACCAATCGACTGTGTCCTCATAGGTCCACACAAGTCTGTATGCACCAACTCAAGTGGTTTCTTTGCTCTGTATGAAACTCATTAAGGAAAAATTTCACGTTGTTTCTTTCCCAAGATGCAACACTCAGATGGTTAGAGGATTACATCTCAGGTTAGAGGATTATCTCAGGTTCTTCATGAAGGAATCAATGTCCTCTATCTCCTTCATCTGCATACTTTCAAAATCTCTCCTAGTATTCTGCAATTTAACAATATTGAATTTGGCCATACCTTGATAGCTTGTCACCAAAGTTAACCATGCTTTCTTTGATGAAGAAGTTATCATTATCTTCTGGAACACTGCTCGGTCCACTCCCTACTGGATAAGAAGCAACGCTTGTGCACTCTTTCTCTTTTCTTTCTTCCATTGTTCCCTGTCTGCATTGTTGAGGGCTCATTCTTCCGCGTCATTCTGAGGTTCTGCAAACCCAAACTTGACATGATCCCATACATCATGCACTTTTAACATGGTCTCCATTTTAATAGCCCACAAATCATAATATTTCCCAATAAAAGAAAGAAGTTGTGGCTAAAAACTTGATGTGGCCATTTTACTTTAAAAAAAAATTCTTCTCTGATAAAAACCCTAAATTTCACATTTTTTTTATAAAAAATTTGCAAAGCTCCTTTCAATAAAAAAAAAATCTATTACAATAAAACCCTAATGTAATTTCTTTTTTAATATAATAATTCTTTTTTAACCCCAAAAAAAAATTATATATAAAAAAAACCATTCATAATAAACTCCCTTTTTACAATATATAGCCCATTTTTAAAATCCTTCCTTATTTTTTTTTAAATATTATAAAAATACTTAAAAAAAAAAAGTATATAACACTCCTTATAAATTCCTCCTCACCAATTGTATATTCGAATACAACCTCAAGACTTGAGCATGTGGAAAACTTCAAAAGATTTGAACCGAACCTTTTGACTTTTATAACCTTCCGACTCTTGGCCTTTACGAAAACTCTAAATCGGATTGTGCACGCGTCAAGCCAATAAATTGCAGAATAAACATGATTTTGAAACTTGTGTAGTTTTTGAACTAAAAAGTTGCGGACTAGCATGTATGTTGAACTAAAAACGTGCGAACCTGTGCGCTTTTTTATCCGTTCAACGTTTTTGCAAAAAAATTAAAAAAAAATTGCCGGCCTTATGCTCTTCTCCTTTTCCATAGTTCCTCTAATAATAGTTCCTCTAATTATTATATGATATTATGGTGGCCGAAGGCCATATACCATAAAGTGCCGAAGGCCATCTCTAAGAAAGTGCCGAAGGCCAGCTCTAAGAAAGAAATATCTCATAAAGTGCACCCTCGACCGGACAAAAGCAGGACCTTACCCAAAAACCCCTTATTGATTGGGTAGATCCAATCTATGGGCCCAGCTAACTCATGAAATATTATTGCGGAAGATAGATAATAAATAGGAAGGATAATAACTAGGAGATTGTACTACTCCTCCTATCGGGAGAGTCCCTAAAGTAAGGTCCTACCGAGCGAGTGCGTCGTGTTCTTCCCGCACAGAAGAGATAGGAGAGGTAAAGATGGGAAGGTCTTTTTTCACTGGCTCTGCTCGCCCATGGATCTTGTGATCTTTCCTCAGCTTCGACATCAATTTTTTGGATAGGTAGAGGATATAAACACACAATAACACAAGTATTTCACACACGAGTTGTGGTTCTTTTATTAATCAACACACTTCAATCTCACTTTCAATGACAATGAATACAATGAACCGGGTGAAGGGTATTTAACCTAACTTAACATGCACACACTCACATAACTCAACTTGACCACCACTCACTTAACTGAATCTCTAACTCACTTACCAAGTTCAACTATCACATCACTAGACTAACTCAATGCTTACTTCACTGATTGTCTAACTCTACATGTGAAAAGTAATTACATATTTTAACATTGACATATTATGATGAATTCCATCTCCATTCCTCATTATAATAGAGGAAAAATAAACCCACTTGTATTGGGATTTTATGAGCATGAATTCCAATACCATGGTAATTACATATTTTAACATTGACATATTATGATGAATTCCATCTCCATTCCTCGTTATAATAGAAGAAGAAAAACCCACTTGTATTAGGATTTTATGAGCATGAATTCCAATACCATGGTAATTACATATTTTAACATTGAAATATTATGATGAATTCCATCTCCATTCCTCGTTATAATAGAATAAGAAAAACCCACTTGTGTTGGGATTTTATGAGCATGAATTCCAATACCATACTTTAATCGAGAAAAAGAATGATCTATTTGTGTTTGGGTTTAATGAGAATGAATTCCATTTCCATCTGTTAACATAAAAGAAGAGTAATTTACTTGATATTGTTATTGATGAGGGTCGAAAGACATAACAGGGGAGGAATAATTTACCTAATTATCTGGTAGATTTTTTGGTATTTAATTGGACCCAGCAGATGTTCTTTATCGAGTACTGGTTTAAAGTCCTCTTCTACGGATCTGGGGATCGCTCTCTGTGGTTGGAATCTCAGATAATGGATCACATATCTACTTCAGGTATTGTTTTATTATGTTTTGACTGGTACCATACTGCTTACGCTGTTATGTATCTGAATGGTCTTGCTGCTGACATTAGGTATGACTGTCAGCATTATTATGGTCAGATCTCTTTTTTTTTTTATCAGGTTCTAGATGGTATGGTTACTCTAAGACATATTTGAGTTTATATATGCCAGTTCTCCGTTTGCATATTTTTTTCATTATCTTCCTGGGTCTTTTGCTGCTTGATGGCATCTCAGCAGATTTGTATTTCACATGTTGGATCTTATATGGGCTTTTTACAAGTCCCTGTAGGGGTAATTGGGCTTTTTATCTCATGTCTGTTATGGGTCACCCTATTCTCCTGTGGAATTGGGTGTCTTCCTATCAGATGAGAATGTTATGACTGATGGACTGTTTTTCATATATAATATAAACAAAACAACGTTTTTTCTCTTGTGAAAAAAAAATAATTTACCTGATTATACTGGGAATGATGAGGATGATTTCCATGGACTGGTGGTTTTCGTTTGGGATTGTTATAAAATTTAGAACCATGGCAGTTGAATGTAGTATAATGCCCAATGGTGGGATGAGGAGCTTTGATCCTTGAAAACATAAAGTCCACAATTTCTAAGATCTTCTCCGAAGCATAAAAAAAATCCAAATATTCCGATGAGGGCATCAAGATTGATCGTCACTATATTTTCCGTAGACCATTGAAGGCTTGAGCCTCACGTGTTCTAAGCGTTTGTTAATATATTTACAAAAATTCACAATACATTATTTCTCCCCTCCACCAGCTTTGGTCTGAAGCTTGATCCCATAAAAATTCATTTTCAATGTTTTTATTTCAAGAAAATAGAAATGGAATCCATGTACCCTGAACCAAAGGTACATAACTTGTTCAAGCTAGTGAAACAAACTATCCTCCTGTGATGAAACTAATTGACTATTTAGAAAAATAAATTTTAATGTTTTCAAGACTAAAAATAGTCTATAGGACAGACCTCCTCCCATTTAATTTCTGTATTCATCATTTTTCTTATGCTTTTATACAGCAAGACATTGAGTACTCCCAACTTCTCAACAATTTCCTCACTTAATAAATTATCCTAAGAACTTATTTTCAGGATATTTGCATAACGGTTCTTGTTGCATGATATAAATGATTTATATCATGTTTTATTATATCAACATGATTTAAATTCGCTTGGTTTCTTGAAATCGATTTCATGATTTCAGCGATTTACTTCACTTTTGACATCTTAATTTTTTGAAGTGGATTATAATTTTTGTTATCTCTAGGATTTATTCCTCCTTACTGACTACCCAACTCATAATCCCCATCCCAGTTCAACACATGATCACCTGTAATCCCATCAATATTTTTCAGGCATGGAGATGAAGCAATGAAATTTGACAAAATATTTTTGTCACTTGCATTAATGATACTGTTATCAGATATTCTTGGTGTTGGTGCAGGTTCTGATTATGTTGATTTTGATTCTGATTCTGGTAATTTTTCTAGCATTGTTGATAGATAATTAGGGAATATATCACAATGTAGATCTATTTGTTTTATTGAGCCAAGAGCCTCATTCTACAACCCAATATGAGAGCTATGTGTCATTAAGTCCTTGCTCAACATGGATTTGAGTCTTGGCATTTGTCCTTTTAAAATAAAAATAAAATATTCAATAAATGTTAACTAATTTATGTTGATATCAACTTTATATATATTTATATATAGAAAATAAGTGTTATGGTTAAAACTTTTAAAGTCATCTTATTATTTTACATTTTGGTCTTTATATGTTGCTTCATATATATTTATATATACAAAATAAGTTTTTATGGTTAAAACTTTTGAATTCCTCTTATTATTTCTTTATTTTATTTTTTATATTTTTTCTAAAATCTAACTAAGATTTTTTGAACTTACAAGTTATGTACTATAGAGTATTCAAAAATAACATTTAAACAAAGAAAAATTATATATTGTATTTTATACTCTAAAGAAGTTTGCACCGCAAGAAATTTGATCCCTCTCCTCTCCACTCATGTTAGATCAGTACTTAGAATAGATTTATACTAATTGCAACTGGCAAGCCACATATATAAAAAATTCATAGTTCAAGAGTAATGTATGAGAAATTCATAATTTTGACAAGCCACATATATCAGAAATTCATAGTTTAGCCTAGAATCCTTTGAGTGTTACTATGATGGGCCATGTCTCTAGAAACTTGAACCCAGATTGATGGAATGAAAAATCACCATCTCTACCACTAGAAATACACACCTTTAACACATACAAATGGGTATAGGGACCTATATATATCTATTTTTCCATAAAATTCAAAACCCTAAACCCAAAAAACCCTGATGTGTACCAGTACATTCTTTGAACTCAAATCGAGCGTTGTCAAATTTACTCACATGACAGTGGTCCTAATTACATGGGTTTGGTTCTACTCTCATGCTCTGAACTCATACTTTCAAATACATTCATTGGCTAGAAGTTGATCATGGCTTATCAATGGATTTAATCCAGTTACAATTGGTCAAAATTCTTAGATAGGTGTGTTTCTTAATTTAGTCAAAATTCTTATTTCAACACGTTACAAGTGTTATAGATTATTTTTCTCTTTCAAAGGTGTACACAGTACAACCATGGTAAGGTTCCGTCTTGTTATCACTCTAGTAATTCTAAAGTTGCGAGATTTTGGTTTAAAGTCTAAGGACACTAGAGGTAACCAAAAACCTACTTTTAAACTCTAAGATCTAGCCTTCCTAGGGTTCAGAGAGGGCTCTCTCTGTAAGATTTAACTTTGTTTTGATTATTAGATATTAGGCTAGTTATGATTGTGCGATTTGGTTTTGATTTGGTGGGAAAAATCACTTAATGAGATGGATAGTGGTAAATATGTTTGTCCATTGGGCTAAGGAGTCAAAAGTCAAGCAGACAGAACTAAGATCAAGGTAAAAAAGTCAAATGTTTTCCGGGCAAGATAGATAAGTCTTTGAAGATCTTGGAATGTTGTTTTGGTGAAGTGTTTTGATTGGGATAAAGAGCAATGAAGGGTTCTTTGATCTAGAAAAAGAAAGGAGTAGATAGAGGTCAAACGAAAGAGGGAGAAATCAAGGGTTCCCTACTTTGGAAATCGACAGAAAACATAGAAATGATAAACAATAAAGACAGGGTGCTTTTAACAAATCCTAAAATAATACTCCTGTTTATTCATTCAAATTTAGAACACATAACAGATGCATGAAAACATGAGAAGATAAACAATGACAAGTAGAAATTACTTCACTTCAATGGCTCATCACATGAATCCTGAAAAATGATGCTAGTTGATTTGATCTAGTCCGCTACTCGAAATTTGCAACAAAAAACTTCCAAGTCCAACAAAAATGACTATAGAAATCTTCAGCAATTTATTTCACAATATTACTTCAAAGTGTGAAGTATTTATATAAAATTGTTTACAAAATATCCTAGAATGCTTCTAGGAATTATCTAAGGAAAAATAAAATATCTTTACAAAAAAATAGAGACAGTTGCTTAACAAATCAACAAGTTGTCCTATTTATCCAAATATAATAGAAAATTGTTTGTGGATTAGGTGCAGTTGGCTGCATTGGTGTCCTCTTTGCTGGCATGGATATTTCGAATCTGTTTTGAAATATTATCTCTTTATCTTATACTCTTTAAATCTGATTTATCTTTATCCTCTGATACTCTTTAACTCAGATACTCTTTAACCTCTCTTAAAAATTGTCTTTCTGCTGTAATAAATTCTGTTTTGACTGAAAAATCAACAAACTATTTTTTTGTCTTTCTCTCTACTCTTTGAATTTTACTGTAATTCAGTGAGTGACTGCCAAGTTTCATCATTAGGAATTTGTATCTTTTTAAGCCTCTTGAAATTTTCATCTACCTCAGTATATCTAGCAAATGTTGGTTTTATGACAAATAAATGTCTTATCTCATGATGCAGATAAAATAAGTCTTCAAAACTTCTCAGTAAGACCTTCCCTTTTGGAATGCCTTGTCCACTTGTCTTGTCCACTTGCTCTTTTGCATACTTTCTTATTTTCTTATTGTGATCTTCCTATGGCATAAGTTTGTAATTAATGACCAAAATGGTAGGCAAACTTCTTTGCCTCAAGTTTTCAAATTTAACCATAAACTTGGTTATGGCTATGTTCATGTTTTCACATTTCTCTTCAAGTTGTTTCATTAGATTCTTCTTTGAAATGACTTTCCTTATTTCAAGGTTTGTCTCTGTCCTATCAGTTATTTGTATTTCTTCCAACTCCTGCATGTTTTTACCGTTGATAAATTTTATCAATTCTATGGCTTACTCAGGTTTGTTACCTAGCTCATCTTTTGTTTTCTGAATTTCTGCCTGTGTTGCCTTCAGTAAATCCCCATGTTCATATATTACCTAGATTGAGGGCCACACATCATTGATGGCTTCAATGATTTTGTTCCATAACTGGTTTTTCACATATGATATTCGCTCCTTCAAGGTTAAATCTTTTTGTAGTTTTTTCAGTTCTTCATTTAACCTATTAGCTATTTGCTCATGAGTTTTAGCATTTATTTGAGCTAACTTCTTTGTATCCTCAAGGTTATCAATCATCTTCTTAAATTTGTTCATCTCATTTGTTTGAAGTGACATTTCTTCCGTGGATTTTACTAGTTTACTAGCTTCATCTGTTGGCTGCACTGTTGATATAGAAGATTCTGTGGCTAAAGTTGTGGGTGATGTCACTGGCACTGGAGTAGCCAGTAGTTCTTTTGGTGCCAACTCTTTTGCCAGAGTTGAAGGCACAACAGTAGTAACCATGGGAATTACTGTAGGAGTTTCCTGAGTTATATTAGTTTCTCTTTCATGGATAAGCTTGTCCATTTGAGTCTCCATTTCTTTGATTTGTCCTGTTAACTAAAAAATTAAGTTCATCATGTCATCCTTTTGAGTTTGTTCTTGTAGTATTTCTCTGGCCTGAGGATGTTTATTTGATGGCAATTTAAGTTGTTTCCTCAATGCTGCAATGTCCTCATTATTCTTCTTCACAAATTGTTCTATTTCTTTAACATTTGCAGATCATATCGTATTTGGAGAACCAACTCTTCTAGAGATTTAATTCTAATATCTTTGGCATATGATGAGGCCTTGTCAACCTTCATTTGATCCCTCATGTTTATGATTGTATTCTGAAGCTTGTTGATACTCATAGCCTCGGTGGTTATAGTATAATATAACATCTCTGAACTTGCCTATGAAACTCAATTTTATCTAGTGCATGAATGCTTTATGTTGGTACTTCTAGATCAATTTTTTTGTAGTCTGCAATTGTATTAGGAATCTTGACTATTGGTTGTAACATAGACATAATCAAATTTTTATTTGAATAGTCAAAAGCTGATAAAATTATGTTTTGAACACTTGGTGTTTACTTCAAATATTGAGAGTAAATCATATTTTTGATCTCTTCATTCTTTGTTTTAATCTGTTTATACCTTTCCCTGATATCAAGATCTTTTTCCTCTGCTATCTGTGAGGAATATGCCTCCAAATACTGTTGTTTCTTTATCATTTGTGTATTTGAATTATCAAGATTGCCTTCATTCAAATTTTCTGTAACTGGCTCATTTGTGATGGCTGTAGCAGTATCTGTATTTGTGACTGGGACATCTGTGTCTTCAAATTCAATAGTCACTTTTCCTTTATCAACTGAATTGACTTTAGGCTTTTTATTGTATCTAATTTTAAAACTTGTTTCAGTTGTGGTTTCAGCAGTGTATGTTCATTCTTCTCTAACTCTCTTAGTTACCTTTTCTCTTTGATTTGCATTTTGCAAGATGTGACTAGTATCACCCTGCATAACTGCATCTACCAAAGTGTTTTCTACCCATTCAATTTGATTGACATACTTCTCAATCTCTGGTTTTTTCTCATGAATGTAGGGTGTTAGTTTGCACTTAACCCTCATTTTTCTTAATATTCCTTGTGGATCATAGTTCCATGAGAAACTCTCTTTAAATTTGTACTCAAATAACTGTTTGGCTGCTTCTTGTTCTACATCTCTGTGATTACAAATAAATGGCCCCACCCGATTCTTTAACTTAAAATGGGTCTTCTTCTTAGCTGCTAGGAAGTTAATAGAATCAGAATTCAAGATTTGCCTAGTATACTCCAAGGCAAAGATTCTCATTGGTACATATTTAGGTAGTTTGTAGGGCAACATATTAGACCCAAAAACTCTAATTTTAGTATGTTTTTCATATATATACCAATCACCAGTTCTAGTGTGCTCTGATAGCTGTAGAATTTTCTTCATTTCATCACTGATCCTTGGCTGTTATGTGTTGGTCAATATATTGATCAATGGATGGACAAAATTATTTGTAAACTCTGCAAAAGTGAATTCTGAGGACTCTTTTCAGATCAATGAAGTCCAAAAGATGACCAAAAGTGGATTTTCTTCTATGTCAAGCTTCTGGAGGGTTACTAGAAACTTGTCTGCTTGAAAACAAAAACATGTGGAAGAGAAAATATGTGTATCTAAACACTCCTTCAGTTGGAAATTTAACCAGTTGATCATGGATATTGTCAGCAATGTACTCGGCATAATTAAATATGACAGAAGGAGGTTGTCTTGGAGTAAAAGTAGATAGGAAACCTAGGATAGATTCATCAGTATGCTCATCTGTAAAGTATCCTTGGATAAATGACAGCATGGAAATGACATGCTTAGATCCTTCTGGAAATTTTGAAGTAGAATATGGAGGGTTGATTTGTGGAATTTCAACATGTAAAGGCATGAACACTTGAAAAATCTGAAACCTTTTGGGAAAATCAAGACCAATGTACAACTTTGTAAGTGCCTCTATTGACAAAGGAATTGTTTTAGGATCATGTTTGAGTTGTAACATCTAGTTTATGGACTCAGCAGTAATTGTAAATAGTACCTCTTTGTTTGCATTCATCATTTCTCTATTTTCAGGCGAATAATAATTATGAGAAAACCTAATAACCTCTGGGCATTGATAGGTGACTGGAACAACATATTTGGGCAATTTTGATTCCCAAATTTGGACTTCTTCAACCTGATCTAAGGACTTTTCATAGCTCCAGCAGTGGAGGTCTAATAAATTAAATTCAACTACTGGATTTGTTATTTTGTAGTCTACATCTGCTAAAGGGATGTGTTTAATGTCTACAATAGGAGGTTGTAGATGATTCACAATGATGGCAGTTTTGGAGGACATAGCTGGAGTGGATTTTGGAATTTTTAGGCTTTTTAAGATCACTGAAACTCTATTTTTTAGACTTTATGGTTTCTTTTGTAAGATTAAATGGTTTATAGAAGTATTCTTGACTTTGACAGAGGTTCTTGGATGAAAATGGGTACAAATTGTTCTTTCCTTTGGATTTTAACTTTAATTTCAATCTTCAAAATGTATTTCAGACTCTCACTGGTTATGAAATAAGAAACAAGGGTTTATTAGGCTTTTTTAATGGATAATTGGGCAGAAAATTATTTGAAATTGGGTGCAGAGGATTTGGTTACTTGTAGAGGATTTCTGGGCTTGATTGGAGTTTTATATAGTCTGCAAAATCTAGAATAAACTCAAGGTTATTCTTTTAAAACTGAACGCAATATAAAATAGGGTTTTATCAAAATTTTGATAGGGTTTTGACTCTTTTTGGGCCTTTTTGAGTAACTAGAAGATTTTTTGGAGAAATTAGGCTTTTAGTGTATTCAATTTCTTTAGCAAATTCCTTTTCAGAATGATACAGGCTTGTTTTTTTTTTCGAAAAAAACCTGTTTACGCAGGTATGGGTCTTTGGAAATATGTTATGAGGCATTTGGACTGGTATCTGGTATCTTTTCAGCTCTCTGGAAGAAATTTGAGTCGTTCAGCAATCTTCAACAGCAAATGCGGGCTTTTTTTACTAGTTTTGAGATTTAAAACAAAGCACAGGCTCTGTTTTCTTTAATTGGGAGGACCAATACAGTCGAAAAATGCAGAAAAAGGTATTAATGATGTTTTTCAGAGTTTATTTGGTATTTTACTTTTAAACTGGCCTGTAATTAATGGCGGTCACATCAGGCAAACTGGTGGTTTTCAGGCTTCGAAGGCGAAAAACCGCGAGTGGTTATTGCACTGGATTAAGGTGGTAAGTGGTTTTAGTTGGATCGGATGCAATCCAATAGAATTGGGCCATGTGGAGGAGAGAGGAAAGGGTGAAACAACCCATTTCACATTGAAAGGAAATGTGTTAAGATCGTGCAACTAAAAATGCGATATGGAATTTGGATTGTTGGATTTGGGAGGGCCAATGCAAACGGTTGCGAGTTGATGTGAAGGTGCTCGATATTCAGAGGGGGTTCGGGGTTTTGTCAATGTGGCGAGATAAGTTTGAACTTTATAAATATATTATATTTATATTGTAAAAACTTTATATTATGTGATTGGGCAGGGGATATATGTTTTTATGTTTTCAATTAAACATTAACAAATTTTTCAATCAATGGCGCAGGTAAGATATTATATGGCATAAAAACCTTTTAACAAGTGTTTTAATACCATAGGGGCGGAATATTTATAATATTGATATGTTTAAACCTGTGGGAAAAAGGGCGGGGATTTATTTCACCATGTGGGATAAATAACCATAGGTTAAACTTAAAATAGTGGGTCTTGGGGATATTTAAATATAAAGGATTTAATAATTATGGGAGGGATATGATATAGGGATTTAATACTTTAGGTTAAAAGTTAATATGAAATGAAGATGTAATATATGAAATAAATAAAAATACATAATTTAAGACTAAGTAAAGTGTAAAAGTAGGCATTTAAGCATAGTTTGTCCCATTTTTTATTTTTTACACATAGACTTAGGATAAAATGCATTTTGTAGGTTTTTTGAGTGTTTTTGAATGAAAATGAAATTAATCAAGGGAGGATTTTACTTTCACTAAGCAAAAAAGGTGTTTTACTTGGGAAAATGGATCATAGTTTTTGGAAAAGGGTGGACATGCTGATACAATGGGATTATGTAGGGAATCCAATATTTTTTAACCAATCAGTTATCAAGCCTTGGGCCCAATCCCAACATAAGTAAGAGAAATTCTCTGAGTCTCTTTAACTGAAGGTTTAGCATACTGGATCATTGTTGGGGAGCGGAAATTAGTAAATTTTTCCCGATGATGCTTTATTACATGGCTTGCCCAACTGATTTCTACCTACCCATCATTATTCTAACATTTTTTACTTCATTTGCATGGGTGCATTTTAGCTTGCAACCCTAAATCCATTTTTCTTTCAAAGCATAAATCTATCTAAGTCTAACCTTATTTCATCCGAGGGCTCATATTAAACTGTTGAGCTCCTCATTTATTCTCTAACTATCTACTGATTTGTCAAGTTTAAATTGTTTGACATATCTTTATTCTCTATCTAAAACATAAAATTCAAAGCATGAAAAGTTAAGATTAAACTGTTTAACTGATCATGGATTATGGCATTTATTGACAATCTGCACATAATCATTATTCTTGAAGTAAAAGTAAATAGTAGTGGCATTTTGACTTGCTCACTTTCAGGTCTTATTTTTATCTCTTTTTCTTTTGGGGTCTATTCTTTTCTAAGTCCTTTGATCTTTCTTTTAGGAATTTTTACCCTATTGTTATCATTTTTTTTATTATTTTTCAAAATATGGGAAAACAACTTGCAGAAAGCAAGGTATGTACATATTTACAAGACTATAAAATTCAGTTCAAAAAATATGAACCCTATTATTATAGGACTCTAACACATCTGAAGTCTGAAATTTCATCAAGGAGACCGACTGGTGCATGTAGGTAAAACTTGAAGTGCCCATGTCATGTAACTGAACTTAGAACTTGTTTTCCAAACGATAAAATTTAGACTCCATGATTGTGTTAATTTCAGCATAAATAATTATTAGTAATTTATATTGGATTAAAAATATTTTAAAAAATAGATAAAATCACTGTGAGTTAATATTAATTAATATGAGATGATTAAGTAGTGATCCTATTTGAAACCAAAAACACGTGATGAAATTAAAAAATAAAATGAGAGCATAATTTTAAACGGTTATTTATAAAATAAATTTAAGTATTTTATTTTTTTAATTATTATTAGTGAGATTATTATTAAATGGTAACATTTTTTTCTTCTCCTTTAAAAAAATCAAAACTTTCATTAGATAAGTAAAAGTAACATGTTTAAGATGCAAATAGTTTATTCAAAATGACATGGATGAAATAAATAGAAATCCCAACATATTAGTGTCTAGTACTGAAAGTGAGCAGACTCGGAGCAGACTCTCCTCTCAATCCATTATAGTTGATGAAACATAGAAGGGATTATTACTTATTCCTTGGAGAAAAACTGGCAGGATACTGTCACATGGTGAAGGAATAAGTTAGGTTTATGAAAACTAGCGAGAAAGGTGTGGATCTATGGAAGAAGTTTTGCCTTGTTCTTTGCTCCACTGATATGTTACCGCTACAGGGGTTGTAGAGGTCATGCAGTAGCACATGGTGAACAAGCTGCAAGGGGATGGTTTATCGTCAAATGAGAAGAGGGTTACAATGAATTTATGTGCAGTTTTTGGTGTCTCGGTATCTTTTTTATAGCCATGATACATAATCTCTGGCTTTTATTGTGCCAGCTCTGTTTATTACAAGGCCATCCAGATTTACATTCCCTGGACCATCGACTCTGTTCTATGGGATTGGAGCTCTACCTCCTTCGCAAGCCTTGGAAGAGTTTTAAAGTACAAATTTGTGATAGATGGTGGAACATCGGTCAGTGTCTTTGCTGATGCTGCGCTACAACGACTGTTTAATGTGTTTTAAGGGGATTCACTGACTACGATTTCTCTTTTGTCTTCATCCGAGTTGGTCAGGGCTTGTCCCCTGGGGTTTTTCCTCCATCTAATCATCCCTGGTTTTTCTGGTGGGCTGACTGATGCTCAGGGTCCGGATTATTCAAAAATTTTCGAGTTGGTACTAAGGTATTTTGACCCTGATGGCAGTTGGTGAAATAATTCGACCTTAGGACTGTCCTCCTTAGGTTTTCTTCTTTTGGTCTTTATTAAGGTGACAGCTTAGGTGTACTTCGCTTGTCCGATTGGATTGGTCGATCAGAGGATGCACTCTATCTACCTGACAGATATATCTATCTCCGGCTTTTCACGTCTTTTCCAGGTGATTCTTCTTGGGATCGTGGATCCTTCCATTTAATCTTCTTTCGATCGTCCTGTCCTCCAACCTGCATACTTCTCGTCTTTAAGATCAAAGTACATTCCTTATGACAGACCTCAACTCCTACATTGCGGATCTCGAGGAGGGGGAATATGACGATGCATTCCTACATGCCATCGACGTGGAAGAGGGCGGTAAAGCATCACATCGTCGTCTAGAACCTCATTCCCATCTGTTACCCTATGAAAAATTTTCTCCTCCGACTTTTGAATCACACATCCTGTCTAGTGGATCTAATGGCTGCCCTTCCTCAGACCTTCTTCAGAGTACTACCACTGTCTCCAAACATCCCTCCTCGGTAAAGCCTTTCAAATCGGCATCGGGCTGCAAACTCTTAAATTTTGGGCGAGACGTGACGTGGGAGTGCGCAGAAAGTCTGTTGGATCGTGCCTTCGTGGGTAGATGGAATTTTGAATTTTTTTTCAAGGTGGAGTTCTTCCCGTGACTGATGGAGGCCTGAACTAAACTCCTAGGTTATCAGCCGAAGGTGAGCAAGTTACAGGGAGGTTGATATTGTTTTCACTTTATTAAAGTTGAGTACGTTGGGGAGGTTTTCAGACGGCTGTGGGTAAATGGACGGTGTTTCTTGGCTATACACCAGTGGCATGTAGGTTTCCACCCCACTCGAAACGTGCCACGGAATCACTTAGTATGGATGAAGATTCCTGGACTACCTTTAGAATTTTGGACTTCACAAGTCTTGTTAGTGATTGGTGATAATATTGGGACTTTTCAGTTTGTTGATCCAAAACGTATAGGGGAGTTTGGCAAAAGAGTGTAATGTTTTCTAGTAGAAGTGTCATTCTCTGGGGGCCTTATTGTAGAGGTTGATTTGGAGTGGGATGGCGTGATCCACGACAAGATCTTCGACTACTAGCAGACACCATTTCGGTGTCACATTTGCCACGATACGTGTCATCTAATGCGACATCGTCAAAGATTTAAGGAGCATTACAAACCAGGTGATAGCTCACAGTCGGCAAAGGGTTCGGCTTTGGGGGTCTCTAGTCATTGGCCAGTACACATGAAGGCATCTCCTGTTATTCTGGGTAAGTATGTTCCTGTTCCCCCTTTCCCCTCTTACAATCTGATTTCTGAGATTGAAAGGATAAATGTGTCTAGTGAAGTCCCTGTATTGGGGGGTCTTGATGTTGCCCTGTGTCAGTCGGGTGGGGGATATGTTTCGAGATCTCTGAACGAATTCAAGGAGGTTACTCTAAGGGCGGGTAGGACTCCACTTTTCATACCTGCCCCGATTTGTCATTCGATTTTTCCCCCCTCATTGGTCTGTCTCTCCTAAGGGACCTCCCCCGCCCGTCAAGCCTGAATCTCCTACCCTGCTCCTGTCATCTGATTTGGGAGTTGCTGAGCATCTCTCCCCTCATAATTCTATAGGTAGTGACTTGGAGTTCTTATTCCACAATGCGAACACCCAATTGGTTCCCCTGCACATTGATTCTAGTCACCCGCAGTCCCCCATCATTAATCTTTGTCCATCCTCCATCTCGAATGTGACTATTTGTAAAGGGAAGGGTCAACCCAAAGGCAATTAAAAACCTTCTGCTGTTTCGTTTCCTGAACTCCCGCCCGGTAACTTCTGTGAAGTTTATGTTACTCTCGCACTTGATTGGGGTAGTGAAGGTCAATCATGATATTATGCTCTTTGAATATTCAGGGTGTGGGGGGAAGGGAAAAGTTTGTATCCCTGCGGGAATTTTTTACTTCTTTGAACCCTAGGATGATTTTTCTGCAAGTAACTATTACCTCGGCTGAAAAAACTCGCTCTTTATATCGTGCCTTTTTCCCATCATGGCATCTAGTGGTAATAGACGTTGAGGGACAATTGGGAGGTTTAGTGGTCATCTAGGATCCATGTCGAGCATCCATGAAGGCTTTCCGCTTCTTTGGTGGAATTATTTTGACAGGTTTCATCATGGGTTTTAACCGTAGGATGCACCTTATAAATATATATGCTCCTTACAGAGACAGACTCAATTTTTGGCAGAGGATGGAGGATTGTGGTCTTCTGTTACTCGACTACTCCATAATTACGGGTGACTTCAATCGCACTCTCTAGGGAGGGGAGACTTGGGGCATTAGGGGTAGGAGAGATCCTCTGGAGGGATTTATGTACTCTTTATTTGAACACTCTAATCTTGTTGACTTGTCTCTGGAGAGGGAAGGCTCAAATTGGTTCAACAGGCGCAAAGGAGAGGAGTTCATAGGGAAGAGGCTCAACAGATTCTTAGTTGAGGTGACCCTCCTAACACAGATGGGGAAATTACAGGTCCGGGTCATGGATGTGGTTATCTCGGATCACCATCTGATATCCTTAGAGTGGCATTTCGAGAAATCAAAAGGGGAATATCCATTTAAATTCAACAGGGTATGGTTATCAAATGAGTCTTTTAATTCACTCATTAAGAATCATTTTGGAGCAAACAGAAGAGAGACGAGACTCTCGGCGACGGTATATTTATCAAAAAATCTCCGAAGTCTGAAGGGTTGGGTAGGAGCATGGGAGAAGGCACAGAAAGAAAAAAATATATTGGAGCTAAAGCATTTATCGGGTGAGACCATGAAGATCCTTAGATATATAGAGGCAGGTGATCAGTCTCCCAATAACTGGCCTTGCTTAAAGCTCCTTGAAAATGGGAGAAGGAAGATCTTGTTGATCCATGAATAGACCTGGTGACTTAATTGTTGGGCTATGTGGCTAAACCAAAATTTTCCATAATTATGCAAATGGAAGAAAAAAATTCAATGCGATTTGGCAAGTTGAGGCAAATGGTATCCACGTCCATTCCACTGCGGAAATCCAAGCAGAGGCTGTTAAATTTTATGAAGGTATTTATAAGGGAAGGGAGGATGTATTATTTTCCTAACAATTATAGGCATTGGAGGATTTCCCTAGAATGTTTGCGGCTGAATACAACGACAAATTTCAGAGATATGCTAGGAAAGGGGAAGTGGAACGAGTTTTAAAATCTTTTCTAGCATATAAGAGTCCAGGAACATATGGCTGGACCCCGGATTTTTTCCTTCATTTTTTAGATATTCTCCTCCAGGACATCACGGATTTGGTCTAAGAATCTAGAAAGACCAGAAAGTTTGTCGGTGGTATACACTCGACCTTTCTGGCCCTTATACCAAAGAAAAAGGATACTCGGAGTTTCAAGGATTATCGACCTATTTCCTTATGTAACGCATTGTATAAAACTTTCTCTAAACTAATTGTGGAGAGGATGAAAGAGGTCCTATCGCACTTCGTCACACATGAACAGTTGGGATTCTTACCAGATAGAAGCATTCATGACGTTTTTGCTGTTACACAGGACATCATGCACACAATTAAGTCTCAGAAACTAGATGCAGGTGTGATGAAAGTGGATTTAAGTAAAGCCTATGATAGAGTGGATTGGGGTTTCCTTAAATTAATTCTCCATAAGATTGGCTTGGTAAGTGATTCGGTTGACTGGATTATGGGATGCATTAGTAGTATCTCCATGGCGATCATTGTTAATGAATTGGCACCAAATTTTTTTAGACCACGGAGGGGCCTCCATCAGGGATGTGCCCTATCTCCCCTCATTTTCATTCTGGTGATGGATGCCTTCAACTTGAATATCAAGCTTGTTGTCGATATGTGAGATTTCTGAGGCATAAGGATAACTAATCAGAGGGACATCTCTCACAATTTTTTGTTAATGACGTTCTAGTTTTCGGTTTGTTATCACTCTAGTAATTCTCAGGTTGTGGGATGGGGATTTTTGTAGTTAAGAAAACCAGGGGTAGCCAAGAACCGCTTTGGGAATTCAGGATCTAGCCTTCCTGAGCTCCGAAGAGGGATCTCTCCTAAAGATTTAGCTTTATTTTTGGTAAAGGGTTTTAGGCTAGCTATGAGTGAGCAATAGGATTGATTTTAGAAGTGTGGTAGGAATAAAAAGTGTTTCAAGGTAAACCAGAGGGATCTAACAGAACATTGGGAAATGGATTCAACTCTCTAGGCAAGCAAGGCTAGGAAATAAGACTTAAAGATGAAAATGTACTAAGGGCGGGATAGATGACCTTCTAAGGCTTTAAATAGGCTTTGTTGATGGAATGGGTGAAATCTGAACAAAAGGGCACTTAAGAATCCTTAAGTTACAGAAAAGAGAATTGAAGAAGGGGATCAAACTGGGACTTAGAGAAATTAAGAATTCTATGGTCTAGTCATCAAGTAGAAAACATAAAAATGCCAACTAGTTTAAAATAGGGAGCTTATTATCACTAATCTTGTTTAATTTCTCCTTAGTTGATCATTATAGAATAGAAATGCATCAAATGAATGTATGTAAACTTTTAAAGAATAACACTGAAAGCAGGAAAAATTACGAGACTTATCTTGTCACCACGAGAATCCTTAGTTATGATGTCTCTAATCTTGTTTCCAGTCTGCTGCTTCGCTAATTGACTCACACCAACTTCAATATGTCCAGCAAAATGACTATAGTAGTCTTGAGAAATTTTATTCCACACTGAATACTTCGAATTATGAAGTATTTATACACATAAATTGTTTACAAAATATCTCAGAGTTCGAGATAATGTTTTAAAGAAAAATAGGAAATGTAACATAAGAAGAGGGACAACAGCAAAACAGTTTGCAAGCTGTCCTCTTTTACAAGAAAAAATAGAACTGTTTATCTTATCTAAACTGATTTTTGATGTGCTGTGAGCATAGCTAGCATTAAGTGCATCTTCTCGTGGAAGATGACTTGTAGAATACTCTTCCTTTTCACCTTCTTTTCTGATACTCTTTATCTCTGATTTTCACTGCTTTACTACTGTAATTGAGAAATGACTAGCAGTAACAATTTGATTTTACTGATACACTTTGACCTTGATACACTTTGACATTGATTTTTTTACCATAAAGTAACAGTGGAATATGACTTTTTTGTATGATTTTCTTGTTCTTTACCTATCAAATTCACATCAAATCTGTGAATTCTTGCCATTGTTTAGCAGTGGGGATCTTCATATTCTTTAGTTTCCTGTAACTTTCATCAACCTCTGTATATTTGGAAAAGTTTGGCTTTACTGTGAACATATGCTTGATTTCATTTTCCAAAAAGAATAGATTTTCAAAATATTGAAGTACTTTGCCACTTGGAGATCCTTGTGGCAAAGGTTGTTTAGCTTGCTCCTTATCATGAGCTCTGATTTTATAATCATATTCTTTTTGTGGCATTAATTTGTCATTCAATGCATGAATGTCTGGTAAACCTGCTTCTGATAATACTTTGTATTTGGTCCAAAATCTTGTGATGGCCAAGTTCATATCTTTACACCTGTCTTCCAAATTATTCATCATGTTTCTCTTATTCAATACTTTCTTAATTTGAAGGATGGCCTCTGTTCTGTCAGTAATTTTCAACTCTTCTAATTCTTCTCTATTTTTTCTGTTAAAAAATGCTATGAGTTGAATTGCTTGTGGTGGCTTATTTTCAATTTCTTCCTTGGTTTTATCAATTTATGCATTTGCAGCCTGTACCAACTCTTTCTGCTCATAAATTATCTGAATGGAAGGCCATTGTGAGTGAATGCCTTCAATGATTTTTGTCCATAAATGATTTTTTATCTATGCAACCTGATCTGTAAGATTCATCGGTTGTTGAAGAATTTTTACTTGTTCTTGTAGTCTATTAGCCCTCTTTTCATGCCCTTTGGAAGTAATTAAGGTATCTCTTTTAGAATTTTCCAGATTTTTAATGATGCCTTTCAAATTGAGTATTTATTTATCTTTTAAAGACATATCTTCCATGGCTCTGATTATTGCAGCTTTTTCCTCTACTGTGTTTACTTGTGAGGTTGATGAAGAAGAGGTAGAGATGTCATGAGAAGTGATTGGAACTGCAATTGCCAATACTTCTAGTGGTGCCAAGTGTTCTGCCAATGTAGATGGAACAACTGTACTTACAGTTGAGATCACTGTAGGAATGAAAACCTGTTGAGCTTTCTTTAGATTTTCATTTTCTTTCATAAAAACTTCTATTTGAATTTCCATTTCCTTTATCTGGGCAGTCATCTTTAGAACAAGTTGTTTTAGTTCATCATTTTCGGTCTTCTGTTGAAGGATTTATTTTGCCTGAGGATTTTCACTTTGAGACAATTTTAGCTGTTTTCTGAGGGCAGCTATATCTTCATTTTTCTATTTGATTAAAGCCTTTGCAACTTCAATGTTAGCTGGATCAGCTCCTGCTTCAATCACCAAGTCTTCTAATGCTTTGATCTTCAAGTTATTGGCATATAATGAGGCTTTATCCAATTTCATTTGAGTTTGAAGGTTTATCAGTGTTTTCTCAAGCCTGATAGAATTCATAGTCTTATTGACTATTTTAGAATATAGCATCTTTGTATTGCTCCTATGAAATTCTATTTGGTCCAATTCATGGACAGCATCTGCATCAACTTCAAGGTCTGTTTTTGAATAATCTGCTATTGACTTTGGATTAGCCACTGTGGGCTTGAGAAATGACATAACCAATTTATTTGAAGAATAATCAAAAGCTAAGAGGAGTCTATCCTTATTCCCAGGCTTTTCTTTAAGGAACTTGGAATATGCTTCACTTTTGATCTCTTCATTTTTTTCTTTGATTTGTCTGAACCTGATTTGAATATCTGACTCTGTGTTGTCAGGTTCTTTAGAAGAAGAGGGCATATCAACCTTTGTTTGTTTTTCCACCATGACTGTGTCTTTTTGCTATGCTCCAAGTTGGACATTTTGAAGCTCTCTTAGTGTTTCAGTTACTATCCTTGTTGCTTCATCATCAGTTTCATGATCATTGTTATCTTCAACATTGATAGCTTTATCCCTTTCTTCATTAGTCAATTTACTTTTTTTATTGTAGGGAATTCTGAATCTTTTATCTTGAATAGTTTCAGCAGTGAAACTATCTTCTTTTCTGCTTCTTTTATGAAGAATTTTAGATTTTTTATTCACTGTAACCACCTGTGTTTGATCAACCTGTTTATCTTTTCCACTGTTTCCTTGCATGCCCTGTGAGTCATCATCAAATAAAGTATTTGGCTCCCATTCAAGTTTATTGGCATATTTTTCAATTTGGGGTTTGGGATCATGCAAGAAGGTAGAAAACTTGCATTTCAATCCTATCGTGCTTAAAATAACTCAAGGATCATAATTCCACATAAAGCTGTATGGGAATTTATACTCTTTCAAATTGACATTAATTTCATTTGTTACTTATCTGTTATTCACAATAAATGGCCCAATTTGATTTTTCGACTTGAACTGAGTCTTTTCTCTAGAAGCTATGAAATTAACTTCATCTGCATTCAATAGCTGCCTCAAATATTCTAAAGCAAATATTCTTGTTGTCACAAATCTAGGCAATTTATATGGAGCCAGGAGTGCACCATATACTCTAATCTCTCTGTAATTCTTGTATAAGTACCAATCCCCTGTTTTATAGCTCTCAGATAGCTGTAAGATCCTCTTTGTTTCTTCATTAATTCTAGGGGTATGTTCTTTATTCAGTAGATTCATAGCAGGTACTAGAAACAAGTCATTAAAGTCTGCATAGTTGTATTCCCTGTTCCATTTTCTCAGAATTGATGACCAAAACACAACTGAAAGTACATTTCCTTCTGGATCTACCTTCTAAAATTCAATAGGAAATTTGTCTGCTTGATAATACCAAAAGAGGTGAAGTAGATATGAGGTATATCTAAATACTCCTTCTTTTGATAATCTAGACAATTGATAGTGCATGTTTTCTGCAATGAACTTGGCAAAATTGTACACAATGGATGGAGACTGGCCAGGACTCAGAATAGACAGAAAACCTAAGATAGCCACATCAGTGAATTCATCACTGGTGTATCCCAGTATGAATGATAGCATGGAGACAATTTGTCTTGTTTCATTTGGAAAATCAAAAGTATGAAATGGAGGATTAAGCTTAGGGATATCAACTTGTTTGGGACAAAAAGTTTGGAAGATTTTGAACTTAGAAGTAAAATCAAGTTCTAGGTAATTCTGAGTTAAATACTCAATTGACAATGAAGCAGCATTGGGGTCAGGGTTCAGTTGCAGCATAGAGTTTATGGATTATGTATTGATGTAAAGTATAAACTCTCTATATTTATTGAAAATACACCTTTGGTCTAGAAGATAATAGGACTGACACAATCTGAAAAAATCAGGGGCTGAATGAGTAAGAGGGACAATGCATTTTGGCAAATTGGAATCCCAGATTGGTATATCTTTGTCACATTTTTCTACTGATTTGCCAAAACACCAGTTATAAACATCAAGTAAATTGAACTTTACTGAAGGGTCCAATATTCTGTAATCAAGGTCAACTAGAGGACTATTTTCTTGTGAAGTAACTAGAGGTTGGACAGGCCTGACGACTTCTGAGGAATCAATAGTGAGTGCAGGAGTTGGTTTATCAAGTTTAAAGGACTCAGGATGAGGGATTTTAGCAGAGGCTTTCCTCTGAGGTTTTGGACCTCCTGATTTGGGGGTTACTTGTTTCTTTGTCATTTTTTAATTCAACAGAGCAAGCTTAGAATTTTTGTTGAGTTCTTCTATTAGAAACAAGGGATTTTTGGAGAATATCTTTGGTAAAATAGGGTTCTGAGCAAAGTTTCAAATGAAAAGAGGGTTTTAATGCTCAGAAGAAATATTATGATCAATTTTAGTAGTGAAAATGACCAGGGTATGGATAAAACTTGCAAAAAACGAAAATGAGGGATTCTGGGAAAATTTGACAGAGTTTCCCCTATACTTTGGATGTTTTTGCAATTTCTGTATGACAATTAAGACAATTACAGGTAATAACAGAAAAATTGGTGCTTTTCTTTTGGAAATTGAAGCTTTTTTGGTTAAGTTCAACAGAAAATACCTTTAAAAGGTATAATTGTGGTCGAAGACATTTCACGGTTGCGTGCAGTCTTCAATTCTGCTGAATTGGTCTATTAGAGGGTACTTTGGCTCTTCGTGGTTGAATTGCAAGGAAATTGGATTGAAAATGGCGCTGGTAGGTTTGAAAATGGCGAAAAGGGCTCTGCACAGGGTCTCAAAGGTGTAATGGTGCATAATGGTGAAAATTTGACGAAAATAGGCTCTACAGAGGTTTCACAGGTTCAAAGCGCGAATAGGTGAAAATTCATTGAAAATCATAAGTTTTTATGAATTAACCATAGTTTAAACCATAGTCAAATTATAATTAAACCATAAGTTGGGCGGAAGTGGTTTCGGAATACCACTGGGTGGTATTCGCGCAGCTCCAGAGTGGTAAGTGGTAAATCAATTTTTGAACGCGATCCAGTTATATCAGGACATGTTGACATAAGGTGGTTTCGGAAAACAACCTATATTGCGCGACTTTTCCAAAATTTTGGTTGATTAATTTTTGGGCGCGATATGAGGTATCAGCCGTCGGATCTTGCTTTGGAAAGCGAATGGTCATGATAAAAAGGAAAGGTGCGTGGAAATGTAAGTCATCAGGCTCATTTTGAGCCACAAGATCTTGGAAATAAATAAAAGATCTACGGTTATAATTCAATGCGATGGCGGAGGGATGGAATTGTATTAATCTGTTGCGTTGATTTTTAGTCATTGGATCAAATGGATAGATGGGATCGGAGGGCTGACATTAATCCCAATGATATAAAGGGATTTGTCTAAACATTACATAGAAAATTGACTTTTTCAATGAAAAAACGATCGGGAGGGGTTTTCAACTGGGATTTAACCGAGGTTAGGACTAGCAGTTAGGGGAATAAGGGGTATGCATTGTGGATTTTAACTCAAATTAAGGTTTTAACCTTAAGTTAGGGAGTTGGGCAAGGGGAAAATATAAAAGGAGATGGGGTTTATGCTTTGAAGTTTAGTTTAAATAAAACTTCGATATTTTTGCTTAAAACATATATAAAACATGTTTTAAAAGATTTTCAAATATTTTTATTATATGGTTAATTAAACCAGGGTGATTTAACTACCATAGGGGTGGGATTATACATAAAGATATATTTTAGCCAAAGGGGGTTATAATGTGGGTTTTTATTAAACATGTGGGAATTATAAACTTTGACTAAAATTATAATAAGTGGGTTTTTGGATTTATTATATAAAAATGAGTTATATATAATAGGAGAAGGTTATTTCCAAAGGGAATTAATACATAGGTTAAAACTAATATGAGAATGGGATAATGTATACTCAAAATACATAAAAATAACAAGTAAAGTGAATTTCAAAAGATAATTTGTATTGATCTTATCACTTAACTTATGATATAATGTAATTTTGAGGGTTTAATGCTTTCAAATGATGAAGGAAGTTAATCAAATGGGAATTATAATATCTTTAAGTAAAAATTGAGTTTTACTTAGGATTATTTAGGGGAATGAATGCATGAATGGTAAATGATGTGATTTATAGGGATTAATATAGACATTTTACACTTTCAACTTATCAGTCATAGAGCCTTGGGTCCAGTCCCAACAAAATTCAAGGAAATGCCTTGAGCCTTTCTGACTAATAGTTTAGAATGTTTCATGACTATGGGAAGGGGAAGTTAGTTATTTTGCAGCCCATAATGAATGATATTTACATTAATATTTTTCACCTTCTTCTACCTACCCAGCTTACCATGCTAACATTTTTTCTTCCTTTATAGTAAGGGGCATTTAAGCTAGCAACCTTCACAACATTTATTCTTTCTGAAAGCAAGTAAACTATCTAATTCTACACTTATTTCATCCATGAATCCAGATTAAACTGTTGGATTCACTTATTTCTCTACCTAACTACTGAATTGCCATGATTAAACTGTATGACAACTCATTATTCTCTATCTACAACAAGTGAAATTGAAAAATGACAAGTTAAGATTAAACTGTTTAACTCATCATGGACTATGGCATTTATTGACACTCTTCCATAGTCAAAAAGTAAAAAGTAGTGGCATTTATGCTTGCACACTTTCATGTTTTATTCATTTTTCTTTTGGGGTCCTTTATTTTTTCTAAGTCCTTTGATTTTTCTTTTAGGAATTTTTACCCTATTTTTGATTATTATTATTATTTTTTTTACAAAATATGTGAATACAACTTGGAGAAGGCAAAGTATGTACAAATTTACAAGATTATCAATAGTCAAGTCAAAATTATGACCCCTATATTATAGGTTGCTAACACGGTTTACTAATCAAAAGATGTTGGTTGGTTTTAAGTAATATTTTTAGGAACTTTTGCTTAGATTCAGGCATGGAGGCAAATGGAGGAAAATCCTGCATCTATCATTTGTTAGAATTTACGGCAGAAATAATAAACAATTTACCGAGAGGAATAAACATAAAAAAACCAGCAACAAATCATTAACATAAACACAGATGTTTATTCGGGAAAACCCCAAATCCAGGGAAAAACCCAACCAATGAAATTTCATTAAGCATTGGCCAAAACCCTAACCAATTAGGCCAAGTGTGCCTTCACTGCTCACCTCCAGGCCTGCATTACAATGAAGCCTTCCCAACCTTTTATAGGCTCCATTACATGGAATATCATGGGCCGAAAACCATGGGTGCACAATACCATGTTCCCCAAAACCACTACTATTTACCCTAGTCAACATTGACTCTATCCCGAGTCAAGTTTACCTAACAATTCCCCCCCTTAAATTTGACTAAATCCAGCCAAAAATGCTAAGTGAGACAACCCCGCTCACTCTATCTCTTCCCCCCCTCAAATTTTTTATCTAGGGTAGTTGTTAAATTGACATCCCCCCTATCACCTAGATCTAACCCAGACTTTACCAGTGATTACCCAAGAGTACGCATACCATACTAGGTCTTACGGTAGTATGCCCATTTACATGTAATAAAATTTAACTCCATAATAACAATAATTTTTTTTTTGTTTCATTGTTACTGTCTTTGTACATATGAGATCAATGTTCATATAAAAAGAACCCATCTACCAGATTACATGGGTCACCAGCTGCTGTAACCATTAGTCCTCTAGGAGTTCTCTTTAGATACATGGTTCATCAATTAATTAATCCACACGCTCCTCTCTCACTTTAACAAGCTCTCTTCGATCTACCAAAAATTTCTCTGGAAGCACTCTGAATATCTTCCTAGTGGAGCTTCCTTATCAACCACCGACTATATTCTTCCTCCTCAGCATGGCCCTCATGGGATGAGTGTTTCCTTTTCCTCCTATCTACGCTATCGACTATGGTTGTTTCAGCTAGATGTGGTTCCTCGTTCATTTGCCACTGCAACTCTCTTTTCCGTCCTTACGTATCACTTCCCACAGTTTCTTCACCCATTCAAAATTAAAACAACACTACGCTTACACTGTGCAACACTGTGAATGTAAATAACTCTACGGTCTTCAACACGTGTTCGAGGCATCACTCAACAGTTGATGCAGTGCTTACGCTCCAGGGTCTCCCCGTCCTCCTAGGCATGGTCTCTTGAGTTCCCTTTCATGGGCTACGCCCTTGATCAAGCTTGATCCTTTCACAAACATGTGCAACCTCCTACATATGCTCCTATGCAACTCGCATTTGAGCCTATTCACGTGCCTTTGTCCCAAACAATAATCTCTTGTGCTCGTTTGCAAGGATTATTAACCAAAAACACTCACAGATCTAGATTTGAAGAAATGTTGCAACAGATTTTTCAGTTTCGCCTTCTCGTGCTCCCACACCAGCTCAAAACTTAGCATCGATATCTCCATCACATCAGGGTTTCTTCCAAAGTTCCTCAGCGTCCAAGCACTGAAATCTGCACATCATTTTCATTTGGTGCATCCTGCGTTGATGCGCACACATTTTCTTTTTACATAAGTTCCCATGCCTCTTCCTCGATCACTGCTGCAAATTCCAGAAGCCATGTTCTCAATTCTTGTTGCCTTGCAAATCTTGGGGGCGTTTTCGAATGGTTGTTTAGCTTCATCATCGGCGACATGAACCTCCTTTTGACAATAATATTCGCATCTCTCATATTAATACACCTACCATTAGGATTCAACGTCAGCAAATCATTGTGCGGAACTAGAGTATTTGTGTGCGTGCTTGGCTCGAATCCTGGAAATATCCTCTCGGATTCCAGATCTACATCTAGCAATAGATCCATAGTTTATCATGGCATCCACGGTTCTCAGTGATCACAGGGTCCTCTTGAGCCGAACAACGAAAACGTCTACCTTGACAGCTTCCATGTCAGGCATATCGCTCTCCATTAGGGAAGATATCCTCATCTTTGCACAACTTTTGTCCATGGATCACTTCCAGCAATCTTGTGCCTAGATTGCATTAACATTAACCAGAGATTCCCTTTTACTTATGCTATCACCAAAGCCATAAAATTTCTCATGCTATCAAGTCCATGCACTCGGCTCTCCACCCAGCATGCACTTGTCTTCCTTAGGGATCTAGTTTCATATCTAGATCACCACGCAGTACAAACACAAATTGAAAACATACCGCTTCCTTTGATGTTTTAGATCTGCGATTAGATCTCTCCATTCACAAAGCCATATAAAAACCTTAGCAATAGAAAATTTGGCTCTGATACCAGTTGTTATAATTTATAGCAGGAATAATAAACAATTTACCGAGAGGAATAAACATAAAAAAACCAGCAACAAATAATTAACATAAACACAGATGTTTATCCGGGAAAACCCCAAATCTGGGGCAAAACCCAACCAATGAAATTTCATTAAGCATTGGCCAAAACCCTGACCAATTCAGCCAAGTGAGCCTTCATCGCTCACCTCCAAGCCTACATTACAATGAATTCTTCCCATCCTTTTATAGGCTCCATTACATGCAATACCATGGGCCAAAAACTATGGGTGCACAATACTATGTGCCCCAAAACCACTACTATTTACCCTATTCAAAATTGACTCTATCCTGAGTCAAGTTTACCTAAGATCATTCGGATGGAACTAGGGAGTCACTTGAATACATAGGAAACCTGTTCAATTTCCGAATGTCCCAATTGGACGAGGGACTCACTTACCTTGGGTTCCATTTGAAAGCCATGAGGTACTATGAATCTAATTGGACTTGGTTTCTGGAGCGATATGAATGAAGAATTAAGGCATGGTCATGTAAATTGTTGTCGAAGGGAGGGAGGTTGGTATTAACACAGGTGGTTCTTCAACAATTTACATTTTATTGGGCACATTTATACATTATACCTAAGAATATTATCAACAACATCCGAAGCTTTATGGTGAACTTTATATGGAACATAGGTTTGGGGAAAGGCTCTTATCATTTTTCCAAACGGGAGATGATTGCTCAGCCAAAATAATTTGGGGGCTAGGGGGTGATAGACGGAGAAATATTCGAAAAGGCCCTCCTGATGAAGTCATTGTGGAGATGCCTTCACACTCTGGGTTTGTGGAAGGACATTATGGATTTTAAATATCTTAAAAATAGGTCTATGGAGGACATTTCCATGGAGGATAGTTTACAGGAGCATAAGGGATCCCCTATCTGGTCAGGGTTCACTAAAATATGACCACAATTTAAAGAGAACCTATGGTGGAACTTTGAAAATGGCAGGCTTATTCTTCTTGGTCATCCTGGGCTAAGGGTCTATCCACATAATAGTAACATATGCAGGGATCTGATCACGTTCTTACATCGAAAAGGAATCTTCTTCATGAGCCAAATATTGGAGTGGCAGGAGGGGATTATGAGATGACACATGGTTGGACAGTTGGACTTAGTCGAATCTTCAAAGGAAGAATGGAACAACTGCTGTGAGAGGATAAGATGCATGGGCTTAATCAGATCTAACATGGGGGATCGGGTCATCTGGGGAGGACATATGTACAAAGGTCAAATAAAGATCTGAGATTCTTACAGAGGTATGATGAAAGCATTGGTGGGCTCGAAGCAGACCTGTTGGTTCCAGGAACTTTGGAAACTTAACGTACAAACTAAAATGATTATCCTCTTATGGCTGATATGGAAGGACAAGAACCTTACCTAGAATAAATTACAAAGAAGAGGAATGATTGGGCCAGGGGTTTGTCGACTATCTATGGGTGCCGAAAAAGACAACACTCAACTTTTTTATGATTGTCCATTTGCTAGGATGTTCAATCAGTCAATGATTAGAAAATTACATATAGAGACCCCCTCATATGACAGCGCAGAAAAATGTTTTTTATGGTGGTTAGGGAAAGATAAATCCTTCAGGAACATTCCCATCATCTATCATTGGTGCTTGTGGTGTAGCAGGAATAGGTGGCTCTTTGATGACCAACCATGCACTCCAGAAAAGGTAAGAAATTAGGTATTTCATATCTGGGGAAACCTAAAGGTCAAACAAAAACCTCCTCCGAATCTGTCTAAGAGAATCTGATCACATGAAATCCACTATCTAGCTAGTTTCTTCGATGGGGCTACTCAAAACAATAGATGTGGTTGCAGTGCATGGTTGATGATTTCCCCATCCTGTCACTACAAAATACATTGGTTTGGTGTTCATGGCACCAATATGAGGGTGGAGACACTGGCTCTATGGGGTTTGTTGTGGTTTTCTCAACAACTCTATCTTGACACGCTCTTAGTATATGGGGACTCACAGGGCCTTATTGAACATCTGAATAAAGGAACTTCTCTGAATCCTAGATAGCTTGCTGCTTGGATGGATAGAATTAAATATTTGCGGAGTAAGTTCTCTACTATAACATTCTCCCACATCCACAGAGAAAAGAACACACAAGTTGATCGTCTTTCTAAGAAGGGATTAACTGGGAGATATGGCGAAATGAATTATGAGCTATATGAAGCCATTGTTCATGGAGCAAAGGGTACGGTAATCTTTTTCTAATTTTCTGTTTGTACAAGGTATTGAGTTACAGATAAGGGAGGTGCTCTTTTTGTCCTACTTTTAGTCACTTCTCAGACTTTGATGAGGCATGTCTGTGGTCTCCATTTTCGTGAGTTATGGAACTGTAAGCACATAATTACGGTCTTTGGTAAAACATCAGGGGTCGTAATTTTGACAAGAATGGAAAAACTAGAGACAAGTTATATGTAACAAGACTGGTTTTTGGTTTCCCACTGACTTTTTGATTGATATAGTAACTTAATTTATGTAAAAAGCATAGTAAAATTTTGTCATATCTATCGCAGAATATCGAACTCTGTCACCTTGAAAGTTTTGATGTAAAGGAAATGGGAATGAACTTTGATGTATTTTTTGAGGAAATTTTTTTTACTAATGTGTTGGTACTCAATATAAACCAGTCGTTTTCTTATACTGAAAAAAAATACAAATATAAATTTTTATCAAATTACATAAGACAGACATCCAGGAAACCTGAATAATAACTGTATCTATCAAAAATAGTTTGTCTTCAAGATCCCATCCGAAGGAAAGAGACAAAGCACATATAACCACCCATCAGGTGTATAGGAGCTATTTAGCGGTGAATGATGAATTAAATAATACTATCATTAATATTGATTATAATATTATTAATGTAAATTAATTAAATTTAAATGAAAAAATAAAATAATATTAATTGAATTTAGATTGTAATATTATTAATGTCAATTAATTAAATTTAAATGAAAAAATAAAACAATATTAATTGAATTTAAATAGTTTTTGTTTTTTGGGTTGTAATTTAACATGTTTCTATTAATTCAAGAAAGTTATACATTGTGAGGAGTTCATTAAACAGAAAGATATGGCCTCGGTTTCATGAGATTTTTTAGCCATTAGATACATACAAAATAGAACTACAAGGAGTTGGTCAAAAATATTATGTTTCATGTCAGGAGCCTACCAAGCATAAAACTGATAAAAAATAAGAAGATATCCAACCTGCCTCATTACATATTTCCTTCATTTGGGTCATTGGCATCATTACCTCGATGAGTTGGGCAATGAAAGGCTTCATGGATATGGGATTCCATGTGTGCCATTCGGCCTTCAAACTCGTCCATACACTCTTGCAGCCTTTGTTGTTTTATTCATAGAGATGCTTGGTGGTCCAGAATACGCCTCTGATTGTGAAATATGTCTACAAAAAAAATGACCAATTCAACGTGGTCTATCTGATGAGCTTGGGAAAATTGATCCACCAAGTGTTCAAGAAGATGAATTTGTGCTTCAATGGATTCAAATGGAACCGACAAGTCCACTCACCCAGGAGAGTCTCAGCGTGGGACTTCAAGCTCACCTTTCTCCTCCTCACCCCCCACCCATTTGTCATCTCTCCCTTGATGGCCACCCCCTTGACGAGGTCTGTCGCATCGTTTAAGCATCCTTGGAATCCCGAAGGTCCAATTACTGGTATAGCTTGAAGACCCACCCCGAAAAACCCACACAATGACTCTCCGTTGACCTTGCCCGAGACAACGACGAGAATGAAACACACTCACTTTGGACCGAGAGGGGATTACAAGGTGCAACCAACCTTGGTCACCTTTCCCAAACACTGCCACATTAAAAAATAAGAAGGTAAACTATGTAAGGAAAAATCCATGATGCCTCACACTTTGCCACTTCCCAAGCCTCTAGAGAACATCCAAATTTTTACACAGGATTCCTACCAAGCCAACCACCACCCCTCTCCAACAAAAAATGAGAGTGAGACCTAGGACGTTCTTTGAGCATAGGGGGATGACTATCTAAATTTTACATACAACCAAATTAACCCAATATAGAAGAGAAGAAGACAGTTGAGTACCTACGGTTCAACCAGAAGGATCCCGACGACCTCCTAGAACGTCAACCCAACTAGACTCCACCGCAACACAGATCGAAATGGGAGGATGATATAAAAAAGAGGTCAAATAAATTTGAGTCTCCTACTGCATACCACGCAAAGATCCCAAACTATGGGTCCTGTTTTGACCAATTGTAAACCGTGACCCTTGGCTACCCTTGTGCTAGTAAATTGAGCCTCCCCCCCTCCAAAGAGAAATATTTTGGCTCTGAGGAGACTCTCACTAGTTTGGATCAATTCTCTCTGCAACGTCTATTTTTATTTCCTTGCAACCCTCAACTACCATCCAAAGCATGATTTGATCAGATATAACGTCCCTCACCTCGAGAATGTTCCATGGGCATCGTTCCAATGCGCACTTTCTACCATGTCGTATTATTATGATCACCACGTGTGGGTATAACGTCTTTGTCCTCCATTGCACATTCCTCGGATCTCACCCCAACGAAGATGCAGAGATAAATGATTCTCTGTTACATAAATTTAAATATTATTTTTATTTTTTATTTTTTAATATATATATATTAATTTAACATTATTATTATTATTATTATTATTATTAAGTTAATATAAGTAAAATAATAATTCATATTAAACATTCTATATCATATAATTATATTTAAATTTAATCAATCAACAAATAAAAACTTGATATTTATAATAATATTCACCTATAATCAAAGTATACATATTACATTAAAAAATTAAACTAAGAAAATTATAAAACAAAAAGAAAAATGCTAAGCACGTATATAACTATATGTATTATCATAATTTTAATAAAATTAAAAAATAATAGTTCTATATATAAAGATGAGAATTTTTTATAAATACCAACACAACCATACAAATTAAATGACAAAATATTTATTTCATGATACATCTCACCTTATTAAAATTAAATAAATCATAAAGGTAACTAAATTATATATTTATTAAAATTTATTATTATTATTAATTATAAAAAAGAATTAATATACAAGTTAAAAATATTAATGTGGTTGAGGCTTCATAAATATAAAAACTATTGCAACAAAAAAACTATTACAACATGAAGAATGCTTTACCAATGCACACATTTACCTCATTAACCATGTATAAAAAGGTTATGAGTCAACTTTAACTTGAGAAAAAAAAGAAGGAATTACACATCTTATTGTAAAATGGACTAATATATAAATGAGTGTTATAAATAATAATGAAGAACTTATCATAAATGAACTTATTATAATTGGAATAATCTCAAATCCCTAAGAAATTGGTGGGCACAGAGCCACTTGGCACAAATTTTAAAATTTATTAAAAGTAATGGACCATTTTTATAAATAAAATTTTCTTATATATAAATGAATGTTATGAATAATAATGAGGAACTTATCATGGAGGAACTTATTAGAATTGGAATAATATCAAATCTAGAAATTCTTGGGCTGAGAGCCACTTGGGAGGAATCTAATTTTTAAGATTTATTAAAGCCAATACAACCTAACAAACTCTGTAACACACTACAGCCCTTGACAAACATTCAAAAGAAGCATATGCTGAGCATATCCCCTTGAGAATAAATCTAGGTAGTCAATTAAAAAAGCCTAATTTTTAAGATTATTAAAGTTAATACAACCTAACAAATTCTGTAAGACACTACAACCCTTGATAAGCATTCAAACGAAGCACATGCTGAGCATATTCCCTTGAGAATCAATCTAGGCCGTCAATTAAAAAAAAGTCAACAGATCTTCATCACCTTAAGCTGAAAAAAAATCAACAGATCCTCATCGACCTTAAGTTGAAATAAGAAGCACTCCCTTGAGAATCAATCTAGGCTGTCAATTAAAAAAAAGTCAACAGATCCTCATCCACCTTAAGTTGAAATAAGAAGCACTCAACAATTAAAATAATATGCAACAACATTTTTATTAAAAAACACATGTAAAATATATATATATATATATATATAGAAATAGGTTTTTTTATAATACCATGGGCCAAAACCATCCCCTGTGAATACCAGAAACCCAAAAAACCATAACTCATTTCACATGACATTTTCTTTAATTAATAAACTTAATTAAAATGGTAAAAATGACATAAATATTTTGGAGATATATCAAAACTAAGAAGATTTTAAAATATGACATTGAGCTCAAATCTCTACAAAATAGGCATCCTATTAGTTAAAAAATCTTTTTAAAATTAAATCTAATTTATTAATTAATTAGAATAAATATTATTAAAATTAAATATATGTTAAGTGTGGTGGTAGAGTTTTCATCATCTTAGATGGAGGGATTTCCTATCGTTTTTCTTGGTTCGATGGGGTTGGTTCTAACAATAGGGCATAATTGCTCGCATTGTGGGGAGCTTTCTGTTGTGATTCTTGGCTGGACATTGAGGAAATTGACATCTATGGGGACTCACAAGCTGTCATCAATTGGGCCAAGGGCGTTTCTTCCTTTTTTCCTCCTCGTCTCAACAATTGGATGCTTCTGATTCACAATCTGATGATGTCCTTTTGGAGAATCTCTTACTCACATATTTTTTGTGAGAAGAATTCGGTGGCCTACCACCTATCTAAGCAAGGATGCTCTATGACACTTGGTTATGCTCAATATAAGTTGTTGATTGGAGATTCTGTGAGCCATGTTGTTATTTTCTCCCTTTGACTTGAGGAGTCTCATATTGTTGTTTTTTGGCATTTTCCTGTTAATCTGAAGTATGAAGTCTGTTGAGCTTTTTTGTCAGCGCTTTTTCCAGGGTCGTCTGTTTTGTCTTAATCAGGTTGGTTCTTTGTTTTTTTTCTCAATATTACCTATGCTCACGGGGAAGTCGTTATTCCCTGGTATATCTATGTAAATGGTGCAAATGTACTGCCTTTTTGTTAAAATAAGTGACACTATTTTTTTCTCTGTGAAAAAAATGATAAAATTTAAACCCTTTTAAGAACAAATTAAAATGAAATTTACTGAAATAAAATTATGTAGAAAATATAGCAATGAGATTCAAACTGATCTTGTAATGTACTAAAATAAAATATTGAATAATTCTACAATCTGTGAAAACCAAATACGATTTCATAATCTATTAGTCACATAACAAGTAAGAGAAATAAATTATCAATCACACAACATAAGATGTATATGGGGAAATCAACTGCTTAAAACCCCACTATCTATATATTGTATAATTCAAGATCATGAAACAATACAATGCTATTCCTCACACTGAGAAACCTTTGCACTCTGCTGACTGTCTCACTCTGATCCTGCTTGAATCTGGCTTATAATGTAAGAAATTTTGGTCCAATATGTAACCTTTTTCTTGCCTAGGCCCGATCTGCCTTCCTTACGCATTCTTGGGATAATTGAGACCCTATTAATTAGGAAAATCCCCAATTAATGATTACGCAATCCTTCGAGCCTTCCCGTTGACATCATGCATGACGTGTATTATTTTCTAATTATACAACTGATAGTTATCTTCCCTTTAACCTCAAGCTCAATTGGGCCTTACTTAGAACTGATGATCCAAATCTTAGGGGGAGGCTCCCAAGATCTTAAAAATTGAAATCGATCTTGGGGGGGAGGCCCCCAACAAATGAAAAATTATAATTCCAGAAAAAAGGAGAGAACACGCCGTAAATAAAACCACATAATTTTTTTATTAAAATAGAGAGTAACTGTAAAAGCTACATTGTGGTGGACAATTTTTCCTTTTACAAAATGCGACTTGTTATTTATAGCCTTTTTTTGTTACAATACCACAAGTAAATTCCATGGGTGGGTAAATACCATGGATGAATGAATACCATGGGTGGATCTCACTTACAATAACATCTGTGAATGAATAACATGGGTGGATGCCACTTACAATACCATGGGTAAATTCCATGGGTGGATAAATACCATGGTTGGATGAATACCATGGGTCGATGCCATTTACAATACCATAGGTGGATGTCATTTTCCATTCGGATCAAATGACATGCAACAACTATTTATATCAAATTATCAGTTAGATGTTTGATCACTACTTGTGAATTAAATTAGATTTAATTCACTAGACCTCTCACTAGTTCATCTCTCAGTTAGAACTAGTTAAACTGATTTTAACTCAATTTCTTGTGTTAAATAATTACAACTCACAAATAACTCAATTGGGGCTCCTAAAAAGTAGGAGACACCCTACATGCCTCTTCTCGGACCTCTAAGTCAAATTTCCTAAGCTAACTAAGTCTCCCTGACCCAGTTAACTAATACAAGTTGTCATGAGATGAAATTACAATTTTTATTCGAATTTAATTGAGCGAAAATTAAATCAGAAGCCCCCTATGGTACCATTTTCACTGTTTCTTGTTTTCAATTTCAACACTCCCTCTCAACAAGAAATGAATTCAATCTATCCCAATCTGATACATTTGAAATTTTCTACATGAAATACTTCTCTAATGTTGTTTACTCCTACGACTCCTCAAACTGAAAATCCTCCAAAAACAAAATCAATGTGATGCACTTGTCATCGGAGTTTATTATTGCTACCGGTTAATGCACTTTCTACTAAAAAATCTACGCTAATGCTGACTCTCCATCTATGTTATCTGCACTGCTGCCAACTCTAATCTGCGCTCCAGTATCTGACATTTGTCCCTCTGATTTATGTCATTATGACATCTGATTACATCAATCCTACTGATCCTTCCTGCTACTGTGTACTGTGGGATCCCCATAGCCAAGTCTAATCCATGAAACATGCCATCTCAATGGATCCTGCCCAAATTTATTCTCTTGGGATTATGTCTTCACATCACCCCACCTCTCACTTAGAGGTATGGTTTCATGTTCTCCCTCTGCCCATCTAACTCGAAATTTCCCACTACTAGAGGTCTCTTATTGAGTGGATGTGTCCACTCAGTCTCCTCTCTGCTTCTCCAATTGTGGCTGCTCCACAACCTTCTTAGACTGCTTCTGAGGCTACAAGTTGAGAGGTAATTTAGGCTCCCTGTCAGCCGCCAAGTCACTAACCTCTGCTTTTCTCCTCAAATCTTTGCATGCATCTTCGACCTCGAGATCATACAAGTTCTTGACTCATACATCGATCTGCTTCTCCCGTCCCATAGCGATGTGTCTAAGGAAAACCTTTTCTTTTCTAAATATGACATCATAACCATGATATTAAAATACTGCTACGGAGACAAGATTATTCTTTAGTCTTGGAACATAAAAAACATCTGTCATTCTGAGAGGGGAGCCAAAATCCCTTTGAAAGGTAAATGTACCTATGTCGGTCATGCTATACCTCCTATTATATCCAAACTCTATGTTTTGTTGGAGGTCCTTCTCCTCCAAGTCACTGAAGAGATCTCTATTCCCTGTCATATTTGAATGAGGCACCGCTATTGAGATACCAAATGCATCCCATTCCTTTTATTTTTATTTCCTTACTAAGCCAACAATGAGAAAATGGAAATCAATTTTGATGAGAAAAGGAGGCATTGAAAGACCCTCCTGGTCCAACACCGTGACACTCCAAGATCCTTTTTCGAACTTTATCTGATCTTATCATGAGGATGTGGATAAAGAAATCCCATCCATTGCACTGATCCACTTGACCTTCGACAACTCTCTCTTGTCCTCTTTGATTTGGGACTTATTTTCCTTGGCTTTCTTTCCTTTTCCGACCAATGAAAAATTTTCTTCTTTGTTTGTGCCTGAGGTAGCGTCTTTGGTGCTTTGCCTTATCTCTTCTATTACCAAGTCGGACCACAAACACTCCCATTCATAGAGTCTTGGTAATTATGCCAACCCTTGGGAATGCCTAAAGGACTTAGGCTCACCAAATCATCCTGGGATACTGTCACACCAAAAATTCCAATCTCATCTCAACATTGAGTGAACTTCATAAATATTTTGGTATCATCTCACCCTCCTCCATCTTGATCTTTCTGAGCTTGTCTTTCAGCGCCAAATTCATGTGGTCGCTGCTATTCTAAAACAAATCTATCAAGGCATTCCACATAGCATATGGATTCACCTTCCCATGGAAAATTGAGAAAATACGATCTCAAACTCCTTCTAACAAGATCCTTCTCGCCTTTGCTACCTTCTTCTTCCATGCATCCAGAATTTGACCATCTGCTGTTGCGGGCTCGGGAATATCACTGTCTATGAGTTCCTTTAGTGCGTTCTCCTCGAGCACTACCTCCATCATGTCCTTCCATGCTAAGTAATTCGAATTTCCCTCAAGATCATATTCGAGTCTCAATCCATTGAAAGACATCTTGATTTGTTGTTGGATCCTGAAGAATAAATATGAAAATTCAAACATGTTCAAAAAAAACTCTGTTATTCTCTTCTATTGTGATTCCTAGCACTCTGATACCATGTAGAAAATATAACAACATGATTCAAACTAATCTTTTAATGTAATAAAACAAAATATCGAATCCTTCTACAATTTGCAAAAAGTAAATACGATTGCGCAATCACATAACAAGTAAGAGAAAGAAATTATCAATCACACAACACAAGATGTATCTGGGGAAGGAAACTACTCAAAACCCTACTATCTGTATATTGCATAAATTCAATATCATGAAACAATACAATTCTATTCCTCACACTGAGAAACCTTTGCACTCTGCTGATTGTCTCACTCTGATCCTGCCCAAATTTGGCTTACAATCTAAGAAAATTTGGTCCAATATTTAACCTTTTTCTTTCCTAGGCCTAACCTACCTTCCTTATGCATTCTTGGGCTAATTGTGTTTAAAATTATAACTAGGTTGGTCTTCATATTGACTATGTAATTATGTATTTTATGTAAAGAAGAAGACAAAGATAATAAAATGGATATTTTCTACACTTGCTTCATGGGTTTCATGAGAAAGATTTTATATTAGGTTTAATGGACTTCTTCTTGATGTCCATTTAGGGTTTTTATTCTATTTATAAGTATAATTAGAGTCATGTATGTGAAGAATATTGTCACCAAGACCTTATCATGAACTTCGTTGAAGAAAGGATCCAATAGCCTTATAGACGCTCCCTTTCAAACACTAGAAAAATATATGATGAAGGTAGTTAATAATTAGCAATGAAGTCAGCTTTCATGCCGGTATAAATGTTTGTTGTGTGGTTAGATTAAAAGAAGTAACATGTTTTCTATGTATACACTCAGTCTGCAGCTCATTCAAGCTGAAGTTTTTCAGTTGTCTTAGCAATAAGAGGTGTCAGCTTTCTCAGAAATATAGTGCAAAATATACCAGTAATAAGAAGTGTGAATAATACAAGTAAGATTTGCGGTCTCACCTGAAGAGTAATGCGATTACACCAGAACAATAATGCGGTCATCACTGTAATTCATTCATCAAAATAAGAGTTTAGGTGATCTTAGTGGACGTAATGTTTAATGGAAATCTCTGAAATATAAAGTGCGGGTAACATATAACAAACACTGCAGATAATACATGACATAAAGTGTGGTTAACACAGTGACAGTTTGCGGAGTAATTAAGGAAGCTTAAATGCGGATTTTTGGACATATTTTTGAACATGAAGAATTTCAAGATTATATACTAGACATATGATGGAGTTTATGTGTGAATCATCCTAAACAGAAAGTGCAGATATCTAAGCCTATACTTCAGATTTTAGAATAGGAAGAAGGTGCAAATATAATATGGTTGTTTCATGTTAAAACAAGATCCTAAAGTATATAAAGTTGAAGGACAGTTTGATTGAAGGATACTGTTCATTACAGTGAAGACGGTGAATACAAGGAGAAATCATTTTGAAAGGAGAATAAGAGTAAGGAAGGTAAATCTGTGATTTACCTTCCTAACTAAAATACAGTAAGAGAATCTTGGTGACTGAGCAGATCGTTGAAGAAGAGAAGAATCAAGTTTAAAAGGGCAGTGACAAGATCTTGGAGACATTCCTAAGTCTAGGGTCTAAGTCTAGGTAATGGTACTTGTCATTTGAATATCTATAAGAAGAATTATTTGTGGGTTTTCCTCTCCAAGAGGGAGAGGTTTTTCCCTAGATTCAGGAGCCTAATTTTTGTGTCTCGTGCATTTTGGTAATTGACTTGATGAAAGACTAACTAAGCTAAAGAAAGAAAAACATAAGTAACACAAGCAAGTTCACAAGTAATTATCAAGAAGAGAATTTGTATTAATCTCCAACCCTCCAAATTCTCAACAAATTGAGCCCCTATTAATGAAGAAACTCCCCAATTAATGATTCTGCAATCCTTCAAGCCTTCTCGGTGGCCTCATGCATGACCTGCACAATTTTCTATTTATACAACTGATAATTATCTTCCCTTTAACCTCAAACTCAACAAGGCCTTCCTTGGAACTGACATGAAAAAACTATTTATAGTGAATTATCAGTTAACTGTTTGATCACTACTTGTGAATTAAATCAAATTTAATTCACTGGACCTCTCACTAACTCATATCTTAGTTAGAACTAGTTAAACTGATTTTAACTCAATTTCTTCAGTTAACTAATTACAACTCACAGATAACTCAATCATGGCTCCTAAAAATTAGGTGACACCCTACATGCCTCTTCTATGACCTCTAACTCGAATTTCCTAAGCTAACTAAGTCTTTTTGACTCAATTAACTAATACAAGTTGTCATAAGATGAAATTACAAATTTTCTTCCAATTTAATTAAGGGAAAATTAAATCAGAAACCCCTTATGGTAGCATTTCTCAGTGCCATTTTCACTGTTTCTTATTGTCAATTTCAACAAATTAAACATAACCATGGTAAAATTAGACATTTTAAAAAATAATTAATTAAATAAAAAATATTAAACTAAATTAAATGTAACATTTGTAAAATTAAACCCTTTTAAAAAAATAAGTAACATCAGAAGCCAAATTAAACTTAACAATGGTAAAATTAAAAGAAATCAAAGTTTGTAAATGTGTGTTTATAGCTTACTTTCACATCTGCATTCAAAGTTAGAATTGAAATGTTTCTAAAATTTATTTTTATTATAGTTAATTTTTATTTGGAAAACCAAATAATAATGTTTTATTCTATTTACCGATCACCAATCTTTGAGGACCATGAACTACATAAGTGTTACACAGCATTTTGTCACCGTCCCTGCAATCCCTCATCTCATACATTGGAGGACTATTCCTGTGACCTATGAATAGTAAAATGACCTGAAACCACCTTCATGGCATCCTCTTGCATAAGGACAAACATTCTCGTGAAGAACATTTCCTCTAAAAAACCCTAAAAACAAATGTTTAAGCGTTGGCGCGACTAGCCAGTTCAGCCCTCGCACCAATGGGAGAAATCCACACTAGAGGGCGTGCCAACTGGCGCTCTATCCCTGTGTTTCACTCGTGCCAAGATTATTAAGGGATGTTTTTTAAAAATAAATGGCGGAAGTTTGATTCTAACAAACTCATGAATGAATCATCAAAAGGAGTTGAGTGGTTTGGCTCCAGATCTCCATGTATAGGAAGTGGTTTTCCACCTATCATGGAACCTTCCTAAGAGATAGGGCCTATCCCATGATTATAGGGATCCCAAATTCCTTTCCTCCATCTATAAAAGCTTGCCTTCTCCATTAGCAAGCTAGCTGAACTTGTAGGAAGGAAACTATAGCCGGGCAACTATTGAGAGCCAAGCCAAAAATAATCCCGTAAGAGAGAGAGCTTCATCCAGATTCCTGACAAGCTTTGTTGAGACATGCTCCGCTGCAAGCCCCGCCGAAGGAAGATCATAGCGTCAAAGCATTTGGTTGTAATCTCCCTTTTTGTCATCTTTAATATAAGCGACTCTGATTTTGGTTCCATTCATGTGTTCATTTATTTATGTAATGCAATGAATTATATCCTCTTTGACTGATATATAGTTACATGCTTTAGATTTTATGTTGTATGTCATCGTTTCCTTGCATGTGTACAGGTGTTTGGATGTGTCGAATGGAAGGATTGTGATCTATCAAGCGAGGGACAGGAAACGTCATCTTTTCTTCAACGACAACTGCGTGGGATTTGAGGTAGGCTAGTCATCGCGATCTTTGTCTTTTTGTAACTAGGAACCAACGTCATTGCGTGACTTGATTGTTACTAGACCCGATCTGGGCTAGTGGGATCGCCTCTGTCCGTAGAGGGGATTTACCTCTTCAACAAATTGGCAACTCCAATGGGGAACTCAATTGGAGTTAGTCTTTCCTCTTTTGGTTTTCTTTGGCTTTTGATTGATTTATTTGCTCTTCTAGTTCACCTCCTTTGGTGTCAAACCCCTGTTCAGCCCCCAGAAGACCTGATCTAGTCTCTGTTTGTCCTTTTTCATCTTTTTCCCATAGTAAAATCGATTGGCGTGGTTTACCTCTTGACAGTCATGCCAACTGGTGCCAGTTGCTAGTTAGGCCCCCGCGCCAGCGCTTTTTTGGCACAGATTATAGCCAAACAGGCGCGCCAACTCTGTTTGGTGTTAGGGTTTGCTTGCTTTTAGGCTCTTCGAGCTTGATTTTTGGTCCTGGTGTCATTTTTATGATTGTTTGAGTGCCTTGAAGTCTTTTTTTACTGTGTTTGGCCCTTGTCCTCCGATTGTTTTCCCTTTACTATCAGTTTTGTGTTCTAGCCCTAGGGCTTATAGGTGCTTCAGTGTGCTGAGCCTCCCGTGGGAGTTTTGGGTTCTTTCTTTCTCGGTCAACTTCGTTTTCACTTCTTTGCATTCATTTTTCTGGATTCCATTGTGTCATTGCGTTAATTGAGTGATTTTCCTCTCTTTCATTAAAGTTTCGCTTTCTCTCAATCCAAGCCTAGATTACACGGTTTGTGTGAGTCTTTTTGAGATTCTTCTTCGTTTTGAGGGATTTGGTCATCAGTTTGAGTCTTGGTTGTGTGCGTTTGTATTGAGTGAACCTATTTGTTTCAGCTCTCTCACTGTCATTTCTCGAATTGGTGTTTTCATTAGTTTTTTCATTCATTTAGTGCTTTTTCTCTAAAACATTAAAAAATACAAAACCAAATTTCTTTGCATTTTGATTAGTTTAGTGAAAATTGAAAGCTCTTTCACATTACTAGTGTTATATAACTCTAAGAGAGAAGTTGTCTAGTTTCATTAGCTTGCATTAGAGATAGTAGTGGATGTTTTTGCGTTCATTTTGTGGTTATTTGATAAGCTCTCAACCCTCCTATAGATAGCTCTTCATTGAACAAAGTGATATTTTGTGGCATGTAGTGTGCATTTAGAGGATTTTTGAGATCCAACATTCGATAGGGCCTGAAATTGAAACATAAATTGAAGATCAACTCTAAAATTTACTAAATTAACCTAAGGAAACATTGAAACATTAACGAAATATCTAGAGGTCTAGGCTAGTGATGTGTTTCAACGTCGTTAAACCTAGTAGCTGTCGTTCACCATCTGGCTTTAGATAGCGCTAGTACGGAGTTGTGCTCCCCATACCGTTGCGTATATAAAGGGAGACCCCATTAGGTTTATATCCTCTTTTTTTATGAAGCTGAGTCTACCACCTTTTGCCCGTGATACACCAGGCATAGCATTCAGGGAGATTACCTGCACATACGTCAAGTCCTTGGTTGGTTTCTCTTTCATTTTTTAACCAAAATGTATATGGCAGTTCACGGATATCTGGTACACCCATTTTCCTAGATTACCAGAGCAGTCATTTTGATCTTTACTAACTCATTAAATTTGAAAATATCATCAAGCGCTTGTCCTTTCACGCTTGTTTCCAAATTGAAAGTGATAGAGTAATCTTTTACTTGTTTCTAGACTCTTAAAACATGAAACAGTAAAATTTCCAGTTTCAATGTGGTAAAATTAATCACCTACGATCACACGCCCATTTAGAGATTGATTTTTTTGGCCTGTTGTTGTTTGCCTTGGTTTTTTCCCATGTTTCTTTATTTTGATCTCTTCCTCTTTTCGTTACGGTCATAGTGGCGGAACCCTCAGTTTCATCTACTGGTATTCCTTACACAGATGATTCATCAGAGGTCTCCCAGTCCTCTGCTGAGTATCAGCAGCCCATTGTATCTGAGTTTCTCGATGGGGGACCAGTTATATCTGAAATTCCCTTTGGAGGACCAGTTAACTTCAATTGGCCCTTTTCCAATGCTTGTTTTGGATTTGGAGTAGGGGAACACTTCCTTCCTCTTACATTGGGATCGCCTTTCTTGGCTGCTATTATACCTCCTAGTCCCTGTCGTCTTTTAGAAGATCTTATGGCAGGGTCAGATATGGACTGACCCAGTCCTTCTCCTAGCGAGGGAATTCCTACTTCTGGTGAAGATTACCAGCTTTTTCCCGAAGACATCCCCGAACCTTCTGTTATGTCTTCACCTGGTCCTTCGCTCCCAGCTGGATATAGGTCTTTAAGTCAAGTCATGGCCTTTTTTTCCTCTATGGGAATATCGACTTCGTCCACGAGGCCAACTATTCCTTCGTTAGGGATGTCGCCATAGACACCTCTCACGGCATCTCCTTTCGTCACATTAGTACCTGTTAGATCTACTGTCTGCGTGGCTGCATCTACGCCTATTGTCACTAGTCAGTCAACCAGGATCTCGTCAGTTCCTCTTGACATTTACAAAGCTTCTGCTATTCCTGAGAATATTTCTCCTGAGGAGTATCGGTTGTCTTTACAGTCGTCAAACTCCGAGGTTGGTCCATCCTCTCAAGACCTTAATCGTCCTTACTTTTCCCATTATGGACCGGATGGTGCCCCAATCTATGTATTTCCATATCAATATGATGAGCATGGCAACCCAATTCATTTTCCTGCTCCTGAGGCTTATTAGTATATTAACAATTTTCTATCTGCCCAGGCTAGAACCCTTCTAATCAACAAGGGCAACCCTTACAAGGACAACCTTTGTTTCAACAAGGATATTCTTTTGGCCCACAAGGACAACCCTTCCAGGGACAACCTTTGGCCCAGTCAGGTTATCTATATGACCTGCAAGGACAACCCTTACAGGGAAAACCTTCGGGCCAGCAGGGAGTGTTGTACGGTCCACAAGGGTAGTCTTACAACCCTCAAGGTCAACCTCTGTAGCCTCACCTTGTGGTCCATCCGGGGAAACCTCAAGGACCCATAGGGCAACCGGGGTATCCACCTGGACCATTGTATGGTCTTGGGGGGAAAACCCATCCTTATCAACCATTGGTGCAACCTCAGCAACCTCATCTTCCAATTGGTCAAAATGTTGCACAACCAGGGCCATCTTATGGTCCTGTCATAGGTCAACCTGGTTATCAGGCACAACCTGGCCCTCTCTCACCATCAGGCCAACTTGCTCAACCGGGGCAACCTAGTGTCCTTCATCAACTGGGTCAACCTGTTCAACCAGGACAACCTGTTCAGCCAAGCCAACCTGTTCAACCAGGGCAACCTGCATAGCCAGGTCAACCTGTTCAACCAGGACAAACTGCACAACCTGTTAACCCTGCTCAGCAGCTGACCTATTCTATGCCACAGCCGAACCCCCTTGTGTGGCCGACTTATCAGACTCAGCAGGGTCCCACTTACCAGCAGCTCGTTCGACCCCAAGGTGGCTATTACCTTCAAGGTCAATCTCGACCGGTTTACAACCCACCCCAAGGTTCTAGTTATTACCTTCAATATCTAGGCTACACTTATACTCCACAGTCAAATCCATACACTACTCAAATTGGGCCTACATATAATCAGAGTCAGTACCTTGGTTATCAACCCCCGTATCTTGGTTTTCAGCCACCATATCAACCCCACAATCCGGCTTATACCCCTTATGGTCAGAATCCTCCAGGACAGAACCAGTGGGGGAAGAGTTATGCTCAACCAAGATGAATTACAGGTACAGGTCCTTATCGAGGACCTGGCGTGCCTTTTAATCCTCAGTTACCTTTTCTTGCCACGTTGGAGTTACCGGACATATCCAAGTTGACCAATGATCTGATTCTTCATAATCCATATTCGCCTCCAGTTCTGACGAAGGTACTTGGTGCCTATCCTAAATTTGAAGGCAAATCTGGAGAAGACCCCCAAGCACATGTCATGACCTACCATTTGTGGTGTTCTTCGAACTCTTGGATAGATGACTCGATCCGTCTACGTCTTTTCCAGCGCACTCTCACCGGCGCTGCTGCTAAATGGTACATAGAACTACCCCGTGGTATTTTTCAAGACTTCAATACTCTAGCTATGGCATTCCTGACACATTTCCAGTTACCGGTTCATTATGAAGCCGGGACGCATCTCCTGACATCTTTGAAATAGGACAAAGCCACTCATATTTCAGATCATATTCATGAGTGGAGACGTCATCATCGTCTGATCAAGTTTGACATTCCTGATCAGCTTCTAACTCACTAGGTCACTACCTCCTTTTTCAACAAGATTGCACATGACATTGCTATGGGGGAATGTGTAATTGAGGAACAAGCCATTGCTCGTGCCCAGTACCTCAATTTAGTGTACTCTTAGTCCGGCACGTTATATGATATCTTGACTGATGCCCCGCGGCCTGGGACCTCTAAAGCAACATCTACCCCATTTGTTGATGGTGTTATTGGTTCTGTCTCTCATACTTCTCGTAAGTCTTCTAATGGGAAGTAGAAATTGAATTCTTCCAACAATTTTGCTCCTCCCGCTACTCCAGATTCTGGTAAGACCACGGAGGTCAATGTCATTCAGGCCAAATCCGATGCCTCGAAACCAAAATCCTCCAAACCACGTGCTGATGATGGTTCACAACAAAAATCGAAGTACCCTTACCTGATATGTGATGAAGACCACGACACCAAAGATTTTCCCCGACGATCCGAGGTTAGTCAACTTATTAAAGGCTCTAAGGGAACTCTAGCAGTTCTAAGGAACCTTTTCCATCTCAACAGACCTAGATGGTCGAGCAGCCTTCACCATCTGCACCGTTTAGGTATCAGGTTTTCATGATGAATGGTGTTGCACCTGTTTCTATTGCCACTCGATCGAAGGATTATGTCGGATCAAGCCAGGCAACTGGGAAGGAAGTCGTTGATGGCCCGCCTCCCCCACCTACCTCTGGCCTCTAGAAATTGAGAAGCCCAGCGCTGAACCCGTTGTATGACCACCTTCCAAAGGTGTTCTTCGAAAGTCTTCCTATAATCCAAACGCCCGTGCTGCTCAGAATTACAACATTGTTGAAGATTTGGCACAGGCACCCTCCACAATTTCTGCATTGGAAGTGCTTCAAAGTTGCCCATCTCAACGGAAAGCTCTGTTATCTGCAATCAACAGAATTGATCCTGCCGATTCTAGCCTTCTCACCTTCGATCTAGATAATTTTGTCCCTCGACTTCCGCACCAGATTGCCCTTGTTATACAAGTCGGCATCAACGGGCTCAACATTCACAGAACCGTTGTGGACAAAGGTGCCTCTACCTGCGTTATGTCATCTGCTTGCTGGAAATCCATCGACTCTCCAACCCTTACTTCATCCCCCAATTTCCTTGAGGCATTCTATGGAAGGGAATCAAAATCCTTGGGTGTTCTTGCGAGTTTACTAATCACATTACAAGGTAAGACAGTAAACGTCGAAGTGGAAGTGGTTGATGCCAAACTCAACTAAAATCTTCTACTTGGTCGCAGCTGGACCCACGCCATGCTATGCGTTCTGTCCACCCTCTTTCGACTTTTTAAATTTCTGCATGAGGGAAAGATTATTACTGTTGATCAATTTTCTTTCTTTACCTCATCCTCTGAGAACAACGTGCCATACATGGATCAAATTCCTAATCCCCCCGAAAGTGTAGGATCTGGTATTTTTAAGGACCCCGTTCTCATGGGTATTTTTCCCATTCCACCACCGAATATCGTTCAAGTCAACATGATCTCTAGGTCGGATGACCCATGGATCATCCCTTCTCCTGAACAGGTGACCTCTTTTGGATAATTGATGCCTCTAACCCCAGTTGAAATCAATTATTGCGAGATCGTTGCTGCATCAGATCCTCCTCCTGCTGAAAATGCTCCTTTGAGCATGGCTCTTGATATTTATTCACAATCCCCTTGGCTCGGTGATGCAGATTCACCTGATCCTTTGAGAGAAGTTTTTTTGTCTAACGAAGCTATCGTGGAGACGATGTCTCTCGAAGATCTTCCATGGAGCAATGGACATCATCATTCCTCATTCATGCCTGGATTGGGGGCAGCGTCTGATTGTCTCGAGCGTTTTTTATATGGTTATCCCTCTCCTGAACCTCCTCCTTCGAGCTCGTCAGAGCATAGTTCCTCTTCTTGTTTCAAGCTCCCTAAACAATGAAACAGGCTGCTTTGAGGACAATTCTTTTAAGTGTGTCAACCTTGTTAAAATAATGAAACATGACCTGTTCGACTCCTTGATGTGATCTCAATCTCGTGATCTGAACCTTCACTGCATTTTCTTTGCATATGCACTAAAGCTTGGGGGGCATGTACCTCGAATTGAGACACCATGCTGGGGGCATGCCCATTTTTCCTTGTCATTTCAAGAATAGTTTTCATTTGTGCTGTTAAGCTTGTGTAAAAATAAAATATGTGGTGTGGTGTGCTTTGTAAGTGTCTTTCTGCTGATTGGGTCTTCCTGATTGTGTATATGTCTATTACTCCTTATGTCGGTTTCATGGATGGTGCCTCCCGCAGTACCAGGAATCTGTCTTAGGCAGCCTAGGTAATCTACAATCCTACTAGTGAGTTAGTTAATTTACAAGGTGTTTGTCTAGGGCTGCTACAAATAATGTCGCGGAATATAGTGTCATTTTGGAGTTATTGAACGAGGCCGTTAACCTCATTATTCATGCATTACTTGTATATCTGGACTCACAGCTTGTAGTGTTACAGCTCAATGGTCATTATTCAGTTAGGAACCCATCCATTTTTAGACTGTATCTACATATTCGTTTACTGGAAAGAAATTTTGATTGCATCACATATTAGCATATACCCATACGAATGAATACATTAACAGACGCAGTAGCTAACAGGGTATTAGAAAGACATTTACGCAACTTGTAAAAAACATCATCATATGTGAAAAGATCCATGCAAAAATAGATAGATATATATATGTCGAATGTTTGCAGCATGTGCATCATATAAAATCCCAAAAATATGTGTGTTTGTTTTAATTACATCTGGAGACAACATGTCTCTCAAAAATATGCAAATGAAAAGCCTAGGCAACTAATTAGCATGGTGCTCATGGTAGCATGTTACTGCCCGCACCAATCGCCTCAGTAAGTGATGAAGGTGACTAGGCACCCCTACGGTGTGCCTCTGATAAGCCATAGGGACGTCAGCTAGGTGAGCATAATCAGGAATCCCACGAGCTATTCCCTCTAAGTTCTAAACTAGCTTGTTCCCCTCGCCCCCCTCACCTTGAAGGTCATAGGCGAGAGGGGTCCTCCAGGTGATCAGTGACATCCCGGCAGGCCTCTCTGGGCCAACATCTGCATACATATAGGATTGGCTGTTAGAAAATGCATGTATACCAAAAAAAAATCATAAAAATCATAAAATAAAAAAAAGTCTTACCCAGCTCCTCATCCGAGTCCTCTCCTTCCGGGAGTGGAAGGCCTGGGTCTCCTGTGAAATCAATATCGGCATAGGGATAGTCCTCTATGACGATCAACTGTCGTTGGAGCCATTCGAAGAACTCGGGTCTCCATGACATTTGTTGGACCCCTCCTACTCTGGGCATCAATGTTGCCCATCGAGCCATCCGTGGCTCTCTCAAAGGTGGATTTGTAACTATCGCCCCCTAGCCCTGGAAGATAGGCAGTCGTTCTAGGATGAACGATACCAAGATTGACCTGTACCCAAAATGTTTCAATTTGGCCTTTTTACATTTAGTCAATTTCCGTTTGATATTCATGGTTACGGTTGTAGCCCAAACAAATAATGTCAGGTTCATACATTCTGATTCCAGGAGGAGCTGTGTTTTGGTAGCCTCATGCGGGGCCTGCGACCCCGCAGCCCGTGTAATAGTTTGTAGCACCACTCTGAGTGTTATATCGGGAACAGTGTGAATGTCAAATTTTCCACTACCTGATCCTGTTTGTGACCCTGGGCACACTCTTTCCATAACCAACGACATATTTTCGCTAGAAGGCCTGGTACCTGTCATAATCAGAACTGGACCTCTGCGAGACAATCCAGTGATGAAGTAGACATTGGACACTTTGAGTTCAAGCACTTGATCTCGAAGCCTAAACTTATCTTAATTCTCATCCCATATACTTATCAAATATTGTAACAATTTAGGTTGTGCCTTGAGACATGGTGTCAATAAGAATTTCTTTAATCCGCAATTCCGAAGAGCATTCATGCATTGCTCATTCCCCATTGCCATTTATTCCTCTTCAATGTGCTCCCTTTATTTCCATTCAATCAACATTATGGCTTTATAACTGCATCAAATTGGACATAAGCACATCGTAAGATCCCTTGGGCATTCAAAAATTCAATTGATTGGTTCAATTTTTGTGAAATTTGAACAAAAAATGAGGTTGCACAGTTGGCGCGACCCCTTTGCAAAAAGAGCTCGGTTGGCGTGGGTCCGTGCCTCATACCCGCACCAACCGTGGAAGCCCTAAATTTGCAAATCCTCCCCTCAGGGATGCCAAATAACAATGGAAAGCTATGAAATCTGGCTTAAAACATAGCTAATGGAAGCGGCTCTTACCTGGAAAAGACGGGATCTGGAATGTTGCACTGGATCGTCCACAATCATCACCGCAAGAGTGCAGGGAAATAACTCACTATCGCTCCGCACAAGAGATAAAAAGTAAAAAGTAAATATGTTTTTACTATTTGGTCATATTTATAATTTTTCGAAATCAAAATTAGGTTTTGGAGCTTATTTTTCTGATATTTTATCTTATTTTTGTCGAAAAATAGGTTTTACACTTGCTTTTTGTGCAGCGACAGGTTTTCACGCGACTAGGACGACGACATGAGTTGTATTTTATACTTTTTCGGACTCGGTAAAAACACGAAAAAGTCACTACTGGAGTCATCTTTCAGCTCTTTTTTGACTCTCTAAAATTGAAAAGATTGCCGAGTCGCTTGTCATTTTGAGCTCGTTAAAATTGGCTGTGAAACAACATCTACCCAGTATACGTTTACCCCTTTTTTGGACTGGGATAGATTATTTATGAAAAATTAATACCCTAGCCTATCACAACTAGGAGGTTCTCTCAGACATAGTTTTCTACCTTTTCGGATCTACAAGACTATCTACAAAAAGGGACTGTTGGAGTTTTCTTTTCCGCTGTCTTTTCAAACTCTCTAAACATGAAAAGACGTCGAGTTCTTCCTTTGTCAGACTCGTTAAAACCTGATGACATCGGACTCCATCTCAATGACGTTACTCGAGTTCCTCCTTCCTAGGGCTCGTTAAATGTACTAGGTTGGATTTTCCCGAAGGACAAACTTATATCGCAAGCATATGATATCCCCTTCAAGCTTGTTTTCAAAAATAATTGGGGTACTTTCCAGAAATGGTGGGGAAAAATGGAACCAATATCATCGTCATGTCGGCAGTATGTTGCTCTTGAACATGGCACTTGTCTGCATTCATGTCGGGGTGGGGACATCTCATCGCGTTATATTCTTGCCTCCATGGGTTTGGGTAATCTCTTTTGACCGCTCATCTGCTCTTTTCCATGTCATCACGACTTCAGAAATTTTGATGTCAAAATACTGCCAAATCCAGTGTCGTGTCGCCGCTATGTTCAAGAGAAGTTGGCCTCTGCAGTTTTCAACCTCCCTATGATTCTCTATTGATCTTGATTCGCAAAAATTATGTTCATCTGCCTCGTGTCGATGATGTGGAAAACATTATGGGCCACCTTCGATCAAGGTCACTTCCTGTCGACTTCAGCTCATTATCCAGGAGGCTGATCTAGAGACTCCCTTCAGGTACCTTGGAGCCTGCATGCCTCAATGGCAGGTTCTTCACATTCGACACAAGGTTTTCATTATTTACCTTCGATCGGATGATTCTACGGGTGTTCGACACCAATTCACTGTTCACATTCCGTGGATTGTACCTATAGTACATTGAGGGCCATCCTCATTATTGGTGGTTCCTCTCGCGTCTGTTAATGGCTTTCATTATTTGCTGGTAATCAGACGATTTTCTTGCATGTTCGACTTCATCTCACTTATTCACATGCTTGAACTTGTACTCTGTTCGGGTCGAGATGGAGCGCAAGACCTTGGATTTTTTCTGATAAAATCCAGGCTACGGATTCTTTGTGGATTATCATGACTGGTTACATGACTCATTTGATTGGATGGCTGCGACCATACCTGAGTCTACTTGTTGATCCTTCTTTACTGGATGGCTGTGTCCATACCTTGGATCCCAGTTGTTGTACACTCTATTATGGATGGTTGCGCCCATACCACATATCATGTATTAGAGATATCAGTTGTACTTGTATTTGCAGGTCTTCCGATGTCAGTGTTTTCAGTTGGGCGCATTCTCATAAAGCATTTCACCCCTCCCTCTCTCTTGGACCTCATGCTTTAGGGGGCATCTGTTACACAACATTTTGTCACCGTCCCTACAATCCCTCATCCTGTACAATGGAAGACTATTCCCATGACCTGTGAACACTAAAATAACCTGAAACCACCTTCATGGCATCCTCTTGCATAAGGACAAACATTCTCGTGAAGAACATTTCCTCTAAAAAACCCTAAAAACAGATGTTTTAGCCTTGGCACGACTAGCCAGTTTAGCCCTCACGCCAATGGGGGAAATCCACACTAGTGGGTGCGCCAACTAGTGCTCTGTCCCTATGTTTCACTCATGCCAAGCTTATTAAGGGATGTTTTTTAAAAATAAATGGCGGAAGTTTGATTCTAACAAACTCCTAAATGAATCATCAAAAGGAGTTGAGTGGTTTGGCTTCGGATCTCCATGTATAGGAAGTGGTTTTCCAACTAGATATAGGGCCTATCCCATGATTATAGGGATCCCAACTTCCTTTCCTCCATCTATAAAAGCTTTCCCTCTCCATTAGCAAGCTAGTTGAACTTGTAGGAAGGAAACTATAGCCGGGAAACTATTGAGAGCCAAGCCGAATAGAATCCCGTAAGAGAGAGAGCTTCGTCTAGATTCCTGAGAGGCTTTGTTGAGACACGCTCCACTGCAAGCCCTGCCGAAGGAAGATCATAGTGTCAAAGCATTTGGTTGTAATCTCCCTTTTTGTCATCTTTAATATAAGCGACTTTGATTTTGGTTCCATTCATGTGCTCATTTCTTTATGTAATGAAATGAATTATATCCTCTTTGACTGATATATAGTTACATGCTTTAGATTTTACGTTGTATGTTGTCATTTCCTTGCATGTGTACATGTTTTCGGACGTGTCTAATGAAAGGATTGTGATCTATCAAGCGAGGGATGGGAAACGTCATCTTTTGCTCAACAACAACTGCGTGGGATTTGAGGTAGGCTACCAATGTCATTACATGACTTGATTATTGCTAGACCCGATCTGGGCTAGTGGGATTGCCTCTATCCGCAGAGGGGATTTACCTCTTCAACAATAAGGAAAAAAAACAACCTTTGTATTTTTATTTATTTATTAATAAATAAAAGGAGTTAGAATAAACCAACTCCCTTTTCCCATTTCGCCTTCTTCTTATGCCAATTTATCAACATCAAATCATTTTCCACCTAACCTTTCCAAGGGAAATTCCTTACCTGAAACCCTCAACTTGTGTGAGTTTATTCGCAGGTGTTGAACTCAAACCACAACAATGCAAAACTCCTCTTCCATAGTTCCCGAAATTTTCATTATGCTTCCTTTTTTCCAAATTTTATCACCATCTCCCCCTATTTCCTCTCTATCCTCCCTTCTCACTAGTTTCTCCTTTGTATTTATAAGCACAACAAGCACTCTACTAAACATACACCTCATCCTACATGCAAATTCCCCAAGTTAATTATAACCTATTTTTACATGGTTGTGTTCCCCTCCCAAATTTGATAAATTTATTACTTAATATATATATATATATATATACATAATGTTCTTCCCAAATGATTAATAAGCCACTATCCTTAATCCATAGGGTCATTAACACTACATTTCTTAGCTTAAGATTGGTACCTAAGTATTCCATACTTTTACTTGGGTTTAACCTTATCAAGCAATATGGACTGGGTATCATTGTCTCTATGACATAGGTACCTTATTTCTTTTTATTGTTAAAGATTCCACATCTTCTAAATAACTCATTGTAAATTTGTACCCATGTGCTGGCTGGTTTTCATGACCTCATAATTATAGCTTGCACACACACAAAATGTTAATTTCCAGAAGTCATAATTTTGTATAAGTACCTCGTTATAGAGGTTTAGTAGTTCACAACATTAACATAATACTCTATTTTACGCCATATAATTTGTGCATCCTTAAATATATAAAAGAAAGCAAGTGAAAAATATACCACATCATTACACGAAACATATGATTCATCATCCTACCCTCATATGATCAATATACATTTGCATATCATAATCAATGTGTATATCGTATCATTACATCCAACAAAAGATTCATTGTCACATCCACATGCAAAAATAAACAAAAAATCTGCACATGCATATACATCTTGAGTGGACCTAGTGGTTAAGATCATGTGTTTCCTCCTAAGGGGTCACAGGTTGAAAACCAGAGGGGGGTACTAGAGTATGTATGCCTTCGTAGACTTAGCAGTCAAATCGCAGTGCGGAGGTGGGTCCCTTGTCCCACAAACAAGGGGGTGTAATACACCAATTTGGTGTCTAGCTTGGCTGTGACCTTAAAATTGCATCATAATCATAATATAATAAGGAAAAATGATCCAGAAATATGTGTCCAATATACATGATGTCCAATATATTTGAAGATTTCATCTAAGAGGGACATTACAAATAAAGAATGTTGAGAGGATTCTAAATATACAAATGGATAATAAATTAACACATAACATAATAAATTGTAGCTACATCCATATGGAAAGTATAAACAGGACATATGATGAAGAAAGTGTTTCAACTCTCATTGTTGGTTGCAAAAGAGAATGGGATTTAAAAGGAATATATATGAAGTTGGAATGACATAAATTGCAAAAGAATATAGTATGTTTAGAAAAGTTTTGGTAAATGACATTAAGCTTGGATTAATGTTTTCTAAGGAAACAAAGAAACTATAGAGCCCGTAACTGTAGAAATTTATAAACACAATAATGTATTTCTGGATTCTCCTGATCTAACAAATTAATCCTATGGTAAATACAAAATCCTTCCACTTAATTCTTTGCAGAAATTAAATCGCCAATTGCAAAACACATATGAAGCAAAATTAATCGAACATAACAAGATGTTTTATCGGGAAAACTTAAAGATAAAAACCCCAACTATCATATATTATGTATATCAATGGAACATGTAAAAATTTCATACAAATCTTAGTACATCAAGCTCTCAGTACAATATACAATTGTCACACACTGTCATGCAGAAATTTGCATATCTATGCACCAATTTCTTGCCTCCTGACAACCTGCCTCCACTACACAATCCCTAATGAAGAAAACTCCTGAATGAATTCGACCTCACCTTGAATTTACTGCGAAATCCTCATAATCATATCCAATATGTGTGTGGATGCATTGAATGCTCCACTATAGTCACAACAGATATTCCATCTCACCCTTTCATTTATCTCTCCACTGGGTCTCCACTAGATCTTACATGCAAATAGTTAACTGTTTTATTTGTTCAGTTGCAAGTAAGAAACTACTTGGGAATTAATTAAATAATTAATTCACTCATCTATCACTAGTGTATGTTCAGTTACAACTAGCAAAATTGAGTTTAACTCACTGAACTGAGTTAAACTAAATAACAACTCACATAACTACTCTTCCAACTCTGTTACAACTTGCCACTATCAGTTATAACGAAGTCCTCCATGCATGAGTCACCAACAACCCTAGGAATTGCGTAATTCCTTTAGCCCACTGATGTGCCACATCTGTTCACTGAAATAAAGTGCTCCAAGAGAATAAGTTACTATTTATTGTCTGATTATTATTAAGGGCTAATAATAATTGACATGCATTCTATTTTTAGATTAGCGATCTATAAATAGACTTCGCTTAATCTTCTAAAAATAGAAATTCATCCAAAGATATAATTTTCTCAACCATGTAGAATTAACATCATGCTAATTTTAGAATATGCTCACCATTCTAAAAATAGACATACACCTAAAAATAGCCTTTGTGGGCCCCACCTAGTTTAGGTGCTTCTTTTCACTAGGATCAAGGATGATGTTTCCGGATGCCACTTTCACTGTTTATTGTTGCAATATTCAAAAATCCCTCTCAATAATAAAGGTATGTCATTGCACGCACCCTGCAACTCCATGCATTCGCCTTGCAACCTTTGCAAGCAACACTTCCGAAACTGAATAGCCTCCAAACAACTAAATCCATATAATGCATTTGTCATCAAAGTCTTCTGACTTCTGTTGGTACCAGCTGCACATGTCTTCTGGAACCATTGTGTTGTTGACCTTTGCATCCATGCGTCCTGCACTTGTTGTTAACTCTAATCCGTGCTCCAGTATCCGACATTGTCACTTTGATCTGACTGCATCAATCCAACTGATCATGCTACTGTTTCTCTGTGGGCGCCTCGTAGCTAGGTTCAATTCATGATATCCACACCATCTCAATGAATCCTGCCTAGAAATATCTTCTTGGGATTACTCATGCATGTCGCCCCACCTCTTACCTGGTGGTATAGCTGCATGCACTCCCTCTTCCCATCTGGCTCGAAATTTCTCTGCATGAGTGGTTTCTCCCACTCCATGATCCTACGCATGTGGATGCTCCACATCTTGAGGTTCACTCTTACCTGCATGCAGATCCTGCTCTCTCTCAAGCTTCAATTGCATGTCTTCCTCGCACTTCCAAGCAGTAGGAAGCTCCATAGAAATCCCATATACTTCAAGTATGTAAATATTTTTAACTCGAATCCCAACCTTCTTGGCTTGCCTTGTTGCTTTGTGTCACAGGAAAAATTTTCCTTCACTAAAGACAACATCATAGCCTCTATCCTCTAACATTGCGACTTAGATTAAATTGCTCTTTAAACCTGGAACATGCACAACATATTTCAAATGAAAGAGTATACCTAACACCCTCTAAAAGATAATGGTACCAATGCCGGTCACAAATGTATCATTCATCATCACCCAACTCAACATGCATCTGGAGATCTTTCTCCACCAAGTCACTAAACAATTTCTCATCTCCCGTCATGTGAAAGGAAGCACCACTATCAAAGTACCACCCTGATCCCAATGCACTATACACCATGCATGCAATCAATGAGAATTCAAGCTCAAATTGCGAGGTAGGAGTCTCACCAGCTATAGCTCCAACAACCATCTTGTTCTTCTTCTTATGTGGACAATTTGTGGCAATATGTCCAAACTTGTGACAGTGAAAACACTTCACTTTGGACATGTTGTGCTCCTTGCCATCTTCTCCAGCCTCAAATCTAGAATGGAATTTATTTCCCTTCTTCTTCTTCGCCTTGGCAGCCAACGCACAGTCCTCTTCATCATCATGCTTTGTGAAGAGCCATCCCTGGTGGTTTGCCTTATCTCCTCCTGCACTAGATCTAACCACAGTCGCTCCCAATTCAACAGTTTCTCCAGTCCATTGACAGAGTCTTGATAAATGTGCCAACTCTTCGGAAGCCCAAGGAGAGCCAAGCTCACCAAGTCATCATCCGCAACACTGAATCCTACACTCCCAATCTCATCCCTGCATTGGAAAAACTTTGTCAAGTATACTGGAATAGTGTCGTTATTCTCCATCTTGATTTTTCTGAGTTTATCCTTCAGCGCCAATTTCCTATGGTCATTGTTGCTTGGGAAAAAATATATCAAAGTCTTCCACATTACAAATGGAGTGGCTTTCCCATGAAGGCTTGAAACAATATGGTCTTTCACACCTTCCAACATAATCTCATCGCCCTTGCTACTTTCTTTTGCCATGCGTCAAGTATTGCAGCATCCCCTGAAGTGGGCTTAGGAACATCTCTCTCGATGACTTCCTTCAAGCCATTATCTTCAAGCACCATCTCCATCCTGTCCTTCCAGGATATGTAGTTAGATTTTCCCTCAAGTGCATACTGCACCCACAGCACATTGAAATCCATTTCAATGTATACTCAACTGTCGCAACAAGAAATTCTTGCAGCAATTTCAAATTGTTTCCACCAACACAAAACTCAGCACCGCTTCAATATTGCAATCTCTAGTGATTACCACTGCTCTGATACCATGTAGAAATTTGTAAACACAATAATGTATTTCCGGATTCTCCTTATCTAAAAAATTAATCTTATGTTAAATACATAATCCTTCGACTTAATTCTTTGCGGAAATTAAGTCGCCAATTTCAAAACACATATGAAGCAAAATTATTCGGACATAACAAGATGTTTTACCAGGAAAGCTTAAAGCTAAAAACCCCAACTATCATATATTATTTATATCAATGGAACATGTAACAATTTCATATAAATCTTATTACTTCAAGCTCTCAATACAATATACAATCGTCATACACTGTCATGCAGAAATTTGCATATCTATGCACCAATTTCTTGCATCCTGACAACCTGCCTCCACTGCACAATCCCTGCCGAAGAAGACCCCTGAATGAATTCGACCTTACCTTGCCTTTACTGCAAAATCCTCATAAGCATCTCCAATGTGTGTGTGGATGCATTGAATGCTCCACTATAGTCACAACAGATAGTCCATCTCACCCTTTCACTTATCTCTCCACTGGGTCTCCACTAGATCTTACATGCAATTAGTTAACTGTTGTATCTGTTTAGTTGCAAGTAAGACACTACTTGGGAATTAATTAAATAAGTAATTCAGTCATCTATCACTAGTGTATTTTTAGTTACAACTAGAACAACTGAGTTTAACTCATTGAATTGAGTTAAACTAAATAACAACTCACATAACTACTCTTCCAACTCTATTACAACTTGCCACTATCAGTTATAATGAAGTCCTAGTCCTCCATGCACGAGTCACCAACAACCCTAGGAATTGCATAATTCCTTCAGCCCATTGATGTGCCACATCTGTTCACTGAAATAAAGTGCTCCAAGAGAATAAGTTACTGTTTATTGTCTGATTATTATTAAGGGCTAATAATACTCGACATGCATTCTATTTTTAGATTTGCGATCTATAAATAGACTTTTCCCATCTTCTAAAAATGGAAATTCATCCAAAGATAGAATTTTCTCAACCATCTAGAATCAGCATCCTACTAATTTTAGAATATGCTCACCATTCTAAAAATAGACATACACCTAAAAATAACCTTTGTGGGCCCCTCCTAGTTTAGGTGCTTATTTTTCATTAGGATCAAGGATGATGTTTCCGAATGCCACTTTCATTGTTTCTTGTTGCAATCTTCAACACTCCCTCTCAACAAGAAAGGAATATCTTTGCATGTGCCCTACAACTCCATGCATCCGCCTTGCAACCTTTGCAAGCAACACTTCCGAAGATGAATAGCCTCCAAACAATTGAATCCATATAATGCATCTGTCATCAAATTATTCTGACTTCTGCTGGTACCAACTACACATGTCTTCTGGATCCATTGCATTTTTGACCTCTGCATCCATGCACTCTGCACTTGTTGTCAACTCTGATCTGTGCTCCAGTATTTGACACTATCACTTTGATCTGACTAAATCAATCCAACTAATCATGCTACTGCTGCTCTGTGGGCGCCTCATAGCCAGGTTAAATTCATGAGATCCACACCATCTCAATGAATCCTACCCAGAAATCTCTTATTGGGATTACTCATGCATGCCGCCCCACCTCTTATCTAGTGGTATAGCTACATGCACTCCCTCTGTCCATCTGGCTCAAAATTTCTCTGCATGAGTGGTTTCTCCCACTCCATGATCCTCCGCATGTGGCTGCTTCACATATTGAGGTTCACTCTTACCTGCATGCAAATCCTTCTCCCTCTCAAGCTTCAATTACATGTCTTCCTCGCACTTCCCAACAGTAGGAAGCTCCATATAAATCCCATCCACTTCAAGTCTATAGAGATTCTTAACTCAAATCCCAACCTTCTTGGCTTGCCCTGTTGCTTTGTGTCACAGGAAAAATTTTCCTTCACTAAAGACAACATCATAGCCTCTATCCTCTAACATTTTGACTGAGATTAAATTCTTCTTTAAACCTGGAACATGCACAACATATTTTAAATGAAAGGGTTTACCTGACGCCCTCTGAAAGGTAATGGTACCAATGCCGATCATAGTGTATTGTCCATCGTCTCCCAACTCAACATGCATCTGGAGATATTTCTCCACAAAGTCACTGAACAATTTCTCATCTCCCGTCATGTGAAAGGAAGCACCACTATCAAAGTACCACCCTGATCCCAATGCACTAGACACCATGCATGCGATCAAAGAGAAGTCAAGCTAAAATTGTGAGGCAAGAGCCTCACCAGCTGCAACTCTAGTATCCATCTTGGTCTTCTTCTTATGTGGACAATTTGTGGCAATATTTCCAAACTCATGACAGTGAAAACACTTCACTTTGGACATGTTGTGCTCCTTGCCATCTTCTCTGGCCTCAGATCTAGAATGAAATTTCTATCCCTTCTTCTTCTTTTCCTTGGCATCCAAAGCACAATCCTCTTCATCATCATGCTTTGATGAAGAGCCATCCCTGGTGGTCCACCTTATCTCCTCCTGCACTAGATCTGACCACAGTCGCTCCCAATTTGGCAGTTTCTCCCGTCCATTGATAGAGTCTTGATAACTATGCCAACTCTTCAGAAGCCCAAGGATAGCCAAGCTCACCATGTCATCATCCACAAAAATGAATCCTACACTCCCAATCTCATCCCTGCATTGGAAAAACTTTGTCAAGTATACTGGAATAGTGTCATTCTTCTCCATCTTGATTTTTCTGAGTTTATCCTTCAATGCCAATTTCCTATGGTCGCTGTTGCTTTGGAAAATATCTATCAAAGCCTTCCACATTGCAAATGGAGTGGCCTTCCCATGAAGGCTTGACACAATATAGTATTTCACACCTTCCAATAGAATCCTCCTCACCCTTGCTACTTTCTTTTGCCATGCGTCAAGTATTGCAATATCCCCCGAAGTGGTCTTAGGAACATCTCTCTCGATGAATTCCTTCAAACCATTATCTTCAAGCACCGCCTCCATCCTGTCCTTCCAGGCTATGTAGTTAGAGCTTCCCTCAAGTGCATACTCCAACTACAACCCATTGAAAGCCATTTCAATGTATACTCAACTGTCACACCAAGAAATTCCTGCAACAATTTCAAATTGTTTCCACCAACCCAAAACTCAGCACTGCTTCAATATTGCAATCTCCAGTGATTAACACTGCTATGATACCATGTAGAAATTTATAGAAAAAATAATGTATTTCCGGATTCTCCTGATCTAACTAATTAATATTATGTTAAATTCAAAATCCTTCCACTTAATTCTTTGCAGAAATTAAATTGCCAATTGCAAAACGCATATGAAGAAAAATCAATCGCACATAACAAGATGTTTTACCGGGAAATATTAAAGCTAAAAACCCCAAATATCATATATTATGTATATCAATGGAACATGTAACAACTTCATACAAATCTTAGTACATAAAGCTCTCAGTACAATATACAATCATCACACACTGTCATGCATAAATTTGCATATCTATACACCAATTTCTTGCCTCCTGACAACCTACCTCCACTGCGCAATCCCTGCTGAAGAAGACCCATGAATGAATTCAACCTTACCTTGCCTTTACTGCACAATCCTCATAATCATCTCCAATGTGTGTGTGGATGCATTGAATGCTCCACTATAGTCACAACAGATAGTCCATCTCACCCTTTCACTTATCTCTCCACTGGGTCTCCACTAGATCTTACATGCAAGTAGTTAACTGTTGTATTTGTTCAGTTGCAAGTAAGACACTACTTGGGAATTAATTAAATAATTAATTAAATCATCTATCACTAGTGTATGTTCAGTTACAACTAGAAAAATTGAGTTTACCTCACTGAACTGAGTTAAACTAAATAAAAACTCACATAAATACTCTTCCAACTTTGTTACAACTTGCCACTATCAGTTATAATGAAGTCCTCCATCCCTAAGTCACCAACAACCCTAGGAATTGCGTAATTCCTTCAGCCCATTGATGTGCCACATCTGTTCACTGAAATAAAGTGCTCCAAGAGAATAAGTTACTATTTATTGTTTGATTATTATCAAGGGCTAATAATAATCGACATGCATTCTATTTTTAGATTTGCGATCTATAAATAGACTTCGCCCATCTTCTAAAAATAGAAATTAATCCAAAGATATAATTTTCTCAACCATCTAGAATCAGCATCCTATTAATTTTAGAATATTCTCACCATTCTAAAAATAGACATACACCTAAAAATAGCCTTTGTGAGCCCCACCTAGTTTAGGTGCTTATTTTTCACTAGGATCAAGGATGATGTTTCCGGATGAAAATTTTACTGTTTATTGTTGCAATATTCAATAATCCCTCTCAACAAGAAAGGTATGTCTTTGCATGCACCTTGAAACTCCATGCATTCTCCCTGCAACCTTTGCAAGCAACACTTCTGAAACTGAATAACCTCCAAAAAACTGAAACCATATCATGCATCTGTCATCAAATTCTTCTGACTTCTACTGGTACCAACTGCACATGTCTTCTGGATCCATTGTGTTGTTGACCTCTGCATCCATGCACTTTGCATTTGTTCTCAACTCTGATCCGCGCTCCAGTATCCGAAACTGTCACTTCGATCTGACTGCATCAATCCAACTGATCATGCTACTATTTCTCTGTGGGCGCCTCATAGCCAGGTTCAATTCATGAGATCCACACCATCTCAATGAATCCTACCCAGAAATATCTTCTTGGGATTACTCATGCATGTTGCCCCACCTCTTACCTATTGGTATAGAACCATGCACTCCCTCTGCCCATCTGGCTTGAAATTTCTCTACATGAGTGGTTTCTCCCTCTCCATGATCCTCTGCATGTGGTTGCTCCACATATTTAGGTTCACTCTTACCTACATGAAAATCCTTCTCCCTCTCAAGCTTCAATTTCCTATCTTCCTTGCACTTCCCAACAGTAGGAAGCTTCATATAAATCCCTTATACTTCAAGTCTGTAGAGATTCTTAACTTGAATCTAAATCTTCTTGGCTTGCCCTGTTGCTTTGTGTCATAGGAAAAATTTTCCTTCTCTAAAGACAACATCATAGCCTCTATCCTCTAACATTGTGACTGAGATTAAATTGTTCTTTAAACCTGGAACATGCGCAACATATTTTAAATGAAAGAGTATACCTGATGCCCTATGAAAGATAATGGTACCAATGCCGGTCGCACTGTATCATCCATCGTCACCCAAATCAACATGAATCTGGAGATCTTTCTCCACCAAGTCACTGAACAATTTCTCATCTCCCGTCATGTGAAAGGAAGCACCACTATCAAAGTACCACCCTGATCCCAATGCACTAGACACCATGCATGTGATCAATGAGAATTCAAGCTCAAATTACGAGGCAAGAGCCTCACCAACTACAGCTCCAACAACCATCTTGTTCTTCTTCTTATGTGGACAATTTGTGGCAATATGTACAAACTCATGACAGTGAAAGCACTTCACTTTATACATGTTGTGCTCCTTGCCATCTTCTCCGACCTCAGATATAGAATGAAATTTATTTCCCTTATTCTTCTTCACCTTGGAAGCCAAAGCACATTCCTCTTCATCATCATGCTTTGATGAAGAGCCATCCCTGGTGGTCCGCCTTATCTCCTCCTACACTAGATCTGACCACAATAGCTCTCAATTCGGAAATTTCTCCCGTCCATTGACAGAGTCTTGATAACTGTGCCAACTCTTCGGAAGCCCAAGGAGAGAAAATCTCACCAAGTCATCATCCACAACACTGAATCCTACACTCCCAAGCTCATCCCTGCATTGGAAAAACTTTTTCAAGTATATTGGAATAGTGTCGTTCTTCTACATCTTGATTTTTCTGAGTTTATCCTTTAGCGCCAATTTCCTATGGTCGCTGTTGCTTTGGAAAAGATCTGTCAAAGCCTTCCACATTGAAAATGGAGTGGATTTCCCATGATGGCTTGACACAATATGGTCTTTCACACCTTCCAACAAAATCCTCCTCTCCCTTGCTACTTTCTTTTGCCATGCGTCAAGTATTGCAACATCCCTCGAAGTGGGCTTAGGAACATCTCTCTCGATGAATTCCTTCAAGCCATTATCTTCAAGCACCGCCTCCATCATGTCTTTCCAGGATATGTAGTTAGAGCTGCCCTTGAGTGCATACTCCAACTGCAACCCATTGAAATCCATTTCAATGTATACTCAACTTTCGCACCAAGAAATTCTTGCAGCAATTTTGAAATTTTTCCAGCAGCACAAAACTTAGCACCACTTCAATATTGCAATCTCTAGTGATTAACACTGCTCTGATATCATGTAGAAATTTATAAACACAATATTGTATTTCCTGATTCTCCTGATCTAACAAATTAATCTTATGTTAAATACAAAATCCTTCCACTTAATTCTTTGCGGAAATTAAATCGCCAATTGCAAAACACATATGAAGCAAAATCAATCGCACATAACAAGATGTTTTACCGGGAAAGCTTAAAGCTAAAAACCCCAACTATCATATATTATGTATATCAATGGAACATGTAACAATTTCAAAAAAATATTAGTACATCAATCTCTTAGTACAATATACAATCGTCACACACTGTCATGCAGAAATTTCCATATCTATGCACCAATTTCTTGCCTCCTGACAACTTGCGTCCACTTCACAATCCCTGCTGAAGAAGATCCCTGAATGAATTATACCTTACCTTTCCTTTACTGTGCAATCCTCATAAGAATATCCAATGTGTGTGTGGATGCATTTAATGTTCCACTATAGTCACAACAGATAGTCCATCTCACCCTTTCACTTATCTCTCCACTGGGTCTCCACTAGATCTTACATGCAAGTAGTTAACTGTTGTATTTGTTCAGTTGCAAGTAAGACACTACTTGGGAATTAATTAAATAATTAATTCACTCATCTATCATTACTGTATGTTCAGTTACAACTAGCACAACTGAGTTTAACTCACTGAACTGAGTTAAACTAAATAAAAACTCACATAACTACTCTTCCAACTCTGTTACAACTTGCCACTATCAGTTATAACGAAGTCACTATCAGTTATAACGAAGTCCTCCATGCATGAGTCACTAACAACCCTAGCAATTGCGTAATTCCTTCAGCCCACTGATGTGCCACATCTGTTCACTGAAATAAAGTGCTCCAAGAGAATAAGTTACTATTTATTGTATGATTATTATTAAGGGCTAATAATAATCGACATGCATTCTATTTTTAGATTTGAAATCTATAAATAGACTTCGCCTATATTCTAAAAATAGAAATTCATCCAAAGATAGAATTTTCTCGACCATATAGAATCATCATCCTACTAATTTTAGAATATTCTCACCATTATAAAAATAAACATACACCTAAAAATAGCCTTTGTGGGCCCCACCTAGTTTAGGTGCTTATTTTTCACTAGGATCAAAGATAATGTTTCCGGATGCCACTTTCATTGTTTCTTGTTGCAATCTTCAACAGTAATATCAATAGGGGTTGGAAATTTGAAAATACCAAGTTGGATTTTAGGTGAAGTTGCTCAAGAAAATGGACAAAAATTCCTCGAGACAAATAGTCTGTAGAGATAACTAAAAACAAAAGAAAATATTGTTGTCATAATTAGATGGAATTTGAGGGAATACAATACAATAAAGAAAGCTACAAAAAATTACAATGGAAGATATATGATGTAAAGGAATTTTTTGGAGCAATGAATAGTGAACAACACAGATGACATGATAAAGAATGATATTTTAACCTTAAGATTGACTTTAAAGAGTTTGAACAATAAGTTTTCAGTATAGAAAATATAAATATGTATATTTCTAATGTATTGGTGCTTGTTGAGAAAATAAAAATCATTGATCTATTGTGTATTTGGCATAAAATACTTGAAATTGATTAACTACACTATGGAACTCTATGCTATGTAGAGGAATCATAAGTGAGAATCCCTTTTCTCTTGTTGCAATGTTTTTATTTTTTTAGAATGAGATGGATACAATCTATAGATAGTTTTAAGACATGGAAATGTTGAAAATTACAAGAGAGTTAAATAGCTGCAATATGTATACACTAATAGATATATTGAAATATATATGAGTTGGAGTGCATGTAGATACAATTGCTCATATGTGATGTTTCATATTGATTAAAAATGGTTTGTTGTTACATATGCAATGAGTATGGCATCATGATTAAATGTGGTTGCTATGATTTTATGACTATGAATGGTTGAGGACATGGGTGAAGATGTTGATGATGCAATTTCTTATGATAATAAACCTCATCAGAAAGAATAAGGACACCAAAATTCTTATCAAAGGATGGGGAAGGAACAATTTGAGTTCCCATAAGGCACCAATTTATAAAGTAACATAAAATATGTTGGTGGAAAACATATGATCTAGGTGGATGTTGGTGGCCACCCGCCTATTCCACTTGGACCCCCACTACTATCTCTTTCAATATTTCAATTTCCTTAATTGTAGCACAATTTACTATTTTTGGCAGTTTTTTGGGTCCTCAACTTCCAGAGTCGTTTTCATGCCTTAAACGACGTTTTTTGGGAAAACCAGGGAAAAAATGTGTTTTGAATTGTTGTTTTCCACTCTAAAGTTGTTTTCCTCGTATATATCTTTCTAACGAGGTATTGGGCATGCCAAACGAAGATCGTATGTCAAAGTTACAACGCTGGGAAGTTGATGTACCAATTTACCCAAACAAGGCCCATAGTTTTGGCGCTTCATCTCCTAGGGTTAGGTTTTTGGATGTTTATGGGTTTCCATTGTTTCTCAATAATAAATAGGCCTTCGAGCCTAATTGTAACACAATTCAAAGGCATTTATCCACCACATCTCTTCTCAGAGATAAGCTACCATCGTCTAAGCTATTTTATTTCCATTCTGTTTATAAGCTTATTTCAATATTTGATATTCATGAAATGAAGTGTTATTTCTACTACATCTCTATAGTTATGGTTATATCTATAATTTTTTGTGTTCCTGTTTAATTTCAGATCAGTGGTATCAGAGCAGTCTTCTCTTTCTCGATTTTTCTTTGCATGTCCCCAATGAGGTCGGGATATAAGGTGTTAGGGTTCGAATTGGTTGAATCTTTGCAGGACCAACCTCACTAGCCACGAAGAGCTCCCATGGTGGAAGAGAAGAAAGATGATGTGGTAGGAGATCCTTTCAAATATTTCTCAAAGATGCCCTCAAGCAACATAGGAATGTGCTATTGGAAAACTTTGCCCAGATCCTTCAGCGACTACCCAAAGACGACACATCTCCTTTCAGCAACCGCTCTGGAAGAGCCACACCCTTCAAGGTACAAGTTAACTTTGACATTCCCATATTTCAAGGTTAGATAAATGTAGCTGACATAGATAAATGGTTAAATATGCTTGAAGGATATTTTTATGTTCATGATTTTTCTAGTCGGGAAAATATTACATTTTCACATCTCAAATTCGCCCTCCCATGTCAATGATTGTTGGGAAGCCTGCTGTGAGAAGAAGGATGAAAGTACACCCTCACTATTTTCAGCTTCACTGACTTGGAATTCTTTCTGGGACACCATCAAGGAGAATTAATACCCTGTCGAGAGATATGAGGATATATACATAAAGTGGACTAGGCTACAGCCGGGAAGGGACCAATACATTCCTGAGTTTACCAATTTTTTTCATACACTTCACACAAAGTTGGGTATCAAGGATTCTGAGAGGCATTTGGTACTCAAGTACCATAGCTATATACAAAGGTACATCCAGGATGAGATAGAGTTCCTGGACATCTCCTTACTCGACACTGCGTAACGATACACTGTCAAGATTAAGAAAAAGTTTAAACAGAAAAAGCGAAATTTCAAATCTGCGAATTTGAAGCAAGGGAAAGGTACCCGCAAACCATAGAGCAAAGGAAAAATCCAAAGCGAGGTGGCCCAAGATAACCCGCCAAAGAGGCAAGAAAATAAGAACACCATGAAGATGAAGAAGGGCATATGAAAGTGGTGTGTATCCCATAAGAGCTCCACTCACAACACAAGTGAGTGTTAGGCCAAGAATTCACTGGTGGCCAAGCTAAAGGCTTCTGAATTAGATGCATGTTCCGACTCTGAGTCAGAACTTGACAAGGGGAATGACAAGGGGGGCATATCATTGACACGGAGTCTAGTGCCAATGTGGCCACCACCAAGATCCAGAAGATTGAGCCTAAAGATCCATAGGAGGGGGAACACCTCTTCCTCTCACAGATGTGGATGAAGGGTTCTCCGTTGTAGTTCATTGTCGACAACATGAGCCAAAAGAACCTCATTTCAAAAAAGGTCATGAAGCAGTTATGCCTGCCAAATGCAACACATCCACAACCATACGCCATTGGGTGGCTTCACCAAGGATGAGATCTCCGCATCAGCAAGTAGTGCCTCCTTCCCTACAACATCAAGCCCTTCAAGAATGAGGTATTGTGTGATGTTGCTCCTCTTGAAGTTTGTGATGTATTATTAGGAAAAACATACTTGTGGAAGTGACATGCTATATATGAGTCTAGACCTCGCTCTGTTATTATTTATTTGGGTAATAATTTATACACGATACCAGAGGTAGCCCCGCCTACAACCATATCTTTGAACTCTGCTAAGAAATGTAGTAAGATCATCTCCCAGACTGGGAAATTTGTTTTCTTTCTGGTTTTCTCTCAAAGTAAGGGGAATATTGTAGCCACATCCATGGCCCTTGGGAAGGGTTCTTCCACACAACAGAAGCAAGTGGATATGGTCATGTAAGAACACATAAACATCTTCTCCTCACCCACAGGGGTACCCTTGCACTGTTATGTCAAGCATTCAAACGATCTAACTCTCGAAGCACGTCTACCGAATGGGAAAATATATCATTGCTCCATTCTATAAAATGAAGAGATCAAGTGAAAAATCCAAGATTTTCTGCAAAAAAGGCACATTCGACCAAGTTCCTTGTCTTGTGGGAGTCTGATTGTACTTATACGGAAGAAGGATGGGACCTGGAGGCTCTGCACTGATTATCGGGCACTAAAAAAAATCATTGTTAGGAACATGTATCCAATCCCATAGATTGATGACCTTCGATACCAACTCAAGGGGGCCAAGTATTTCAGCAAGATCATTTTGAAGTTCGGATATCACCAATTTCCAATATAGCCCACATATGTATGGAAGACCGCCTTCAAGTCCAAGGAAGGATTTTTTGAATGGTTGTTTATGCCCTTTGGGTTGAAAAATTCCCCTGCTACTTTTATGAGACTAATGGATGACACCTTGTGGCCTTTCACTAACTCACTCATGGTTTTTTATCTAGACGACATCCTCATATTCAACAAGAGTTGGGAAGAACATTTGCATCACATTTGAAAGGTCCTTCAAAACCTTTGGCAACAAAAACCATGTGCCAACTTGGAGAAATTCATCTTTGGCATGAGCCAAGTCCAATATCTCAGTTACATCACATATTAGCATGGCATGTATGTGGATCCTACTAAGATCCAATTCATTCGGGATTGGGCAGCCTTGACCACTTTAACAAAGCTTCACAACTTTTTGGGCCTTGCAATTTTTTATTGGAGGTTTGTGTTGGGATTCTCCCATATCACTTGGCCTTTGAGTCAAATTAATAAGGGCAGGGTGAAAGAAAATTTTTCCTGGTCCAAGTCCCAACAAAAGGAGCTCATTGAGTTGAAGCATCACCTCTTCTTTGCACTGGTACTCACACTTCCATACTTGCAACAAACATTTTACATTGAGACAGACGCCTATGACTATGCTATTGGTGTAGTACTCACGTAGCACGGGCATCCAGTGGTGTATCATAATGAGGCACTTTCTGATACAATTTGGAAGTACACAGCTTATGATAAAGAAATTTATTCCATCATGCAGGCTTGCTGACAATGGAAGCATTACATTTCGGGGAAGGAGACAGTCATCCACACTAATCACCGACCTCTTCAATTTATACAAACAAAAGGGAAGTTGTAGAACGACGACCATCAGAAGTGGTCTAAATATATGCAACAGATCCACTTGAACATTAAATATAAAAATGGTAGCACTAATCATGTTGCATACTACCTCAACCGATCCCGAGATGAAACATTGACTACTATTCTCAACTCTTGTGGCCATGAGACCTATGGATGGCCGCAACTATATAAAAATGATCCAGAGTTCGCCTCCACAAACCAGATGCTAGTAGATGGAAAGAAATTTCCTGATTTCCATCTCCAGGATGCATTATTATGCTAGCATGCTAAGATGATTTTTGAGGCGCACAATAGTCTGGTCATAGGAAACTTTGGTATGGAGAAAAATGTGGATGTAGTACAAAATTAACTTTATTGGCTAAAAATATGACTGGATGTTGGGAAATATATCAAATTCTTCACTGCCTGTGCCATTGCTAGGCCAACCATCAAGAAGCAAGGCCTGTACCCTCCTCTTCCTAATCCCAGCCATCCATCGGAATCCATATAAATGGATTATATGTCTAGACTCCCTTCTACCAAGCATGGTAACATATGTGTATTTGTGGTCGTGGACAAATTTTCTAATATGGCTATATTTTCGGCCTGCAAGAAGAGTATTACAACAAATGACACTGCCAAACTCTTCTTTGAACGAGTGTGGGTACATTTTGGGATCCCGTAGAACATTATATCAGATCAGGATAGCAGTTTCATGAGCACATTCTAGTCAAGCCTCTTGACACTATTGGAAACCAAGATCACCAAGTCAATTGCCTTCCATCCCCAGACTATGGCCAGACGAAGGTCGTCAATAAGTTGATAGTGCACATAATCTGCATGTACAACTCCAAGCATCCATGAACCTGGGATGAGAGTCTTCCCTATGTGAAACATAGTTATAATAGAGCTCTCTATAGATCGACTGGTTGCGGTCCCTTTCAAGTGGGTCTAGGATTTCAACCATTATGTCTGATTGATCATTTTCCATGTCTCATGCAACTACATAGAAAGAATCCACACATGTATTGTGCAAGGCTGATAAAGTGACCTTTTTGGCAAAAAAGGAGGTCTCTGAGCAAGAACCAGGTTCAGAAGAGAGGCCAATAAGGTTTCCGCAGTAGTCTAGCACAACACCGGCATTTTCACCCTACTCCGAGGAGCAGAGCATCTCACCCAAGGCATGTCATGACCTTAATAAGGTTAGGAAACAGATCAAGTATTGACCAATTACAACTATAAAGTACATCTGAAGGGACTTGGAATAGCAAACAGATCTTACTACTTTGCATAAGATATCACTCATTAAGCATATTCAGGATGTAGAATTAAAATTTAAAATAGGCCATACATTCACAATAATAATTTGATTAACACTGAAGTCATAACATCAAACACGGGTAGAGATATATTTAATTATCAATAACAAACAGCTACATTACTCTGCAGAGTCTGTTACAGAGTGATACAGTACAACATCGACCTAACAGAGCTCTCCTGCGGCTCTCTTCATCAGCCCTTTGCTGGACTAACTCTCCCTCTACTTTGGTTGATTGCCTATTTGTTCTTCTGCCAACGTGACTGTCAGTCTTTCCTATTTTCCTGCTTTATTGTTTTCTGCTTCTTCCTAATCACTGGGAGTTCCACTAATTGTCCTTGTCTCCCATTCTTTCCATCTGTGTTGTTTTTCTGCAACTGTTGCGCCACCTATCTTCTAGCTATCCACAACCATGACAGCTCCCTATCTACCGTGATTGCACTCCGCCACCTGTTCTCCGCTACTCAAAACTGTTTCATTTTCAAAACAAAGGCCCCAATAGGCCCCGACCACATGCTATTGACTCGTCCCTAGCCAATCCTTTCCTATTGCTTCGGTTTCCATTGGTCTGTCTGCTTCTATGGCTGATTCTGTCTTATCCATTTCCCCGCTCTGTCCAAACAAAGGCCCCGACTCGAGAACCTTTTCCAATGCTGAATAATTAAGTTCTGCGCAATCATTAATTACCTATTGCCATTCCTTGATGAGCTGGTCAATTTCAGTTGCAAATCTTTCAGCCTCGATTTTGCCTGCAACGAGCGGTAGTTTACTAAATACTTCTTTTATTTTTGTTTCGACCTCAACAGCCATTTGTTGTATTGCCTTTGTTGTATGCTTGACGAGTTGCCACAACTCTATGATGACTTGATTTGTGGCAACAAAATTCTCCTCTATCTTCTGTATCATGATTTCCAGTACCTCCGCTTGATTGTATAACTCGGTTATGCTGACGGGATCTGTGGCCTCATTTATCTCTTATGAAATCTATTGTAGTTATGCTGAGATTGGTTGGGATTTCATAGTCAACAAGTTATAGCACTCGTGTAAATGCTTCAGGAGGTTGTAAGCCTCCCTTACCGCCGTCCCTATGGTTTCCTACATTCCGGTTGCCTATTTCTGCTTCTTGGTAATCTTCTTGGCATATATCACAACAGGATTTGGTAACGTCGGTCTTGTCGTGAGCGCTTATTTCAGCTCTTGATTTTCCTTACTAATATTTGCACAAGTTATCTTCACGCGGATAGACCGTTTGACTATGGATCAAGCCAATATGTCTTTCGACGTCTTGTCATCCTCAGTCATTGCTATTGTCTAGAGATTATTGAAGATATTCGTTACCTTTTCCAGTTGTTCCTGCAGACTTTCCTTCTCCCCCTTTACCTGGTTGCACTCTTCAGTAAGCGCAATGATCTATTTTTGTTGCTGCTCAAACCTCTGCTGGAGGTTGTTGTGCATCCCTTATGCCTGCTATGATGCTCACTGGATGAAGTTGTATAGTTGTTTAGTGCCCCAGGTCTGCATAATCTTAGCACCAGACATGTCGTTGTTTGGCAGTCTCTTTCTAAGGGGTTGACCGTTGGCTATTGATCTTGCTGAGTGCTCATGCGGTGATGTGGGTTGAATCTCTTGCGGCAGCTGACTTCCTAGGTTATTCATACTCCTGGTCAGTTGAATCTGCTATAGTATCCAATTGGCCTGTTGAAAAGGGTTCAGCTCCTTTGGCGAGGCCGTTGTGTCTGTAGTAAAAGATCCTCCCTGGACCAATAGGTACAAGAAATTTCCCTGTCCCACCAGAGTTTGGTTAACCTCGGGTACCATAGTCGTACTCGAGTTAAATTCTTCCTCAGTGTCCCCATTTATCTTGTTTCTTACCTTTACTGGGTCTAATATAGTTGTTGGAATGGTCCTTGGAAGTGAATGAAGTATGAGGTGATAAATGGTGAGTGTGAGGTGAATAGATATGAGTTTGGGGTGGAGATGAGGTTTGAATATTAAAAACTGAGAACAGATTGAACACAGGTAGCTCAGAGGTGACCTGGGTTTCCACCTCTATCTCCTCTTGAATTAGTAATCTCGTATCCATATGTTGGGTGTGATATTCCTCGATGAGGTCAACTATTTGCCTAGGTACCATGATTCTTGATTTCTTGGCCTTAGGGGTAGCTACGGGTGGTTTAGGTGCCTTACTCTTTCAAATTGGAATTACTGTGGTTGCTGGGGGTGAATTAAACATGGTGGATAGTATGGTAGTGAAGATAGGTGCAATCATGGTAGGTGATGCAGAACTTGAGGACTGAAACTCTGAAAAATAAGGAAACACAGGAGAAGCACTTGTGAGATTTTGAATTACCCGATTGAAGCCCTTTACCCTCGTGTCCAACTCCGCTAGTAAGGGTGTTAGCTGCAGTCGATACACTCTACTCGATGTCTCATCTGGTGTCTCCCTTGGTAGTGCTCTTGGAAGCATGCCCTCGAACAAATAGTGATAGATTCCACTTCTAATCTCCATTCTAACTCCCGAACATGAAAAGACTTTGGTGTGGAATTCCTTTTCATGAACTTGAAACTTTAACGGTCTCATCTTAAAGGTTGTTTCATCCATGCAAGTGGGCTTGATGTATGTTTTCTTGTGAGTGACCCCGAACCATATCTGAGAGAAAGATCTATCCAACAGATTCCTCGAAACCCTTTGCTACCTCACCATGATATCCACCATCTGCATGTACCAGAATGTGAACACCTCTTCATTTACCTCCTTTGTGTTGGGATCTCTTGAGATTTTCTAGGGTGTAAACTTCATCGCCATTGGCTGATCATTTGTGATTTCCACGAGCTGTCTCACCCCTGGGTGAGTCCATTTCCACATAGAAAACTCCATTATGAGGTAGTTGTAAATGAACCCGGTGGCTCTTTTGTAGTTATCTTCGCAGGCTTCTAACAGTTTGCTCAGCAAAAACGTACACTAGTTCAGCTTGGTTCCCTGGAGGGAGTTTTCCACAACTGAAATGGTGTCGAGGGTGCATTCGCCCTTCGTGTAGTGCCTCATCGTCTTGCCTGCGATTAGGTAACAGGAAAATTTAGTTGCTGGATTGTTGATGAGGTATATCTTTGCCCCCTTCCCTCCTCTTTTAGTGTCATATTTCTTATAGTAATCACAATCTCCCGCCTTCTTTTCTCTCTTAGAGACATTCTGGAATGTCGTGGAGACATCCCTTCCTTCTGCTGATAATCTCGTGAGTCTGTGGATATCTTCTACATGTATCGGTATCTCCTGCCTTAGCCACAGTGATCCATTTTGGAGTCTGCTTAGAAGGAATTTCGTACACTGCATTGATGCTCCTGTGGTTCCAAACATTGGGAGGTTCCTGAGGTTCAGTATTGTCGACCACTAGATACCTCTGAACTCCGGATTCAGTGTTGCTGCTTCCTCTCCTCCTTCCATAGCATAATTCTCTATGTAGACCTGCCTCTTCATAGTTGGAAATTGGTATGAATCTATGAAATATGTGTCGATCAGCTACGCATTGTCATACTTTCCCACTAATGATTCCATTTTTTGAATTCTCTCGTCGAGCTCAGGCTCGACGACTACTGGTGCTACCTTTTTCATATTTGATCTTCTTTTGTAAACTTGAAGTGCTATCCTTGCTCTCTCTCTGTAAATTCTTGCTACTGGATTGCTTCTTTGAACTTCCTCTAATGAAATTTCACTTACTATTGTGGTTGTTTCTTGTTCTAACTCGTAATTTTCTAGCATTCTCATGCTTTCTTCTTTCATGTGGGTTAAGTAATGTAACCGGAACAAATGAGGTTGATAAGACCCCATAACTAATTAATTTTTCTGCCTCCCCCGCGCTATAATCGTGCGATTAGTTACCGCGATGAGGTGTATTCTGACATGGCTAACTGTGTCTTCAGGATTTGGGTAGACGTGATGGGTAATGATTATGGCTTAATATGGAAAATTTATTACGGTATGTTTGTTACTAATTATGGTAATTAATTCTCAAATCCGAATGATCCTACAGACTGACATCGGCATGATGGGTTATTATGATGGAATGATGTTTGACACGCTTGGCTTTCTGACATGGATGACGCGCTAGAAACTACCCTCCCCCTAACCACAATCGGCAACAATTGATTTTTTCTTGCTACTGTAGTTTGTTCTTTATTTTTATTCCTATTCTATTCTCTTCTCGGGTGCGAGAGAGTTATTGACTCAATCTATCACTATTCTACCTTACTGACTCCTCTCAGTTGCGAGATTTATTTGAAAAGGAAATAATGAATCTTATTCGTGATAAGGCTTCAGGCGTGCGCAATTCACCCATCCTTGTAACACTTGGCCATCCAGTTGTGCCAACCGAACTGCTCCTGAATCTCAAATTTCAATTACATGGTATGGTCCCATCTAGTGCATTCTAATCTTGCTCGAGAGCTTTTGAAAGTTGTTGTCATACAATAAAAATTTCCTCTGACTGCGAATATTTTATGTTTGATATGACGGTCGTGCCAAGCTTTCTGTCTGTCTTTTTGGACTGTCTGATGGAGTTCCACAAGAAATATGTATTCTTCAAGCTCTTTTAGCTCATGGAGGTGTTCCTTGATTGAGTCTTCCTCTGTTAAATTTAGTGTTGAAGTGATTAATAGACTTAGTATGATAAATTCAGCAGGTATCACTGCTTCCCTCCCATACACCAGCTGGAAAGGAGTCTAATTGTGCAATATTTTTACAATTGTCCTGTATGCCCATAGTGTTGCTGGTATGTGCTCATCCCAGTCATCTTGATTGACATTGCAAATATTTTTTAGTCCTTTTTCTAGGATCTTATTAAATGCTTCAATTATTCCATTTGCCTAGGGATGGTACAGACTTCTCTTATGATGTTGCACCATAAAATAATCTAACAAAGATTTGATTGTTGTATTGATGAAGTGTGTACCTTGATCACTGGTTAGACTTTTGAGACAAAAAAATATGCTAATGATATTTTCAAAAATGAACCTGGCTATTGTATCTGTCGTGCAATCCTTCACTGGTGCCGCCTCTTCCCATCTGGTAAGATAATCTGTTGCGGTAATTATGTACCTTGCCTATGAATGTCTTGCGATAGGTGCGTTTGGTCCTACAAAATCAATGGCCCATTTTTCAAATGGCTGCAGTGCTCTTACAGGTTGTAGTGGAAACTTGTCTCTGTGTGATGGACATCCCGTTATTTGGCAGACGTCACATTTCCTTACAAATTCTTTACTATCCTTGTGTACTGTGGGCCACCATAGCCCTGCTTGTAATATCTTTCTTGCGGTGGTTTTTATGCCGACATGACCCCTCGCAACTCCCAATGACATTCCCACAATATATCCTCTCTTTCATGGTCCATGACACATCTTCGCAAGAATTGGTCTAATCCCATCTTATATAGTTGTCATGCTATTAATTTATACTCAACTGCTTTTATGACAAGATGTCTTCTTTGAGTCGTTGTATATTCAGTCGGGCACTTTCCTATTTCTAGATAGACTGCTATATGATCCAAATAGTTCGGGATGGACTTTACTCTGAAGAGATCAATGTCCGGCAGTTGATCATCCAAGGACCCCCCATTCTCTCCATTTTCCAGCCTTGATAATTGGTCAAGACTCACATTTAATCTTCCCGGTTTCACTATCACTTCAAAACCTGTGTATGTATTTACTACTGCAACATCAACTTCAACCTCCTCCAGCATGCCTATGGGCACAATGCAGTACTGATTTTCCATGCAGAGCTGTATTGGTGAGTATGTCAACTTTGGTCTCCCCAATGCTTCCCACGTCTTTCTTGGTAGAATGTTGACATCTGATCCTAGGTCGAGCATGGTGTCTTTAATTTGGAATCCCACGACTTGAGTATTCATGCGGAATTACTTTCTTGTTCTTCTCTTATTTCTTTTGATCCTCCTTATGTATTTCTGGATTGAATCATTTGACTCCTCCGTTTCTGCATTTTCCTACACCACCATCTCTATATTTTGCCTCTGTTGTTCCAGCATTGGTGCATTGGCTACAATTTTCAAAAATATTCAGAACCATTCTTCAATCATTGTATTTGTATGGGTATGCTTCCCTTTTTCTACGGTCATTTGTGGGAGCTGAACGCCTTTGCTCCCCTTGATTTGGGAAAAAATTTCCACTGACTCTTTAAAATATTTCTTCTGTCTATCTAGTCTGAAAATTGGCTTCAGAGATGTTGGCTTGATCAGCTTTATCAGGTCTATATTCTGTGCATCCTCCCCTGTTCTCTTTCCTCCCCATGTTACTATGGATACATTTTGCATAGCCTGAGCCTCTACTATTCTTGTTTTTGCGTTCACCAGATTTTCTCCTCTCTGTCTAGCTCTTTCCTCCCATCTCTTAATTAATTATGGATAGTCTTCAGTTGCATGTGTATTTACTATGCACTAAGAGCACAATGGTCTTCTAGGTAGTGGAAATTCCCTTGCTACGTGGCCTTATTGGTCACAATTGTAACATCTTACAGGTCCTCTTCCTCGAGCTCTGCCTCCCCTCATTCCTCCTCCTCGTTCTCTTGGAGCCTCGTTCACTCTAGTAGATGGTTTGTCCAATCGTTCTGCTAGGGCATCGAGGGCTCTACACTGCTCTATATTATGTGTTATGGAAGCACAACACTCACAATATGTATTTTTTGGAACATTGGAGTATTTCTGCAAAATTGGGCATAGTTGTGGTAGATGACTAATGCCTTTACATATTTTGTAGTATTTAGATGCAGTCTGATTATATTGAGTGGGGAACCCTGGAAAGTGGGGTTGTGGCTAGTATAACCCTTGAGTGTTTATCTGTGCAACTCCCCCTACTGGTGAAGTCCCTTGTGTCCCTACTTCTAAAGCCCCCGTATTCTATCCCCACAATCTCGAGCATTCGATGACCACGTGTCCCTCCATCAGACAATGGGTACATGACACATTAGGTCTTGCAGGTTGTATTGGCTGAATGTCTTTTAACTTCTCCATTAGACTGGCTATCTGATGTTGTAACCCCAAGATGGAAGGGTCCTAAGCCGCTGCTCCTTCTCTGAATTCTTGCGGTTACCTTGCCATAGCTTCTATCTTCATAGCTTGCTCCAATGCATCTTGTAAGGTATCTATCTTTTGTTGTGTTAGGGTATTTCTTGTCAACGGAAGAAGTGCTTTAATAAACCAATCTCTCTGATGATTCAGATCGAGTAGGTAACTTAGTTTCTTTTCTTGATGCTTTTGATTCATGAATACACTGGGTCACTTTGTTGTAATTCTGATGTCTGCTGATTGATGCCTTCAGGATTTGTAGCTGCGGAAAGACTGTCGGGCTGCAAAAAGACTGATCAGCTGCAGAATGTCCACTGAGCTGCAGAATGTTCCTGTAGAACACTTTAATCATGAAAATGGAATGTTTTTGGATTATGGGTGAAATGTTATGTGGTATGAATGAAAATGGATGATGGATTATGATATGTATGAAGTGGATAATGGAATGGAATGGATTCAGTTTATGAAATGGAGTGAAAGAACATAAGGACTATACTGCAATTCATGACATGTTTTATTCACTTACAGCAAGATATCAAATTTTGTGTTTTGATATGAAAATGAGATGAATGGAAGATGGAATGAGATGGGTGAAGTGTGGAATAGAGTGAAATATGAATGATGAATGAGATGGAGTATGGATGAATAAGTAAATGGAGTGAGATGAAATGAATCATAAGCACTATGGAACTGAACTTATGATTTTTATAACAGCTGCTTATAAAAACAAAAATGGGAAAAGTTAGAGTGTTAGAGAGACTCTGATTTTCACCCTATCTTTTCTGTATAAACATGCCAATCAATGATTGGTTTTCATGTTTATACCTTTATTTTTTTTTATTTTTTTTATTTTTTTTAGAATAGAAATACTTCAGAAAATTCAATCAAGTTGATGAAGAAGAGAGACTCTTCTTCATTAACTTCACATCATTGTCTTCTTGGAACTTCTTGACAAAATCTTCTCTTGAGAGTGGCTTGTGGTATAGCTTCAGTCTATGGCCATTCACAAGAAAAGTGACCTCTTCTTCATCTATAGTTCTGATTTTTACTGCCCCATTATCAAAAATTCGAACAATTTCATATGGCCCAAGCCAATGTGTCTGAAATTTCCCTTAAAAATCCTTGAATTTTGAATCAAACAAGAGAGCCCAGACATCCTCTTTGAATTTCTTCTCCTTGATGTACTTGTCATGCCATCTAGCCCTTTGCTGTTGGACTAGATTTTTTTTCTGAACTGCATCTTGTCTGATCTCATCCAACTCATTAATTTGCTCCAGTCTATGCTTTTGTGCCTCTGTTAGATCAAGTCCTAGCTGAACTGCCATCTTGAATGTTTGAATTTGGAACTCTATGGGAAACAAAACTTTCTTTCCATAAACAAGCTCATAAGGAGAATGGCCTCTTGTGTTTCTCCATGTAGTTCTATAGGCCCACAAGGCTTCAGGAAGCCTATCTACCCAATCTCTTCTATGTAAATGAACAGTCTTTGTTAGGATTCCTTCAATGACCTTATTAGTAGATTCCACTTGACCATTTGCTTGTGGATGATAAGGAGTAGTTTTTCTATGCCTAATTTTGTATCTCTCCATCATTTGCTCCACTAGCCTTGATGTAAATTGAGCTCCTTGATCTGTAGCAATTTCCCTTGGGACACCAAAACGAGTAAAAATATCCTCAAAAAGAAAAGTAACTACAGATGATTCATTAGCAACAAGTAATGGCTTAGCTTCTACCCACTTAGTAACATAATCAGTGCAAACTAATATATATTTCTTTTGTCTTGATGGAGGACTAATAGGTCCTACAAAATCCAAAGCCCATTTTTCAAAAGGTTCAATATGTACCTGAGGTTGTAATGGCATCTCACCTGAAGGAGAAGGTTTCCCTACCCTTTGGAAACTATCACACCTTTTGACATACTCTTTAGCATCTTTAAACAAGGATGGCCAATAATATCCTAAATTAAGGATCTTATAGGTTGTCCTCTTATCTGCAAAGTGTCCGCCACAAGGTTCATCATGACATGCCTTGAGAATCTTAGGCATCTCATCTTCACGAACACACCTTCTAATGATCAAATCTGGACCTGTCTTGTACAACTCATTAGCGACCCATGAATATCTTGCACTATCATTAATGATTTTTCTTTTATCCCTTGCATTCATAATTAAAGGAAACTTTCCTGAAACTAAATAATTGGCAACATCACCAAACCATGGAGTTTGAGTAGAGATTGCAAAAAGATATTCATCAGGAAATTGATCTTCAACTGGAGTGTCATCTTTGATATTTTGAATTCTAGACAGGAAATCAGCCACAATGTTTTGTTTTCCAGGCCTATCTAGAATAGTAATGTTGAATTCTTGCAATAATAAAAACCATCTTATAACTCTGCCATTAGTAATTGATTTATTCATTAAATATCTAATTGCAGAATGATCAGTGTGAACAAAAGTTTCATAGCCTGTTATATAGTGTCTAAATT